>JADKLZ010005465.1:7672203-7709966 GCA_021533235.1 Biomphalaria straminea | reverse complement strand
CAGACGCGAAAAGAAAATCTTAATCGACCACCGGAGGACAATGGTTATGCTTGCCCTGGATGTGGCAAAATATGTAGGTCACATCTGGGGCTGAGTAGCCACGGGAAATACTGCATTTCTCATTAATCTTCGGATTTGATGTCAAGCCTTAATATAATTATTATTTTGCTTGTAAAATTATGACCATGTATTCATGCTTCAGTGTCTAATGTCCCGTACCAAAACAAAGGAAATGGTGATTACACAGCTGCTCTACTCCTTACTTGCTCACACTGAACAAGATATCTAGCTAGCGGTCAACGAGTTTGCGTACGCTGCAGCCACTTTTGATTAAACTATAAACCTCAGTAAAAAAAATGGGGTTACCGTTAGGACGTGGTGATGAAAGCCCAGGAGATATCTGAATGGAGGGATGTGTAAAAGCAGGCCATATCCTTCCATGGGCTGTAGAACCAGTAGCAGTAGTATATAACCTTTCTTAGTATAAATTATTTAACCGAGCAAGGCTCGGCCACCTGATATTAAATAAATATATATACAAGAATTGCTCGCTTAAGAGTATAGGATAGGATAATGTACGAAAGCTACTAATTATTTTCGATTAAATATGTGTTTAAAAATGTATAACAAACAGCTTTTTTACTATTTTATACCGAGACAAACAAAATATATATTCTATCCCCCCCCCCCCGCTCCAACGAAAAAAAAATATGATAACTTAATAATTTTGACTAGAAATTATGTCTTAACACAAACACTCATGCAAAACATAGATATATATAATTCTTTTTTTAATAAATAATACAATAAATGTACTTGGCGCCAAAACGTCCCTATCGCCAAAACGGCGGCGCCAAAACGACCTTGTCGCCAAAACGGCGTCGCCAAAACGGCGGCGCCAAAACGTCCTGCTTCGCTGCTGCAGACCTGCCACATCACCAGAAAATTCCTCAGTGGAAACTGATAAAGGGAATACGATGAATTTTGTCTCCCTTTAACGAAACTCGACCCTGGCTGCGCCAGAGAATAAACACTTGTTCTTTTCTAACATAATAATAATAATAATAATAATCTTTATAATCTGTAGGGAAATTTGTCTTACAATCTATGCATTACACCAAACAAAAAAACATTGGAACTATAAGAAACCAAAATGTACATTCACACCAGACTTATAATTTACATGTGAAAAGTTTATATCAGACTGTTTGTATCCCTTATGATAACTCACATCAAGACTGTAATTGGCTGTAGTAATGAGGAAATACAGCATTTCAACTATACGACATTTTATATAAAAAATTGTTAATAATAAAACCCATAAAAAATTAGTTGATTATAATTTACAAGAAATTATGGTGATAACAGAACCCACAGAAGCTGATACATTACAGTGAAATCCTATGGCGTTTAAAAAATGTAATTCTAAAACATTATTTTTAATACATATCTTCTTGGGCTTATTTCACAGGCATTGAAAAAAAAATGTAATTCTAAAACAATATTTCTAATACATACCTTCTTGGGCTTATTTCACAGGTATTGAAAAGAAATTTCATTCTAAAACATTTCTAATACATAAATGCTTGGCCTTATTTCACAGGTATTGAAAAGAAATTTCATTCTAAAACAATAATTTCTTATACATACCTGCTTGGCCTTATTTCACAGGTATTGAAAATAAATTTCATTCTAAAACAATAATTTCTTATACATACCTGCTTGGGCCATATTTCACAGGTATTGAAAAGAAATTTCATTCTAAAACAATTATTTCTTATACATACCTGCTTGGCCTTATTTCACAGGTATTGAAAAGAAATTTCATTCTAAAACAATAATTTCTGATACATACCTGCTTGGGCCATATTTCACAGGCATTGAAAAGAAAAATCATTCTAAAACAATTATTTCTTATACATACCTGCCATATTTCACAGGCATTGAAAAGAAAATTCCCTTCTAAAACAATATATCTAATTCATACTTGCTTGGGCCATATATCACAGGCTATGAAAAGAAATTTCATTCTAAAACAATATTTCTAATAGATACCTGCTTGTGCCATATTTCACATTGTAAGAGAATGGTTGTATTTTCCCCTTGTCTGTGATGGATAGTTCGTTTCTCCGACCTATTTATGTTAGCATTCTGTGTGGTTTTGCGCTAAAAAAATAATTATTTTTGCTTTCTTATTACAAAAGATGCACAACATATATTTTACTAAACTAACATAATCTCTAAACTAAATTAGGTCATTACTATACAATTATTACGGTCTTCAAACAAGAGTTTTCACTGTATGGCCATTCGATTTTTTTTCCCAGTGATATATGCCGTTTCTAGATATTCATTTCCATTAATAATTTTCACCCGTTGAAGATTTTGCAACATGTATAGGTCAAGTAACATTAAAAAATAATCTCTCAAAAGACCAAATATGGCAAGTATCAATTACATTGAATCCTTGGTCCAAAAACAAATGGAGACTTCAAAGTTACAAAACCCAAAGTGTTATTGGGATTCAAAATGCCTATGTATTGATAGATGTTACAGTTATCAAAAATATTTTCTTTTCTTTTTCAAACCCCAAAAAAAGGTAAATTCTCCCATAAAGAATATTTTATGAATTCTCAATAAAGTACAACAAAAAAATATACAAGTAGCATGATTATACAAATAAAACTATCTGGTTCTACAGAGGTGAACGACTGTATAGAAATACAATGAACATAACTTAAAGATACCCTGAGTAGCCAATCAAAGGTCGTTTGGGCCGCGAGACCTTCTCGAACCAAAAATACATAAAATAAACAATTAAAATAATTCAGGCTTATTAATAATCTATCTGTTCAAAGCTGTATGTTTATAGTATTTTCTATACATGAGTTTTAATAGTAGCTATCTTAAAACTATCAACTTTAAAAACAAGATTTTGTTGGGTTAATGATGTTATCTTTTTTTTTCCTTTGGTATTGATACAAAGTGTTATAAAAGTTGAAATTAAAATATCTGAATATATTAAATTATATTGCTCTTCTCTTGCACTGTGGTCAGTGTGTTGACTTCATGAGCGTTAAGCCTCAAGTTAGAATTACATTAATTTATTTTTTCAAATAAACTGGCATTTTACGTCTCTAGAGACGATCTTTTCCCCTTGCAAGCACAGAGATGGAGTGACCTCTCCATTACTATCATGGTAACCTTCATCCAGATAGCCACTTCTACCACCACAACCCCCTTCCTTTCTTAACTGGTACAAACAAGCGATTTAGACGTAACGCACTCTGTAAGCTAAAACCATAACTTTTGCTAAACAAAATAACATTTATTCCTGTTAGTCTAGATATATTACACATTAAATTACAGGGCCGATCCAAAATAATTAATTATAATGTACAAAACACCTGACGATTCGGATGAAACCCTTTCGCGATCCAGTATTACTCGATGGTCATTGGTTATTATTATAGTTTTTATATAGCGCTACTTTCATGCTTATAGCATGCTCAGAGCGCTTTGGTCCAATCTCATTTGTGGATTGTAGGGGGTGGGGAGGGGATATCTCTATGAGTTGGTTTTTCCGTGCTGCCTTTAGGCGCTCAGTAAACACAACTCTGCCCGAGTCGGGTGTCGAACCTCGAGCCCCCTTCTAGGTAGCCAAGCTAAGCCAAGTTCAAGCGCGCACTTAGCCTCTCGACCACGCTTCCCATAATTGCACAACAAAGCTAGTCTCTTACGTGCACTCCATTGGTTTCCCGTGAAAGCGAGAATCGACTACAAGGTGGCCACACTTTGTCATCAGTGTACCTATACTAAAGGAATGCTCATGTACATAAGAGAACTGATCAATTTCTATGTTCCTCAGAGAGCCCTGCGCTCAACGGACTCAACGCTTCTAGTAGTGCTACGTTTCTCCCTCAAAAGCTACGGTCTGCTGGCTTTTTCAGTGCACAGTACAAAGGTTTGGAACTCACTCCCAATTGATCTTAGACAGACAACACGATACCTAATTTCAAGATGAACATTAAGACCTACCTGTTCAAATTTTTTTTAAGATTAGTTTATCATCTTAGCTCCCAAGTTTACGTCTGTAATGTTATCACAGCGCCTTGAGCTTACTTTTTGTTTGTTAACAGCGCTTAATAAATAACATTATTATTACTATCATCATTATTATTAACACTAGACTATAGGAACAGCGGGTGTTAAATTGTTTATTTGGTTTCATAAGAGAGTTGTAAATTTAATATAGAAATGAAAATATGTCTTACTTACAATATAAAGCTAAAGTTGACAAATACGCCTAAAACTTACCTAAACCACAAGAACCAGATTTTATTGTGTGTCACAGTACAAGGATTCCAATATAGGTTTAAAGTAAGGCACGACTGCTGTCACTGTGTACACACTTTGTAAGATAAAAGGTAACTGGTGTATGTAGAGTTCAACGAATTATCGATTTTATTCGATACGTTCAATATTAATAGATTATATACTTGTTTAATGGAGAGCTAAGCTTTGTATTATCCCTGCAAATTAATTATAACAGTAGTTTTAAAAAAAGTAATTCCCTCTTTTTACAAAAGTAAAATCAAATTACTTTGTCTATCTGTCTGTCTGACTGTTAAATAGTTGTATACTTTTTTTAGAGATATGAAACGAACCGAGACCGAACCGAACGAATCGATCTCGAACCTCACTTACGGCCGAACCGAACTCGAACTTTAAAACTGATCGGTATGAACCGAACCAAACGAACCGTTCTTACCTTAACCGAACTGAATAAAGATTTTACAATATTGTTGTAAGAAAAAAAGTATTGCAGCGACATGGTATGATATTTATTTTTAACGCTTGGAACATTCTTCTGTTTTCTTGAAATGGCCGTGTAGTTGACATCTCCGTCCATTTGGGATTGTTTTCCTTAGGTAAAAACACGAGGGGTGCCGTACCGTATTATTTAAGATTTATGAGTTAATGAAATAGGAGATTCAAAGAAACAAAAAGTAACTCTGAATGTAGAAACTACCAGGGAAAAGTAGATACATTTTTTCCTTTGTGAAGAAATGAAATTAATCCTTTTTTAATCTGTATACAATGTTTGTAGTTGTTTCTATAGAAAATTAAACTGAAAACCACAGAATTTGGTGGCTTTTATTACACTTTAGTTTAATATTGAAGAGGGATTTTTATTTTCAAAACTCTGTAGGGTGGTTTAAAACTGGAAAGTCTATGGGGGGGGGGGATTTTAAACTTAAAACCTCCTTTGGTTACGATCATGAAATATGGCGACTGTGTAGTTTGGTTTAGTTTTATATTGAAGAGTTGTTTTTTTTAACTTCTAAAAACTTCGGGGGGTAGGGGCAAACTCTGACCCCTCCTACCTTGGCTACGCTCATGGAATTATGTGACTATCGGTGTCTTTATTTTTTTGTTTTATCGAAGAGGGGGGTTTTAAACTCTAATCCTACTGGAGGGGATTTTATAATCATCATCCCCCCCCCCTCTTTTTAGCTGCTCTGGTGCAAATGATGGCTTAACTTTAAAATATCACATAATAAAATAAAACAACACTAAAGAATTAATTAATTTCACCTTCCCCTGCGGAAGGAGATTTTCTATTTTTGGAGGGGGGTTTGAATTCACGCCCCCCCCCCCCCCCGCCAACTCCCATGATTAAAGCATACCTAACGGCAACACGTTTTTGGCATTAGCCAACTCTAATGGGTACCTGATTTTAGTAAGGAAAATTAAAGGCGGTTGGTCGTCGTACTGACCTGAAACCGCTGGCCGAAGAAACGGATGACCTTAACATCATCAGCCCAATAAGAGCAAGGTCTAAAACTTTACTTTAAACTTAAAGTCTACACAGCATTCTTGGTCCTTGTCTCTTTCAGAATGGCGAAATGGAGTTTTCTCATGCAAGACTTACTCTACTAACTGGAAAGACGAGCTTTGAAATATGTGTTACAGTATTTAATAACATTTGACTGTGCCGATAGTTCGAGTGAAATAATTACATGAATCCGTCTTTATGAGGTATTGGGTGAACATTTTTTGGTTGGATTTATTAGATGTATAAGACTGAGAATGGATTTTACATTACATGCCTGTGTGGGATTATTAGATTAATGTGTCAGCCGTAGTTAGCATTAAAGGTGCCACTGAGTTATTCAAGTATTTATTTATTTAGAAAGTATTATTTTTAATATTTTTTTGGCGATAACTATAATTCTCTAAACAAAACTTATCTCCGCTAGGCTTGGTACGTTTTATATCTTTCAAACAATGAATTACGAGTAACTCATTAACTAGTTGATAATTTTTTTGATTTATTCATGCGTTGTTATCGACAATCAATAATTGTGCAACTTTATATGAAAATGGAAAGCAGCAGAAAAAAAAAACATGTAAAAGATTCCACCTAGACGGAATGAGTTGATATATGCTTTGTAATGGAGAAAACTATACTGTTGAACTTTCGAAATAGTTTGGTTGTAAACACTGGGATCGCAGGCAGGTGGGGCTCGTTAGCCTTGGTTGGCTACCTCTCCAGGAGAAGGAAAACTCTGAATCCAAACCTTCGCTGCCTTGCGGCTATACCCAAACGCGGAAAAGGCTTCGGGAGACAAAATCCAGATGAAAAGTCAGGAGCTGGTGACCCTCAGGCAGACTGTGGCTCACCGTGTCACAGCCTGGCAGAGCCCGCGGTTTAAAGTATTTTTTTTTCACAATTGGCCGCCACTACTCCGCGCCTTTTGGTACATTAGGCGGCAAGCTGTCTCCGTAAAGATCTGTCACTGACAATGTCTGAAGTTTATTCTCACCTCATGTACACTGCTCTGAGTTGCTCCATAAAAGTGAAGCGTTAAGTTATGTGAGGACTTCCCTCTTTGCGCTTTCCATGGCTTGGAAATGGGCCATGCTATTTTTCTTCAAGTTCTGAGCACTGATTTCAGTGAAGATTAAAATTTGTATTGCTAGTGTCAATTTATGTCATTTTTATTACCAATCTGTCGTGTACGGCCAAATCTAAGTCACTGTAAATACTTACTTTTAATTATTCAGTAAAACTAACGAAATGGTTTTATTTTCCATATTGAACAAACAAACAAAAAAAAAAAAAAACCTCTCATTTATTGATTTATATATTTACAATATAATATTTATTTTTGACTATCAGTCAATAACATGAATTTCATTGAGAAAAACATTTGCATTTGTTTCGTCTATAACGCAATCAATATTATTCACCAATCGTAAACAAACAACATTTTGTCACGTGATCATATCAAATTATATAGAAGAGATAGAGCACCACGTGTCACATTTTTTTATCTACTTAACTAGGAATGAATATATACAGAGATATTTAATGATATGTCAAATCATATGTTACAATTTAAACGGTTTATAATAGATTTAACATGCTATAGATAAAAGTTGTATATTTGTGAATGAACTATTTGAAGATTTATTATCTAATTGTCTGATAATTAAAACTTCCAAGACATAACTGTTTCCGGAGTAAATGCTTCGTTGTCGTGACCTTGAACTGCTTTCGTTTCCATGGGAACGTCTGTTTGATGGTTTTGATTCTTTAAGATGTCTCCTTTGTTCTTCTGTTCAAGAAGGTACTTTTGATAGCGCGGGAGTGTTCTGTTTTCTGCGTCCCTTGGCCCCCACTTGATGGTTGGCTGATTAAGTTGAACGAAAAGCTGCAGGATTGAAAGGATATACAAATATCATACTGAAACATCATCATCATGAAACATTATATTACTGATTTGACTGATGTGAATAATGTGACTGACTTGATTCACGTGATTAATGTGGCTGACTTGGATGATGTGAATAATGTGACTGACTTCACTGATGTGATTAATCTGACTGATGTCAATAATATGACTGATTTGACTTGTGTGACTGATTTGACTTATGTGACTGATTCGACTAGTGTGACTAATTTGGATGATGTGAATATTGTGACTGATTTGACTAATGTGAATAATGTGACTGATTTGACTGTCAATATTGTAACTGATTGACTGATTTAACTTATGTGACTGATTTGACTTATGTGACTGATTTGACTTATGTGACTGACTTGACTTATGTGACTGATTTGACTTATGTGACTGATTTGACTTATGTGACTGATTTAAATGATGTGAATAATGTGACTGATTCGACTGAATTGACTTATGTGACTGATTTGACTCATGTGACTGATTTGAATGATGTGAAAAATGTGACTGTTTTGACTGATGCAAATAATGTGACTGATTTGACTGATGTAAATAATGTGACTGATTTGACTTTCAATATTGTGACTGATTGACTGATTTGACTTATGTAACTGCATTGACTTATTTGACTGATTTGACATATGTGACTGATTAGACCTGAGTGACTGATTTAAAAGATGTGAATAATGTGACTGGAAAATCAAACATGTAAAACATGTGAAATAAAGAAAAACAAATTCAATAAATATTTTTTAAAGAAGTAAAGGAATTGAAACTATTAATGAACCTTAGAAATTTTGAGTTCAATCATTTCCCTCCCTCTTTTTAATGTGTTTGATTGCAATTTTCCAAATCATATCTTCTACCTGACAATGCAATTTCTTTACCAAGAGGCCCGAACAAGACACTGGCCCAAAAACACCCCAATAGAAAGAAAACTATATGGGGAGCTGCCTGATTTGGAAACCACTGCGCAGTTCATCTCATGTATTGGTCTTGTCATCTGAACGCTCCAGTATAACAATGAGAACGAGGAAGAAGAAGAAGCAATACAATCATTCACTAGATGAAAAAGTCGTAAATTCATGTATATAGTGAAATAGGATTGTTTTCGACATACCCTGCCTCCATGTTTGAAGTCTTCCTTCTTCCACTCCATGCAAAACTTAATCATGTACCAAGCAGGCATCCAGACCATAATAAAACCAACAATACTCCATGTTATAGCCTCGGACCATGCTGGGTAATGTTCATCGATAATTGGTTCATACTGAATGCATTCGAATAAAATAATGCCCTGAAGAAAAGAATAACCTGTTATTTTTGGTGTGGCTATTATTTGTATAGTTTTATATTTTGTAAAAGTGTATACTAATTGAAAGCGCAGCTTAAATATGAACTTGAGGACCGAGTCAACACACTAACCACTGTGCCACCGAAGTGCTTATGAAAAAAAGAAGATTTTATAGCTATCTAATGTTAGTTTCAAGATCTTTATTGACGATATAAACTATTATAAACACTCTATAAAAATATAAAGGGAGCAAATTTAACTTAGACAGCCACATATGTCAATTACAACTTCTTTCCCTTGTTCGATAGCAAAGAAAATAATTAATTAACAATAATTAATTTACTAATTGGTAATTCATTTATATTGATGGTTGTATGGATGACAAGTTATATAGTTATGCAAAATTTTAACTTTATACGAGATTGGTGTGATAGAAATAAAGTGTACAAAAAATGGGAAATCCAACGAATTTCACGCACAACTCTAAATAATATTCTAGAACCACAGAATGCGGAATGTGCGGTCAAATGCTTGGCTACCTATCAAGGGGGCTTGAGTTTGAACCCCTACTTGGGTTGTGTTTCATAATCGCTTAGATGGAGCACTGAACAACGCCTTTCCTTTTCCCCAACTAAAGTCATTAGATGTGGGTGGACTGAGAGGCGCCCTTGGCATCCCTAAATTCATAATGTCAATGTTCACCAGAATTTAAACCCGTGATTCCTGGTTCGTAAGCCAAGCGCTTCACCACTGTAAACATACTTGAAACAAATTCTTTAGAAAAACAATTTAGAATTATTATTTTTTTATACATTTATTTCAGAAAAATATTTGCATGTACTTCATAAATATAAAAACATCTTTACCTTTTTTTAATAAAACACCATGGCTATTTAAAACCATTATTTTTGTTTCAAAGAGAACTACCATCAAATATGGAATATGGTTCCCCGAGCTTATGGTTTTTCAGCATTTAGTTTTAAATAAAAGTATTATTTCCATGTAACTTTGTTTCACTCAAGTATCACACAAAATGAAGAAAAAAAAAGCTCACATAAAATCTCAATATGAACATGCAGATACTTACAAGTATAAGAAGTGGAGCAAAGAAAACCCAGTTCCATACATAGTACGCATAGAAAAGTATCCGGCCGGACTTCACGCCACCTACCATCAACATTACATCTTCAGTAAATCTTTTTAAACCTGGGACAATAGACAATAGCAGCAAACTAAATCCAGGTTGTGTTTCTTTTACTGTACAAGGTTGTGCGACTAATATACTTGAATTCTATCATTAAAAAAAATAAAACATTTACCATAAATCCAGACTATGGAGAAAATTTCCAAGAATCCCACGAGAAGAAGCGGGAGGCCAACAGCGTTGTCAAATAAGTCTTGTAGGTAGGTACCTCCCTTCATGAGTAGATAAGTTCAAATGGTAAATCGCAGATGGAAAGGCACATCCAGTTAAGTAAATGTAAGATAAGCTAATATAAGACCTGGTTGTTGCAGGACATAGATATATACCTGTGTACACATGGGCAGACCCACTAGGAAACCGATGACACACACACTGACTCGGAACATCATGGCGTACTTTTTCTTGCGTAGGCTGGGAAATTCGTCCTGAAGACCTGTCAACACTGCTTCTACACTGGGGAACTACAAACAGAAGGTCCATTAGAAATTTAAAAAGAAAAAAGTATATTTTTTTTTACCTCTATTCAAGTCAGAAATTGATGGAACCTTCAAGAGCCTGGGTGCGTACCTCGGATCTCGGAAACGTGGATAACGATTTTCCTAGAAATTTAACAGTTGATGTATATCGCTAAGAAATAAATTACTAGCTTGTTGGTCACATGAATAAAACTCAAGTTTGACCGTTATAAGTTTTCAAGGTAAAAAAATATATGCGTCTAAATTTGGCTTGAGAACTAGACTTAGGCCTAGACCTAGATCTTTCCAGTTACAAGTTTATGGTTGGGATATTTTCTTTATTTAATTAAAAAGTTTTTTTTTCTCAGTCAAAGCTCCATCAGTTGTTACCATTGCCAGCTTGTATAAGCCCACCCAACTCTTTCAACACTGTTCTCCATAGCATTAAATAAATACTATCCAGGGCTTATGTCTTTTACTGAATTTATATAGTAAAACTATTAAATATGATGTTTGTTTTTTATGTCAAACACGTTAGAAAGAAGTTAAGAGACAATGTTTCTTTAGTCTCTTCATTACAAGTGATAGGAATAAAAAGTTTCAATAATTTCTATAGATATTTTCAATAATTTATTTAGTTTTTCGCGGGTCGCGTAAAACACTTAGGCCGGCCGCATCTGGCCCGCGGGCCGTCATTTGCCCACTCATGTTCTAGACGATTGAAAAACATTTTAAGCTGAAGGCGGACAATAAATCGGAATGGTTTTGTTGCTGTCATATTTGAATCATCATTTGCCCACTTGCACCCTTGATAATTTTTAACCCGTTTCTCACTTTTGCAATACTTTGTCGTGGTATAGAGGTGCCACTTACCTGCGTACTAAGACCCAGACAGATGAGCATGAAGAAGAAGAAACAAGACCAGAGTTGAGGGACGGGTAACTCAGACAACGCTTCTGGATACGCAACAAAAATAAGACCTTGACCTATAACAAAAATGTAAAATGTTGTCATTGATTATGATCAGTATCTTTGAACATTTACTACTATGTATTATATTTCTTTATTTTTTTGCAGCCAAGCATAATCTTATGGTAAAGAGAAGCGTTTTTAAAAGATGGTGAAATAAAAAAAGAAGAAATCTCGTATTGATCAAATCAAAACTTTCCTCTGCTAATATGGCTTTTTTTTCAACAATACCTCTCCTCAAGACAGGACTTTATGAAATATGGAGGAATCTCGACACGGATCTCAAAAACTGCCTTGACGATTATCCTAGAAACTTAACACTTGGGGATAGTTTGAGTTTTAAGTTTTTGGCAAATCCGCACACTTTAGGCCATGTCGTGCCCGTAATCCTTAAAAGGTTACTCTCCCTTCATACCACAAAAGACAAATTGTATTCACTTATGTCAAAAACATGGTCTATTCACAGTTAAAATAGTAACGGTAGTAAGAATTTAATAATGTAATAAAAATATTTTGTAAATATCATATGTTCATAATTTCACAAATGAAATCTTCGCGTTTAACAGTTGGTACATATTGCTGGTAAAAGAAGGGCTAGTGTTAAGAACATTGTTTAGTTTAGAGATGCAATTTAGTTGACGGACTTAGAACTTTACAATGCACAATGCAGTGACGACATTGTTATTGATATTAAGATAAATAAGTAGACTCTTAAAGGGACTTGACTGTGGCCCATTCAGTAATAAAGTTTTGTGCCGACAACTGAGTTATTTATTAGATTTAATGTTGCTTTCGGTTTATATATACATCTAAGCTTTGCTAATATATTTACGTAAATTTAATAAAGATTACATCTAAATTCTAGATCTAGAAGTAGTAAGATATAGATCTTGACTAGATCTTAAAAGGTCTACATCAGAAGTATAGATGTAGTTTAGTCTTTGATGTGTATTTAATGAAAGTAACAATAAATAAAAACATTACAATGAACTCATGTCTAATGGGTAACGTCGTTGTTACACCGAGCTGACGGTAACACCGTAAGAGTTTGATAACAGGAAGGAGGAAACAATTTATTACACAGGGGCGTAGCTACGAATTTTCCATCGTTCGGAGGCCCGGGGGGGGATTCACCTTTTTGGGGGCCCCTACTTTTAGCGTAGTTATTAATTTCTAATGTAAAAAACACTCATTTGGGGCCCCACGGGATTTTCAAAATGCCCCCTCCTCCCCCCAAACCTAGCTACGCCACTATTATTACATTAACTGTATTATTATTTTTTTTTAATTTTAAATTGTATAATGGAGATACATTTTAAAATGTAACTCTTGTAAGTTACATTGTGTTCGAAGTTTGAAACTTTACATCTAATAGGAATTAAAAGTAAAATAATATATCTTTTTTTTTTTCAGATTAACACCAAACTTAGTTAAAATACTTTAACGACAATGTGATGCTTGTTTTATAAACCAGATGTATGCAAACGCAACATGAAGCTATTTAAAATCGACACTACAGCTGGGAAAAAGTAGCACTGGATAGATCCACATGTAGAGAGAGCATAAGAGAAGGGTCTCGGATTGCAGATGCCACACAACAGAAGCAGAAAGAAGGCTGAAAATGCAGCAGCGCCTGGTGATTTCATATGCCCAAAATGCAACCACAGCTGTGTATCAAGGATTGGCCTCTTTAGCCACACAAGAAGTTGCAAAGGGAAAACAATATCTCACGAGACGTAAAATGCCACAGAGTGTAAACAGTTACTTAATATAAGATCGGCGTTAACTTAGAAATTTTTTTTTCTTCAATATTACTTTGTTGTGTTTGTTGCTAAGCTTAATAATTTTTTCCATATTTAAGTAAGATGTTATTGAGATAGTTATAGATATTTATAGGCAGTGGCGTACCGAGGGGGGAGGGGCATCCGCCCCGGGCGCCGGAGAGTAGGGGGCGCCAAAATGGGTATTACACGCTCTATATAAACTAGGGGTTTTATTCAGCTTCATGCAAAAGAAGCAGCAACACTAGAAAATGTTATTGTTGAACAGTTGCAAGCAGACAACCTTCCTATAGCTGACTGTCGATCTCAGTGATATGATAACGCAGCTGTAATGGTAGGAGAACTGTCTGGACTCCAACAAAGAATTGCCATTCGAAATCCTCAAGCATCGTTTGTTAATTGTAACAACCATAGCTTGAATTTAGCTGGATTACATGCTGCAAAAAAGGATCCAGTTGTTGTTACATTTTTTGGTACAGTTGAGAAAATTTACGTTTTTTTTTCTGTGCTTCAACTGATCGATGGGAGAAAATGACAGAATTGATTGGAATTACATTGAAGAGAGAATGTCCAACACGCTGGAGTGCAAGACAAGATGCGGTGAATGCAATCCACGAACAGTTTGATGGATTTTTACAGCTGTTAGAAAACCTGTATAAAGTTGGTACTCAAACTAGTGAGATTCAGAATGATGCATACATTTTGCTTCAAAATGTGATGAATTTCAATTTCATCACTCTACTTAATTTCTAGCATGCAGTTTTGTCAAAAATTGACCGGATTCAAAAACGACTGCAAGATCCATCAATGAATTACCACGACGCAGCACTGAATTTAGAAGGACTGCAGCAACGGCTAAGTAGCATTCGAGAAGATGTTTGCATCACTGCAGTCAATGCAGCTAAAGTTCTGTGTGAAAAATTGGGAAATAGGATATAAGGAAGAATTAAACGTCGAAAACAGATGCCTGGTGAAAATGCTCGTGATGCAGGACTCGGTGCGGTTGAAGAAATAACTCGCATTATGAAATCAGTTATTGATAGACTAATCCAGGAGATGACAACAGGATTTGGTCGTCTGAAGACGTTAGATGAAAAGTTTGGATTTCTATTCGACATCAGCAAATTGTTTGCTAATGATACCTCTGATGATATTTCAACAGCACTGTGCTACGCTGGCTGACTTTTATAAAACTGATATCGATGGAACTGAACTGTTCGTAGAAATTAGTGACTGCAGTATGTTGCTGAAAACCCGGCCAGATGTTACCCCAAGCAGCCCATTAGAATTACTTTCATTTATTATTTCATATGGCAATGACATATTTCCAAACTTGCGAATTGCTTTGCAAATTATGCTGACAATCTCTGTGTCAGTTGCTAGCTGTGGGCGTTCTTTTAGTAAATTAAAAATCATTTTAACTTATTTGAGAGCTTCAATGGGTCAGGAGCGTCTGTCAGACTTGGCATTGCTAAGCATAGAAAAGGAGCTGGTCGAAACAATTAATTTTGATGATGTCATTGACAACTTTGTAGTGCAAGATCACGAAAAGTAGTTCTATAAGAAATGGCAATTGTTGCTTCAGATTGTTCATTAACTTTGTTTACAATATTTTTTTAAATTTATTGATTGGTGATTGTTTTTATGCAAATATAGATTATGCATACTAATGGGGGGGCACCAACAGACTATGCCGCCTCGGGCGCATGGCACCCTCGGTACGCCACTGTTTATAAGACCTCTATTTAGGCTAACTTTTGTTTATTTTCATGATTTTCTTAATACATATTTTTTTCCCAATATAACTCCTAGACTTTTATATTTACTAATACTTTTTTAAAGAGTTCATAATGTAATGTTGGCCGTAGAGAAATCCGAATTTACATCTTTCACATTCTCTCAAAAGAACAAATCCTCATCAGTTAATTAATAAAGGGCTACATAATAATAAAATAGCTCTAATTAACTACTCACCATCAGTTGTAACGTTGGCTACAGATACTCCAGTATTTACAGACATGAATCCCAGGATGGAAAAAATGGCGAACCCAGCGTAGAAACTTGTCAAACAGTTGATGATTGGAATCGTTATACTGTCTCTGTTGGTAAAAGGTACACATTATGAAAATAATCAAGTCTTCTAACAGAATCAAGACACAGAAAAGTTTCATTGTCATGTACCAGAAAGCAGCTTTCGCATTATGTTTTTTTTTAGATAACAATTACAAAGAGAGCGACGACTAGATAACACAATTTTAATTCAATGGCATTGAAAATTGAGTAGTGTGTGTATTATTAATGTGATTTCTAGTTCCTGAGTTAAAGCTTTGTATTTATATAAAAGAATATTTAATGAAGACATCAGTAGTTATCTAAATTTAAGATTATGGAAAAAAAAAAGATCAACTTTAAGAACAACTAAACCATTTGGTTATATAACTGAAGTTCCAAATTTAAAAATATATACACAATTGGAGTAATCAAGGCCTCAGAAGCTATCAGCATGAGATATACTTATAAGTAGAGATATTTTTACTTCTTTGGAAATCTTAACTTCTTTCCTCTAGTTACTACTCTCAAATTCTCTGTACAGGCACCAACTATTTTTGTGCAGTTGCCGATATTGTCTACATTGTTTGGTCAATTATACCAGCAACTATACCAAAATTAAAATACCAAATTGTAAGTAATTTTTTTTAAAAAGCTTTCCTTTCACACTTTGCTATCTAAAAGCCAGATGTCAGGTACTCATTTGAACTTGGTGGACTCAGAGGCGCCCTAATGATTCCGAAATTAAAAATCTTCACTGGATTCGGAATCGGGACCTTTCGGTTCTGAATTCATGAGTAATCTCAACGGTTCATAATATCGTAAAGTAACTAACCTGAGGACGTTGTTGTCAAACTTGTTGTAACTGGACATCGCTGTCAGACTTCCTGTGCAGCAACTTAACGAGAAGAAAATTTGAGAGGCCGCCGCTTTCCAGACCTGGACAACAAAACATTGTGTTACCGGTTTTCTTAATTTGATCTTATTGATTACATTATTATAAATACCCCGCAATTTATATTGATGGCGCGATAGCATGGTTGAAGTCCGTGATTTAATCTAACTAATTGACTGTTTAACTGGTTTAATAGAATGAAGTATTAGATGCGTCAATACCTTTGCCTCTGTTAGCTTAGAGGTGTCGGGGCTGAGGTAGTAGTCTATGCCTTTCTTGGCCCCATCCAGGGTGACTCCTCTGACAAGCAGTATAGTCATTAAAACATACGGGAACAGTGCAAAGAAGTAAACAGCCTGAAATGAAATTAAAATCTAAGAAAAGAAACTTGGCTAGAAAAAGGGCAGAGCATAAATACAGGGCAGAGCATAAATACAGGGCAGAGCATAAATACAGGGCAGAGCATAAATACAGGGCAGAGTATAAATACTGGGCAGAGCATAAATACAGGGCAGAGCGTATAACATGGAAGAGAAAAAAACATCAGAGCAAAAAACAGAACGGAAAATAAACAAGATTATATAGAGAGTTTGTGTTATCATACAAACTCAAAGGAGGCTCCGATCAGATCTGCCTATTTGAAAGGGTTTGAACGCGGAACCATCTAGACAATCAAACGTCAGTCCAGCGCGCATACCGCACGACCAGGCGTTGCTGTTAACTTAATAGCCAACTGATAACCTATTATAAAAAAAAAAGAATTTTTTATTAGACTTGTTGGCATGACAACGACCGTATATGTATAATATGTCAGAAGAGCGATTTTAGATAAACCTTTTGCGATCGTTTTGTATTAAGCTTGTTCTTTTGTGACTTCTGCTCGAGGTACCAGCACAGGTACCAACAGAGCTATTGGCATTTTCATTAGATGGAACTAGAATGTAGATGTATAACTACCTAAACTGAAGCTCTGATTTAAAACTCAAGGACTTTATGCCTCCTAGATCTTAATCTAGAATTTCCAATTTGGGACAATTTAGATGTAATTTAGATTTACGTAAAAAAAAAGCCTAGATAATCTATCAAAAGACTGAAAGCAAAATTAAATTTAAAAATAGTATATAAGCTCTAAATATTTTATAACAATTCATAAATTGGTTATTCTGCGGAGAGCATTTTGCATTATGTGGCCATAACGGCTTAAAGAGTTACAAGAAATATATGGAATTCGTAAAAAAAATTGATTTGATAAACACTAACATTTTCAATATTCACAACATGTATGTAAAGATAAGTACATGTGCACATGGGTTAGCTAGATGGAAAGGCTATCAGTAAAACAGATCAATCTTTTATGTTTCTAGGTCACCTACTTTGCCCATAGTCTTGACACCATTGATAAGACAAGCGCAGATAATCACCCAGGCTAGTAGATTACAGAGAGTTATATCCCATTTTACTTTGCCGAGATCGTAGATTCCTCCAGTCGCCTCAAGAACATATTTGCTATATTAAAAATATTACCGTCGGTAAATAAGCCATTTAAAAAAAAAAATTGGAGCAATAAGTTTAATAAGATTTATAACACTATGCATATATTATTACTATAAAAAGTACATATATTAAGAAAAAAAAAGTACCTACTAATAATATTCTTCAGATGAGCTTTTAACATCCTCAGGTTTAAAATCAATTCCAGCTGGTTTATGTAGAACATAAAGTATATTGAATGATTTATTGTAATATATAATATATAATATATTTATTTTCTAATATTAATAGACTGCAGAACTCCTTTTCCCACATACACTAGAATATAGCAGCACTCTAGAAGCAGGATGAGCTTTATATAATGTTAAAAAAGATACAGTAAAACCCAAACGTGCATGGGGGTGGGGGTGCAGGAAGATATTCATGAGCTGGTTTCCGTGTTGCCTTTAGGTGCTCAGTAAACAAGCTCTGCTTGAGTTTTTTTTTTTCTTTTTTTTACATTTCAAACTTTAAACTTATATAAATTTGATAGAACGAGTATTCACAATATGAAAACGTGCAATCATTTATGACAGCCTGAGATTATATAAATAAACTAAATACAGGTAATAGGATACTGTTATTTGAGCTTGGCTTGCTTGGCTACCTAGAAGGGGGCTCGAGGTTCGACACCCGACTCGGGCAGAGTTGTGTTTACTGAGCGCCCAAAGGCAGCACGGGAAACCAACTCCTAGATACCCCCTCCCCCCCACTGGTCCACAAATGAGATTGGACCAAAGCGCTCTGAGCATGCTATAAGCATGAAAGTAGCGCTATATAAAAGCTATAATAATAATATTTATGGGAAATAAAAACATATTAAACTATCGGCTTTTATGATTAAAAAACAAAAAAGCCCCGTTCATATGACAAAATGGTCTAAATTTGTCTTTCCCCCTTAAATCGAATTTCTTGTCAAAAAAAAAAAAAAAACTTTCACGATTTAATTTCTAAGTTTTTATAAGCGATTAGCTGTATATCTACAGAGACTTCAAAAAGATGGAGTCATATATTACTGAACTATAAACGTCTCATCACATGTAAAATGATGTGATTTATCACCTACTGCAGTTTAACCCGGTCGAGTTGAACCACAGGAGTGGATCCTCCAGGCTTGTATTCATGCCACGGGTCCGACAGTAGCAGGTGTTCCAGTCGTTGCCACAGGTGGACCAAGGGACTGTACTCTGCATGGACGCAAACAGGTAGAAGAAGGAAGTGGCGATCACCAGGTTGTAGTAGATGCAGATAATTGTGGCCAGCCATAACGTAGTGTACCCTAGACCTGCAAAAGACAAAGGAGTTAAGTGAATACACTTGTGTTTTTAAATTGATAATATTTTTTACAGGTGGATATCTTTTAACTCTTTGCAACCGTAATTATTTTCTTCGTTTCGATAGAATTATTCTTCTTTCTCATTTGTATTTCACTATCTTATTATGATTATACGCAGTGGCGTAGCTACCAATGTGCGGGTGGTGCGGGCCGATAAGGGCACCAACTGGAGAGGGGCCCCAAAATCCCCCCAGTGTGTATTAATTTCCTATTTCCCTGAGCTTTTCAGTAAAAACGACTAAGTTTATGGGCACGAACAAACATAGACTACTGTATTTTAAACATGAGCTAATGATTTATAAACTAGTCATTCGCTATTTTGTTTCATCTCCTTGACGGTTATCCTTGAATCCAGAAAAAAAGATGAGGTCGACATCCTGAATAATAAAAAAGAAGAAAAGACTTCAATACTGCAGGTTCTAGAGACTAAAGAACAGCACACAAGCATGTCTTTAGTACACTTCTAAAATTTCATACTGAAGAAGCTGAACCATCAGACAGTGTAAACAATACAGAAAGGATTATAATAACTCTAGACTGAACGACATTGAAAATTGCCGTGATGTCATTACAGTCAGCGTATGAACAGTCAATTCAGAGAGGTGTATAGACATCAAGAATCAGCAAAAGGAAAGGCTATAAAGCTTTCAAATGCTTGGTTTTTCCGGCAAATGTCAAACGACGAGAAAGTTCTTAGAAAGTGGACGTGTTATTCGCCAAAAAAAAGAACCCTTATTTTGCTTCCCCTGCATACATTTCTCAACAAGATCAAGTACCAAATCTTTATTTAAATCCAAAGATGTATTCAATGAGTGGTGGAGGTTATCCCCGAAAATATAAAAACATAAAACCAGCAGAGCTCACATTCAGTCATCGCTTGCTTGGAGGAAACTTGAAGTTCGCCTGAAAGTAGGGAACAGTATTGACAACAATGCCCAAAATTTGATTATACAAGAGACGAAAACCTGTAGAGACTACTTGAAGAGAATCTTGGACATCATTCGTTTTTTTCTCAAAGCAAAATCTGGCACTTCGTGGGCATCGCGAGCGAGCTGAAGAAGTGTTGGAAGGGCAAAATCAAGGCAATTTCTTGGAGTTAGTAAAATTACTATCAAAGTACGATCCACTCTTGGGGAGCATTTGCTTCGAACTAAGCTTTGTTCCAGACCGAATACACAATTGTCTCCACAAATACAAAATGATTTATTACAATATTGGGGATCATACATCAGACAGCAAGTAAAACAAGCCAAATATTTCTCTATTTCTCTATTTCTCTATTATTTTTGACAGTACACCTGACATATCAAAGATGGATCAAACTTCCCAAAGTTTACGGTATGTTGTCATGGATAATGACGGGGTGCAGGTTCGTGATTCTTTTATTGACTTCATCGACACAAAGGACAAGCATGCTGATGGAATCGCTGAGATGATTCTAGAGAAACTGCCTTCGAATGGCTTAGACATAATAAATGCTGCCGTCATGAAAGGTCAAAACTACGGTGTCCAAAAACGTATTCTAGAAGTCAATCCCAAAGCACTAGTCATTGCCTGCTCAAACATTTCTCTTTTTTAATTTAGCAGGTATTCAAGCTGCCGAAGCTGAAGTCAATTCGGTAACATTTTTTTGTACACTGGAACGTTTACACGCCTTTTCCTCAACTTCAACACACCGCTGGGATATCCTTATCGAAATAACCGGAACTAGCCTTAAACGTTTAGTTGAGATCCTCTGGAGTGCCAGAAGAGAAGCCGTCAAGATGGTTAGGGATAAATTTTCTAAAATTACAGAAACTCCGGAGACATTAACTAGTAGAGATGAAAATGTATCGACTAGATCTGAAGCAGATGAATTATTAGTTGCTATTCAGTCTTTTAATTTTCTCACCTATCTTGGATTTTAGGCTCCTGCATTAACTGAAAACTGCTTACTCAAACTAAAAACAAAGACATTTTTAAGACGTAATCGATAGGACATCGCTGAAACCAGCAGCATTACCTTTGCCGAAAGCGTGTGCTCAGATCTGAGACTCAGTACAGAACCTCAAAAGAAGAGCTACGAAGGTAAATTTATTCTACCTTGGACAGGATTGTTCACCCGATTCGAGCAACTTCATGATGTAGCAGATAGATATGAATTTTTGACGCCTTCCCAGCTATTAAATCCTCAGGTCGAATCAGTCTCGATAGTATTCTTAGCGACATTGATTAAAACGAATTTCTGATTGGAGCGAAAGAAGCTTCAACGGTTTGTCACAGTTTCATCAGAAGCCTCCGAACTTCCAAAACAAAGACCCGTTGAGCTCTTGAATTTTATACAAAAAATATCAGCTTGATGATTCAATCCCGAATATTGTCATCATGATTGGCATATTTTTTCTATTGAGGTAAGCGTCGCTACATGCAAGTTTTTCCAAACTTAAACTAATCAAGAATTACTTGCGATCAACGATGACAAATTTACGACTCACTAATTTGGCCATTTTGTCCATTGAACAAGAGCTGGTGGAAAAAAAATTGATTTCGATAAAATTATTGATACTTTTGCCAGCAAGAAAGCGCGTAAAATTCACTTGTAGTATGTTTATGTAATTTTTTTTTTTTTTTTTGAATTAACAATATTTGATTAATGAATACATATTATTTTGAACAAAAATGTAAGGTTTTTAATTAAATGTTAATAGTTTATTAGTTGTTTTTTTTCGGGGGGGGGGGCACCAAGATGAGGTACCGCACCAGGCATCATATACTCTAGCTACGCCACTGATTATACGTCAATATATTTTTTTGTAATCAGAAAATGTTATATGTGGTATCGATTTATAAGGGAATGCATGTTCTTTTTATACAACATAAGTTACAGCAAATAAATCCAGAAATCAATTTCGTGTAATGGGGTCGAATCAACATTCGCATCGTCAATTAGGAGAGAAAGAGTTAAAAGTTAGTACTCAACATATATAGCCATGTAATATAAACACAAATTACGTGATTAACGGATAATCAGCATTAATACCTGGAATAGGTTAAAACTATATAAATCTATTCAAATAGCATTATTATTATTGTTAGAGACGGAGCCAGGGTCGAGTTTCGTTAACGTTACATTGTACGGTATTGTTTTACTTATTGTATGGGTCATAGGTGCGAAATTACGGTAATTAGTTTGCTTACCTTTAAACAGAATATTCAGTTCCCATATAGTTAACGGTCCAGAATTAGAAAACTGTCCAATAAGAAGCTCCAAACAGAACAGTGGTATTCCCATAAAGATCAAGCTAATGGTATATGGAATAAGGAACGCCCCTAGAAATTACAACATAAAAATAATCATTTAGCAGTTATATTTTGCTTTTGGCAACAATCTAATATATAAAAGTAGAAAGTAAGGCGTATGTAGGCTATGTGTGTATGAGCCGAGTGAAAATCAAAACCGTTAGAGCAATCTTGATAAAACTTGGCAGAAATTTTCCTTGTGTACTACCTTAGACCGTAGTGTATGTATCGTAGCCCTAAAAAAAACTTCAGACCCTCAAAAAAAAATATCTCTATATTAGTCTAGATCTAGATCTATGTCTAACTCAATATCAACTTTATACTTTAACACAGGGGTCTCAAACACGCGGCCCGCGGGCCGCATGCGGCCCGCGAAACTATTTTGTGTGGCCCGCGACCACGTCCGCGAATTTAAAATAAATTAGATAAAATTTGCAATGACCTCATATAAGCCGTAAAATGATGTACAACTGCACAAACCAGTAAATGAGGTGTCACTATCGCCCACCGACCGCTTAGGCTTTCAGCAGAAGCTGGGTGAACCACTGGACCTTTTGCAGCCATACATTCTGCACCAAGAAGCATTCTTTGGCAAAAGTCTACAAAAAAAAAAAAAGAACGTGATGGATGTCGAGAAGACGGTGAACTTCATATGTGCATGGGGTCTCAACCACAGACAGTTTGTGTCATTTCTAGCTGATTTAGAAACGGAATACGGAGAGTCGTTGTATCATACGGAAGTCAGATGGTTGAGTCGTGGAAACGTGCTGCAGAGATTTTTTGAACTGAGACGGGAAATAGATTTATTCATGGCAATGAAAGACAGAGACATACCTCAGCTCATTGACCCAATGTTTTTGTCGGATCTTGCTCTTTTACTGACATCACGCAACATCTCAATGCACTCAATTCACAACTAAATGGCACAAAGCAGCTGATTACCGTGATTTTTGACCGCATCAAATCATTCAGATGCAAGCTGACTTTGTGGGCCACTCATCTGGCAGTTGGAAACCTGGCTCATTTCTCTTTTCTACAAAGCTTAACGGTTAAACCACAGCACCTGAAAAAGTAGGGGATCCTCTCCAGACTACTAAAGGATTTTGAACACCGCTGTCAGCAATTCACTGCTCTCGGACCACAGTTTTTCCGTGTTGCCACTCCGTTCGCAGTTGACTTGAAAAACGTTTCAGAGGAAGTTCAGATGGAACTACTGGACCAGCAGTGTGACACTATTCTGAAGTGATTTCTACCAGTTTTTTTTCAGAGATAGGTCTCCAAACTTATTCTGCTCAGCTGCTAGAATAGAATTCTAGCGATGTTTGAGAGTACGTATGTTTGCGAACAGTTTTTTCTCCAGAATGAAGTTAAACAAAACAACATTACGATTAAGACTGACTGATGAGTATCTGAAAGCAACCTTGCGGCTTGTCACTACACGTGACATCAGGCCTAACGTCATTGGTCTGGTCTCTGCCAAACGCTCTCAGCTGAGTGGACAGAAACATGAGAAACGAAACATCTGCAATAGGCCTAGTGATTTAAAAATAAATTAGGGTTAGGCTTAGTGACAGAGACAACGTCAACTTATTTTAGTAAAATAAACTGCCTGTGCATGTAATAAACTACACTAAATGTAACTAATAATTATAAAATCTTTATTTCAGCTTTGACAGTAGTGTTCGTAAAATTTAATGAAAAAAACATTCTCTTTTCGTGGTGCGGCCCGCTGACTGGTTGCTACTTTCCAGAGCGGCCCACATGCTGATATGAGTTTGAGACCCCTGCTTTAACACATGAACACACAAAATTAAGTCTATTCATTTCAAATTTTAATCAAATATAAGTATTCCTACAAGCATATGTTTTTATTTTTAAAAAATGGATTTAAGTCGATTAGCTATTTTGATAGCTTCATTCATACTATTTTTACATTTACACATTCGCTTTACTTATAATATTATTATTTCATTTAATTGTTTACAAAACACTCTCAGTAACTGCATCGACAGTGAAACACAAGTAAAGACCCGCGTGCCGTGGGTAAAATATGTCTAGTAATTTATATTAGAAAATTGAGACTAAATATTTTACACACACACACACAGAGACAATACGTGTTATAATTATAGTTTTTGTATTTCTTTCCAATTTGAAATGCTTACTAAATGTTTTGATAATGTTGACATATGTTTATACATTGCGTACGCATACAATATTTATATATATATAGTAACTAGTGTTTACTATTACAAAGCTTAGATTAATTACTCCGTCCGTCTGTTTGTCTGTCTGGTACACATTTTGTACACATTTGTTTTTCGCACTTCCCATTATTGAATAGTTCAAATTTATCATAACTATTCATAGTCCATGATATAACACAAACCATACAAAAATAGTATATCTAATAAGTTGTAATTGATTACTTTTGTTTTATATAGAAAAAAGAGAGCTAATCATTGCAGTATTTAGAGATGGGGTATTTTTTTCGGTACTTCCCTTTAAATAAGTTTTGTTTATAAAAAATGATGTATCTGTCTGCCTGGCCAAACGTTTGTTCACGTTATTTCTTGACAACCAAACTTGGATGAAACTGAAACCACACATTGTTAATTAACTAGTAGTATCTCAGACAAGGGAAAAGAATACAACTCGACTGAATTGGCGGTATACGCTGAATAAGTACCCTTTATATATGACCTTGTGAAAACAAACATGAAATAGATATCTTTACAATCTTCCATGTTTATAGTCTCTTCGCTAACAGAGTGTTTACCGCGTTGGCTTGAGAAGCATGAGAAGGCTTTAGTCCACAAATTAGAATTCAGGCTGTTCCTTTTTTTTTTTTAAATACATTTCAAAAATCTGTCACCCAGATTCCCCATTCTTCCAACCCTTTCCTACTGGTCCAGATTAGTGCTAGGATAAAAATGTATTGAGAAAGCTAAAAGCATGAAACAATTGGTAAAATGTATTTCTAATTGCATATATTTATTAATGGTAGTAGTCTAGATCTATTACAAATTTATTTACAGGACTGATCCAAAGTAATTGATAAACTTAATACAAGCTTTTTTTATAAGAAGTATATCTGTATTTTGCTTGTTTTTTTTTTGTCCACAAAACGTCTGCTACCTCTGGTTATACTACTGTTTGATTGATAAACTTAATATAGGCTTTTTTTTTTTTTAAAAAGTATTTCTGTATTTTACCTGTTTTTTTTTTCCCTCAATACTTTATCTATCTCTGGTTATAATACTGTTTGATAAGCGTTTCTTAGCTACTTTCTTTTTTCAATATCTTTTTCAAAGACCTTTGCTCTTGAATACCTTTAGATAAGAAATCTTATTAATTGATCGCGTAATACGATGCAATCTGATGTAAATAGCTCAACCTTATCAATAGGTAAACAGGATATGACCTTTCGTGTTATGTAGGTGAGGGACATCAGGATATCAAAAATACATGTTCTAGACCAGTGTTTCCCAAACTGTGTTCTGATGAACCCTAGTTTTCCGCGAGGCCTGAATAAGTTCCGCGAGGCCTGAATAAGTTCCGCGAGGCCTGAATAAGTTCCGCGAGGCCTGAATAAGTTCCGCGAACATCTGGAATAATTAACTTGTAGGCTCCACGGGAATTAATTTTTCTTTTTAAAAAAGCAAAATAATCAGAATGGGCGAAGTGTTCTGTTAAGGAAAAAGGTTTGAGAACCACTGTTCAAGACTTTTAAAGAAGATGAAAGATACTCCTACCTCCACCATTGACATACGCGAGATGAGGAAACCTCCAGATATTACCCAGACCTACAGCATTGCCTACACATGTAATGACGAAATCTAAGTGACGGCTCCAGCTAGGTCTAGATTCCTGAAATTAAACATGTTTTTTTTAATGCCAAAAAAGAGTGAGTTTTTTTTTCTACACACCTTCTTAACAAAAGCCTGACAAATAATGGCATAATAAAGGTATAAAAGAAAACAAAAAGAACGGCTGTATAAAAAACGAAACAAAAATACTTGTGGGAAACTCAACCAGACAAAGTAATATTTGGAAGTTTGGTCCTGCATAGTTTCCAACTTGCTTATCTTATCTTATATAATACAGACGTTACTTCAAAAAAGAAGATGATTACGTCCTACGCGTCATGCATTCAGTCATGCATATTTACCAGTAACTTAAATTCTGCCAAGTCACTGGTTTTCCTGGCTAGCTCAGGAAAACCATTCCATGCTCTAAAGGCACTAGGGAAGAAAGAGCATTTGTACAGATTTGTCCTAGCATATGGGACGAGGAATGTGCCTTTATCTTTGTGTCTTTCTTTCATATTCATTGTATCAACTTATTTAATGTTTCAAAGTCTAGATTTATTTTACCAAGAAAAATATTTTTTTTGAAGTAATGTCTGCATTATATAAGATGTATGGCTCCTTAAGTCTCTGAAGATAATGGATGTGCCCAGGTGAATCAATGGTTTTGGTTTCGTTTTGAGACGGGGCAGTATCTGGTGTGACTGATCAAGCCGATTTTTAAAGGATGTTTTGTTATTATTTTCATTTATTGTGCCTTAGCTTTGTTGTTTATATTTTGTTTAAAGTTTGAACTACTGTGACCAACAGTATCGGTAAGCAATGGGCAATTATAAAAAAATATCTGGTATATCTTACATTGCCCAACAACATTCTCATCTCCGTGTTTACCCAATGCTTAAGTAATAAAGTACCACGGGGCTGGAACATTAACCTGTCAAACTAGTTTCATAAATTTATCTCTTCGCAATCTAATACAGTAACGTGAAAATATATCTTGTGACATAGAGTCTCTGTTAGTCTTGATAACAGAAGCGAGAGATACTAAAGAAAATTAAATTCACTATCATTGACTTCCTCAAGCTCCTTGGACTGTATTTCAAAACTAGGACTTGGATTATCTCAACCAATCAGCCATTCTCGTAGTAGAAAAGTATGCCCCTATCTTTAACATTTTATCTTTAAGGTCCATATTTATATACCTACATTTAAATAAGCTAAGCATTTTTTTATTCATCAAGCTAATGACTTTGTGGTTAACATAGAAAAGAGAAATATATGGACACGCCATCCAAACAAATTCTATTGACAAAGGATAATGTGCTATCTTTAAACTGAAGTCAGAGGGGCTCTTGGCGTATAACATAACTCAACCTCATCTATGTTGGAGTTCAGTAACGATTCTAATAGATGTGGCGTCCTGCCTGTAGAGTCCCCCCCCAAACAAAAAAAAAAAAAAAACACACCCCTTTAGAAATAAAACTATATGGAGAGCTCCGAGATTTGGAAACCATTTCGCAGTTCGTCTCTTGTATTTGTCTAGGCATCAGAACGCTCTATCATAATAATAATGAGAATGACAAAGAAACAGAACTATATAGTTAAGAATTCTGATATTTAAATATTTACCCACAAGAAAACTTGCGCGCTTCTAGTTCTAAGATAATAACAAATTTTAAAAAAAAAAAAAACACACACAGTTTTTTTCATAGACTCATATAGTATATGTCCATAGTTATTTTATTTCTATTTATATTTACATGAAAAAAAAACAAGAAAAAAACTCGAAATAGTGTGTCTGACATCTAATTTTGGATTCTATCAACTGCATCTACAGTTGCTTATTAAGGTTAGTGATAAGAGTGTGCTATCGTGCTTCCTTATCGAATGGCACGAATTTAACACTATAAACATTAATGAATACTCTTTTAGGTTGATCATTTTCAACAATTATATACAATCAAAATTAAGATGTAGTCATTGTGTTCATTCCGAATCTTCATTTTATATAAAGGAGTAATACTATAATAGCTGTAGTAAAATATACACAATTATAGGTAAATAAAGACGAAAAATGCGTTATAATTAGCATACGATGTAGGGTTTGACATTCCTATATAATTGTATCTATTGACTTCATCTTCATCCATAACCTTGGTCTGTTGAGTTTTTTGGGGAACAACAGGTGATAATCATAACCATCTATCTCCATTTCTTTCTTTTACCTTGAATATAATCTCTTTCAATAAATGGCCCGTCCATTTTTATTTATTTCTTCAAGTTGATATATGTGTCTGCCTCTTATTCTGTTTCCTGGTACTGTTCCATGAATGAAGATCTTTGCAAACCCTGAGAGCCCTGTGATATGACCATAAATTTTTAGTTTGCGTTCTTTTTATACAGTGATTAGCAGGTCATCATAGGGCTTAATTGCAGATGTGATCCTGTTTCTTATCTCCTCATTTGTGTTATGGTCTTTGTATGTGATAATAGGCCTACTAATTTTGCTAAAAATCATTCTATTTATAAAGCACTGTTAACAAACACAATTTAGGCTCAAGGCGTTGTTACAACATTACAAACACAAGAGCTAACATGACACCTAGGATTCTTCTCAATTCCAATAGCTACTTCTTAGTTCTGTAGGTAACGTCAAAGATTTACTAACATGAGGTAATGACCAAAAAGAGCATTAGTTTCATTTTAGTCTCTAGGGCTAGTTTTTCGTATTTCCAATTTGTGGAGAGTTTCGCAGGCGATTCTGTAAACTTTAAACTGGCAGTAGGTCAGGGTGGTCTCTTTCGTTTATCACAAAGCCAAGTTATTGTTTCTTCTTCCTCCAATGCTTACAGAACCTTACAGAAACTGCTGGTGCAAGTAGACAAACGTGTCTCTATATGTGGCTTTAATGAATCTCCCAATATTATTGTTCAAGTATACTGCACTAGAGCTGAGTGGACTTTACCGCTGAGTCGACACGCCTCCCAAAATA
Organism: Biomphalaria straminea; assembly: GCA_021533235.1. NCBI lineage: Eukaryota > Metazoa > Mollusca > Gastropoda > Planorbidae > Biomphalaria > Biomphalaria straminea. Next base: position 7,680,622 of record JADKLZ010005465.1, on the reverse strand, counting down.
TACAAAGGCAAACAAAAAAATAGTTTCGAAACTACAGGTGTAACCGTAATGGTGTTGAAATGTGCATGGTTGCAATTCATTAAATTACTTGAAGTCCTAATAACATTTGGAGCTAAGGTATGTCTTGGTCCATATATGTCTAAAAGTGGCGAAGTGGCTGAGTGGTTAAGTGCTTGGCTTCCGAACCTAGGGTCCAGGTACCTGACTTTAGTTGGCAACATGACAACCAGCTCGTTAACCATTGGCCAAAGAAAGATATGACCTTCAAAATAAAGGGGAATGTAACTTTTCACTTAAATATGGCTAGGACCAATCGTCGACAAGAGAGTGTAGAATATCTTCATGACTCTTCCTTTTTCTCAACTATCTTACCTTCAACGAGTCTTTATCCTCTTTTTCCTCGGACATTTTTACTAGATCCCTAGAAATAGTGGAATAAACTTATACGTCGAGGACATGTGTCGATCCTACACAAAAATGTCCTCATGCCTTCTACCATCCACACCCTTCTATTCACAACTATCCACAACTATCTACACATGCAGTGACTAAAGCAAGTACAGACCAATAAATAGTTCGAAATGACTCAATGCTCTATCTCACAATGTAGTGTTGAGAGTGATTGTGTTTGTGTGTGTGTTTGTGTGGTAGATAAAAGTACGTGTGAGATAATTTCAGTGTGTGTGTGTGTGTGTAGGTTAAAAGCGGGAGAAGTAGTGAAGTAAGGGGCTGCGATATCTTTCAAACCCGAAAAAGAATCTACATCAGTGGTTCCCAAACGTTTTTGTCTCGTGGACCCCTTGACATGTTTTCTGGTTTTCCGTGGACCCCCTGTTTAAGTAATATTGAATTTTTGAAAATTCATCAATTTAAAATTACACATTTTTTAAAAATAATTTCCAACCAGTCACATGAGGAGTAAAAAAGTAATTTAAAACTACATTTTAAGTTAAATTTATTTTTTTTACAATAAATTTATTGACAAAATTGAAAATTTAAACCCATTATGTAACAGTTAATATGTATCGTTAACTATCACTCAACACATTGGAAACGTTTTGTTAATAAAGGTTTGCAAGCTCGACATTCATTGCTACGGAGAATATTTTTCATATAGAGTTTTGTTGTTTTAGTAAAAGGTTTCACAAAGAGCTGTTTTTCGTGGATTTCTTGAGCCATAATTATTTGAATAAAAATATCATTACCAGACAAGGTTGACTCGGCCAACTGTATAGAGAAATATATTGTTTGCAGAAATATGTCGTTTGCAAAGACTTACATTAGAAAAAAAGAAATATTAAGCTATATTCCAACAGACATCAAGAATTTAGTGGACTGTTCTACAATACGATTACCCTAACAGAGTTTTCATGGATTGTTCTCAGCCACCACAAACGAAAGATAATGAATACTCATTGAATGGCCCAAAGGAGAAAAAATAATTTAAAAATTAAGATCATTATAACTAATGAGCTCTATGATAACCACAGAGAAGAAATAAGAGCACTGGAGCTAACGACTATCAGGCTAGCGAATCAGCAAAGTTGATTTTTGACTTGACTAATATAAAAATAGTCCTTCAAAGCTCGACAAACTCTGATGCCTCCTAAATAAAACAACTCATGATGCCTGGACTGACGTTCGGTGGTAACCTTGCCTGCTCGCATGGATGTAATTATCCACATAATCTGAAGGAACATCTAAAAGATTTGTGTACAAAACATTGTGTGACATTGTAAAGCTCAACAACAGCAGCAATAACAATGTTCCCCAATGTTTAAATAGAAGGAAATAGAAGGCTGACACACTTGCCAAATATGACAAAACAAATACACACTTGAATATCGCACTCTATCCGGAAGAAATGAAAAAACTAATAGTGAATTGTAAAAACGAGAAATGGACAAGCTCTCATTCGAAATACAAGAAAGACCTATTATAAACTACCCCGATAGGACCACCTATATTTTTTCACATCAGAACTATACATCAAAATGAGAAAATTTATGTTTCGGAAGCTCAAAATTGGGACCATTGAAATTTTCACTTTTGTAATGTCCGCAGAGAGTGCCGACCATGTCTTCCAAATTGCATTCTTCATCGAGATGCCCAAAACAAGACACCAGACCCAAAACGCAAACATGAAATTCTTTTAATGATATAAGATTGTGTAAAACTTTTTACAATTTCTTCAACGGCTGGTAAAATCAATAATTCGCCTATCGTGTGAGGTTTTCAGTATTGTCAGTATTTTACTACGATCATCAACTTCTCAATGTCAGGTCAAAGATAGATTTTGTGGGTGTATTCTGAACTTTATCATTGAATGTTTGAAAGTTTTGCAAACCTTTATATTTTTATTAGGGTGGCATCATCTCAAATGATTCTCCAGCTTATTTGGTCTTATAGCATCATACAAAATGGCACAATAACACTCTCTTGTTTGACAAGGAAGTAATGAAGTTCAATGTCAAAAACGTAACGCTGTACAGTCTACATTTCTTTTGTTAAAATTATAACTAGACAAAACTACACTATTCATATATCTATATATATAATTCTCAATGTTCAAAAGTTCAAACACACAACAAGCAAGCAACAAGCAACAAGTAATGGGAAGATCCCATGGCGCAGCATGGTGAGAATGGAAAATGGTGTATCCAAATCGGCACTATTTTCATTCACTCAATTTTGTCATAATATTAAAATTATTTCCAGATTATTGTGTCTTAAGACTTTTGAAACTAGAACGACAATACACAGATAGAGTCTACTCTCAGGTTTGACTTTTGAAGTACTTTAATTAATATCACAAATTATGTTATAATAATATTTTCACTGGCTTCCTCCTTTTAATCTCACTTCCATTTCCAGATATAAATCTAGATATTTCCGGATAAATATATCTTTTTTACTTTACTTTTACTTTACAAAAGATTTTAATAATTTTCGGAGATTTCCATGACTTTTTCGTAGGCCTATACTTAATAACATTTCAGGAGATTAGGAGATTTCCAGGGGCGCCTTGTAAATCAAGAGGGCGCGGGAAATCTGTTATATGTTATAAAATGATTTAATTTAATAATTTATACACCTAAAAATTAGCACGAGTCCAAAGAAAGTGCGGGACCCACTGCGGTCGTATATGTTGCAGTGTCTAAGGCCTGCCCTGCAAAATAGCGGCATATGCTATGCCACCGGTCGACTAGTAGTTATTAAATTAAATAAAACAATTTTTCACGCATACATCACGCACTCCTTTGTGCTGAGAATTAGTTCTGATGTAATTAGTTCCTATCCTGGTGCTTTGTGATTCAATGAATGTTCTTGTCATTTTCTCTTCACATTTGAGCAAGTAATAGCGTATTTAGCTTCTCATAACAGCGTTGATAACAAATTAAAGATATTCCTACAATCTAGATCTACTACTTTTTAGTTGCTCAGTGTATTACTAACACCCAGGTACATTATCCGTATTAGGACTCAACCATGAAAAGTGCTCCCTTTGTTGCTACTGATATAATAGTTACAGGGTTTGCTTTTTCTTAGAACGATTGCTTCAAAACATCAATTTTGTATTCAACTTTATTGTCAATTATCAGTTTTCACAAAAAGAAATTTTGTCGTGAATTTTTTTATCCATAAATAAACGAACATGTGCCCAAAAAATGCTTCATTACAAGCACAACTCGGTTCATTTCTAGACCTTTGAACTATTTGTTGCTTAGAAGAATTTTTAGCAAATATCATTGCAGGTTTGTGTACAAAATAGTTTTAAAAACGTCAGCGGCTGGCTAAATCATTCATTTTTTTTCGCCAATTGTATGTCAAGATATTTTAAGACAAAGCAAATCATTATATTTTCCTTAAAATTTGAAAGCAAATATTTTGTCAATTGTAGATCTTTTCTCAACTTTATCAAGGAGTGTTAAATAGTTTTTCAAATCTTATCAGGGTGGCTTTGTCTCCAACGATCCTCCAGCTTAGGTGGTTTCATTGTGTCATTACAAAAAATGTTGTTAAATAAAAGATACATAGGCAATATAAGTTCGGCGAGAAAAAAAGAATTTTTTTTTGAAAATTAACACCACTTTCTCTTTTATATTTAGATTTAGCCATGTTAAATATCAGTTATCTCTAGACCAAATTAAGCTATTTAAATGAGGTATTAAAATTTAAAATATGTTTTTCATTCCAATAATATTATACAAATTTAATGGCCTAGCTATAATTAAGTATAATAATAATAGGCTTGTCTTCGAGTCCGAAGATTAGTGAGGAATACAGTGTTTCCCGTGGCTGTGCAGTATAATTAAGTATAAATAATGTATATTTGTATGATATAATAGGTGATTTCATTAATGTGAGATTTATATTAAGCTCAATTCCTTCTTAAATGAGATCCACTCTCGTGGACCCCCACTTGCATGTCATGGACCCCCAATTCTTGTTTTGACTTTCGTGGACCCCTTAGACCCTTGGGGGTCCATATGGACCACTTTGGGAATCACTGATCTACATGTACATGTTCTATAGTGATTCTCAAAATTTGAATTCTTTTAACGTCAAGTCACACCAATTATCAAAACGAGTCAATACAAAAAATGCTTAAATTAAATAAATAATTTTCTTTTACATTCAAGACTAACAATAATAAATTTATGCGATTGAAATAGTTTAGATAAATATTTTAATTGATCATAATATAAACAATTTCCTTGTTTATTGAATACTCAGTGTGCCAATGTCCAATCACATTTGTTCGTCTCCTATGGGACAATAGAGCTCTTCGCTTACCAATGAGGATCAATGTTGATAAAGCAGTGGTTCTCACTACAAGTTTGTAGGAGATCTCGCGGCATTAAACGAGAATATAACACTACCTTCAAAAGTGCCTTGGCTTTATAATGGACTTTATTATATTAAAACAAACCATGTTCTAAAGGAGGCAAGTGTTGACCTAATTAAAACAAACCATGTTCTGATGGAGGAACGTGTTGAACGAATTAAAAAGAACCATGTTCTGATGGAGGAATGTGTTGACCTAATTAAAACAGACCATGTTCTCATGGAGGAACGTGTTGACCTAATTAAAACAAACCATGTTCTGATGGAGGAACGTGTTTACCTAATTAAAAAAAACATGTTCTGATGAAGGAACATGTTGACCTACTTAAAACGAACCATGTTCTGATCGAGGAAAATGTGGACCTTGAAAGAGCACTACTTACTATTTGACAGCTGCGCTGTTTGGACATCTTTTCCGTTCGGGAGATCACTGCTTGCTAAGGCAAGCAAAGATGCGAAAAAGATGTGTCCTCATAATTCTTTTAAAAATCAACACAAAGCTTTCACCGGAATAGAGGAAAGAATCTAGCAACAAACGACCGTTGCAAGAAACATCTGTAGAGGTCTTACGAAGGCTGCATAACTTTTTGTGTAGACCAAAAGAAAAGTCTCACTCTATGACGGTTGAAGACGGAAAAAGTTAAAGAGATCCTCGCTGTACAACTGCTTTGTCTGTTTCACATGTGACAAAATATATAGGTCGTTTATAGGTTTGCATTGCATGAAGTATTGAAGTCATCGTTTTACTTCGGAATTCAAGACAATACATAAATAGTAAACAAAAAAATCTAAAAAAGGAAATTTTAAATGCAAGAACTATGGAAATACATATATTAATAAAACTTTTTTTTTTTACTAAAACGTTAAGTAAGAAAGAACTGTTTTGAAAATTGTTTTAATTATATGAATTATACAATATAAAAATCCAAGCTTAGCGAATCAATAGAAATAATTTATAATTAAAATATCAACACCACTATGCAGCTATCTCACTTTTCAGTGCTAAGTGAGGGCGTGGTGTTATAAGTCAATTTGAAATGACGTCATTTCCTGACGTAAACTTAAGTCAAGCCTTATCTAATTCTGGATTATGTCATCGTCGTAGAGATATAACGGCTCACTGACTGCTATGCTGTTCCTCACTGCGAAGTTCGCCTTGGGCAGGTATGCGCTTGAGGTGCTGGACTTGAAAGAAGGCGGATTGACAAACAGGCCACTTCTGCCCGAACTGGCGTCAGATCGCATCCGTTGATATCTCTCCAGCAGGCGATCTATGCTGTTCCTTGGCCCCCATTTGTCCGTCGGCTGATTGATCTCTCTACACATCTTTAAGTAGAAAATGGGAAAAGATATAGAAAATAAAAAACAAATCAGAAGTAGCTATGTATCTGGGTTTCAAAGAGATCGTAAGTCAACTGTATAAAATAATTCCTCTGAGCTCTATGATAGCTCTGGGCTGCTTTGTAAAATGTATCCTTAAATTTCGAAAAAATAAAAGGTTACAAAGTTTGTGTGGAAAGACAAACTCAAAATTGGCCCCTGAAGTGGTCTACCTAGAGTCTGCCACAGGATTCGAAAACGGGACTTCCGGTTCCAATGGCTTTATCCCTCAACCACAGCATTTCCATAGATTCATTTAGCGTAAGTAGTATTCAGAACACCGATCCTTCCTAAAGAGTCGCCAATTGTCATTGGTGACCGCTCGTATAGCACTGGCCTATGTCATCTTTGCTAGCTGATTCCACATACACATTTTTACCTCTATCCGCGTCAACACATTTATAACAATAACTTATAACTTATAGATCGTACCTCGCAACATGTTTTATCTGCGCCGCAGCTACGGAGAATTCTGCACAATGAAACTGCCTTGACGATGTACCACAATGGGGTCCAGATGACGATCAGTACTACAATGGTCCACCCAAGTATTTCAGCCCATAACGGGAACGCGTCGCTTATGATCGGCTGGTATCGTACAATGTCGAATGTCAATATAGCCTGGAAATGGAAACATACAGTATCTGTAAACACGGCAACAAACATATTTTTACATCAGTTTATATTGGTAATCTTCTATTTCACGGGATAACTCCAAAATGATTAACCATTAAGGGGTCGTTCGTAAATGACGTCTCGCAAAAAATGACCTTTTTAGATCCCCAATCCCCCTTGTCACAAATTCTCAGACCCCCCTCCCCCCTCTGCGTCACATCACAAACGTCGTGATCAGGCAGTTGTATTCAAGATGCATTTGTAGTGGTGCTTGTTCGGACGCAGCAGGAAGACCAATTGGAATTGTAGCTTTATCTTCCTGACTGATTAATGAAACTTCAGCTGAACCCAAAAAGCTGGTCAGTTCTTTAAGATTTTCTACCCTGGCTGTGCAGAACGTAGTGTCTGGATGGCTCTTATGCATGTCTTTTGCTGCTTTGATTACTCTTACTGGGACCGTTGTGACATGCTTCTTGCCGTCGATTGTTATTACATTTCTAGGACTGAGGTGATAATAGACTGTCGATCTACCAACTTGAACTCCTTCTAGTTTCAGTTCTTCAGTCAATTCATCCAGAGTCTTTATCATTCGCAGTGTTTCGAATCTACGTTTATCGTCCGCTGCGCCACCATAAGTTGCAATTTTGGTTATCGTTTCCAGAAAATTAGTTTGGCTTTCAACTATAGATGGCCGTCCTTTTTTTTTCGCAAACCTTCAGCTTGGCTTCCAAATCTGGATTTGTTTGAATCGCTTCGTCTAAAGCTTTAAAGATTTTTGAAGATAAAAAAAAATATTTTATTTGTATTGTATTTTTCTGAATTTTAAATTTGTGACGTCATAAAATCGCTAACCCCCTCCCCCCTTGTCACAAAGTGTCACATTTTCTTAAAATCCCCATATCCCCTAGAGCGTGACGTCATTTACAAACGACCCCTAAGTGTGTCTGGTGTATAGAATAAAAAGTGAAATAAAGAAAAAATAAAGATATGTAAAAGTAAAGCTCCCATTTCAGACCTGTTGGTCTATAGGGCAGATGATGTATATGTCATCTGATTCTGTGGCCTACGGCTAACGAGGATGTTATGTGGCCAGCACAACGACCAACATCCTTTACTTTTCCCTAACTAATGTCATGTACCAATTAGTTCTGGATGGAGTCAGAAGCACCCAAAAATCCAAAAAAATAAAAATCCCAGTCTTCACAAGGATTTGAACCAGGAAGCCAAGAGCCTTACCGTTAGGCCACCGCGCCTTCTAAGTCATATGTTAGCTTTTTTTTTTTTCGTTTGATGGACCTAACAGTTAGTGTTTGTATAACCCTATTCAGATAGAGTAAACAGACATACAGGTAACCAAGCAGGACCACGTAAAAGATACCTAGATGCATTGCTTTTTTGTGACGGTACGCACAGTTTGTTATATGTTAGGTAATCCATCGCTGAGTATCAGCACCTAATCACTGAGTACCGGCACCTAATCACTGAGTACCAGCACCTAATCACTAAGTACCAGCACCTAATCACCGAGCACCAGCACCTAATCACTGAGTACCAGCACCTAATCGGTGAGTACCAG
>JADKLZ010005465.1:7653964-7670509 GCA_021533235.1 Biomphalaria straminea | reverse complement strand
ACTAATATGATAAACTACAATTATGATATACTACAAACATGATATACTACAAACATGATATACTACTACAAACATGATAAAAATCGTGTATGAATTTAAGAAGACAGCAAACATACGTTTGAATAGATATACTACAAACATGATGTACTACAAACACGATATACTTTCAAACATGATATACTACACACATTCTATACTACAAACATGATATACTATAAACAATATATGCTACAAACATGATATGCTACAAACAAAGACGACGAAGACCAAGAAACTTGTCATGTTTGTGTCTGGCTGCATTAAAAAATTAATCTATCTAAGAAGGTGTTTACACTGCAATCTCGATATAGACAGAATTTTGTTATTCGTCCCGAGGGGAGTTGTAACTAATTGGATTCCCGAAGCAGCATGGAAAACGCGTCTCCCAGATATACATTACTTTCATGTCAATATTGAGGTAAATACAGACTTTCAAAGGGGAATGCGGCGATGCTCTCAGAGAGTAACTTAGTATATAAGACTTTTTTCTTTATATTTTTTTTTTATATGTTAAACCTTCAATTTCTCTTTTTGTTTTATTTTTTGGACGTGAGAGTGGTTGTTCTTTATTCAGGTAATAAATTGGATGCAGGAATAACAACTTTAATTAACTTTTTTAAAATCAACATTATTTAAGTCGTTCCTTTTTGTTTAGAAAACAAATGTAAATAAACCAATTTATAGTTCATTTTGTTCATCTTTTATATAAAACATGTCTAGTAAAGTTCGTCTTGGAAACAATCATCTTCTCGAACTGAAAGAGAGGAAAGCGCTCTATATTAGTTTACACATTGATATTGTTCTGTAACAAAAGGCATTCTTTTTGGGGAGGGTAGAAGTGATGTTTTAGAAGAGAGTTTAAACAGCTTGATCTTTAAGGTACACTCTAAAAAAAATTATAAAAAAAAAAGAGTAAGTGAATTAAGGTCTCACGTTAGTTGTCATTGGGATACCCAGCAGAAATCCAAAAGCGCAAACCAAAATTCTGAAAATTGTAGCGACACGAGGCTTTCTGAAGAAGAGAAACTCGTCTTGAAGTGCTGTTAGTACCGTCTCCACACTGGGGAACTGAAAGAAAAAAGAAAATACCAACTTTGTCCATGCTCATCATTTCCAATAATAAAGTATTCGTTTCGTACGTAAATAATACTTCTGCTGATTTCTCATCAAACTATATGTTAACATTGTTTGATTTTCATTTTATGTCGAATTATTCAAGCGCTTTAACAATAACATATTGAAGAAACACAAGCGACATAAAAGTTGTTTTAGTTGTGTCCATTTTCAGGCCTTGCGCTCTTTGAGGCAGATTATGTAGGAGTCATTGTTTCTGAGGCATACGGTTAACAAGGTTGTCATGTGATCAGCACGACAACCAACTGCATGTACGTTTTCCCAACTAATGCCAGGTTCTAATGAGAGCTGGGTGGACTCAGAAGTGTCCAAAAAGTCCAGAAATTATAAAACCAAGTCTTCAGGATGCAAACCAGGGATCACTCGAATCAGAAGCCAAGCGATTTACGAATCAGTCACGGCGCCTCTAAAAGTGGTTACAAATTTTGAAAATATTAGCGCGATTAGTCACTTCTATAATGTTTTGATGTTTGACTATTCTGAAGCAATTGAGATTTAACAGTGTTGGGTCGCTACCACAACCCCTCCTCCTTTCTCATCGGGCTTGAGACCTAACATCGTGTCAGACTCTTGCAACTTATCCTTGGGAAAGACTAAACATGTTTACCAAAGTCAGCCATAACACGGAAGTCGAAAAGAGAAAAGTGGAGTCATGAATGTCTCAGATTAGGGGAACATTTTTAACAATTATTCATTTTCGATGACTATACATAAATGATAGTGCTCAGTAAGTGGAATTTAATTAATCCTGATTTTTTTTAAAGGGAGTTAAATCTTACATTATTTAAAGATCTGACATTGATTTTAAGGATTTGCCATTATATAAACTTAGTTTCATTTTTTCTTGTTTAATGGTTTATTCATTTTCTAGAACTAATATTATTATAGCTTTTATTATTATAGCTTTTATATAGCGCTACTTTCATGCTTATAGCATGCTCAGAGCGCTTTGGTCCAATCTCATTTGTGGACCAGTGGGGGGGGGGTATCTAGGAGTTGGTTTCCTGTGCTGCCTTTGGGCGCTCAGTAAACACAACTCTGCCCGAGTCGGGTGTCGAGCCTCGAGCCCCCTTCTAGATAGTCAAGCAAGCCAAGCTCAAGCCGCACTTAGCCTCTCGACCACGCTTCTAATAGGCAGATATTTTTTTAGTGAGACATGTGTATGTTGTGCTTTATTTTAGCAATTGTACCGTGGATATAAAATTTTGAAAAATGTATACTGCTTTATTATGTGTGAAGTATTATAGGTGCCTTTTTATTCTAAAAGCTTATGTTATTAAAGAATTCATCATTCTAAATTACATATGTATTCTGTGAAGCTTGTTTAATGGCTCCTCGGAAATATGCTGGAGTGAAATCTAAAATTTCTACCAATCAAACACTGAATGTCACAGCTGAGTTACTACCTGAGGTACTACCAGTGTTAGTCATGTACTGCATAGCAATGGATTTCTGACTGTGAATAGATGGGAATGAAAGAAATACCCAGAAAGACACAGAGATAAAAGCATATTCTTCGTCCCATTGGCTAGGGCAAATCTGTACAAATACTCTTTCTTCCCATGTGCCATTAAAGCATGGAATAGGTTGCCTGAGCTAGCCAGGAAAACTAGTGACTTTGCAGAATTTAAGTAAACATGCATGACTAAACGTATGACGCGTATAACGTAATCATCTTCTTTTTGGAAGTAACGTCTGTATTATATAAGATAACATAAGAATGAAATACTCTATTTACAGTTTACCCCCATGGAAAAGCAATATCAGTTCTGTTATCACTCACCTACATAAATAGATATCATTCTTCCTTAATGAGGTTTAATTAGCTAGCTATTACCTGCGTTCCTAGTCCGAGGCATATCATCATGAAAAAAAATGCTATAGACCAAAGCTGGGGTACCGGAAGTTCAGACAGAGCCTCAGGGTAGGTCACGAAGACTAGACCAGCACCTAGGATTGATGGTTCAAATCTTTATCCAAATATTTAAACATGAATGGCAGTTTTTAATCATTCATTGTATAACTTTATTAATATTTCAATCCTACAAAACTATTGCTTTGAAAGAATTCATGTATAAGTCAATCTGAACTAAGCGTGTTATTTTCAAATGTCTATGTGCTGCTACACTATGGATAAATAGACAACGAAAGAATGTAATGTAAATGGAATGTCAAATATGAGTAATACGCATTTGCATGGTATTGTCTGTTATGATTAGTGTATTTAAAAAAAATAAATATACAAATATACAACTACAAGTAGGTATTTATCGTGCTCCTACCTTCTGTAGTGACGTGTTCAATGTCAACTCCTTTGGTATGGGCCATAAATCCCAAGATTGAGAAAATTGCAAACCCAGCATAGAAACTTGTCAGGCAGTTGATGATTGGAATAAGTAGACTGTCTCTGAAAAACATTTATAATAAAGAAAACAATGACACCGATAGTAAGGAATTAGTTTTGTAACAATGATTCGTACTATTAGGACTAGCCTTATATTAATTTGAATCTCTTTCGAGTGCAGAAACAAACTGTTGTGAATTTGTGTAATTGGATTGTCACCCCTTAGTATTTGTTTACATTTGTTATCCTGTGTACTGACCTTATTTCGTGATGTGATTTCTACTATGTGTGTAGTTGTTTGTCATTCAGTGAAATAAAGCTTAAGAATGTAACACGAATTGTTATTATTGAGTACAACAATTTATTTCACTGAATCTGTACAATATGGATAGACTACTACGGCCTGAGAGATTCGATGTGGAACCTACTGCACCTCAAGCACAAGAAAAGTGGCTGCATTGGTATGCAACATTTCAAAACTTTCTGTCAGTAGTTACGATAGGAAATGTAGATAACAAGAAACTACTTATAAATTACATCTCACCTTCAGTTTACCAACTAATCAGTGACAAGGAAAATTACGAAGAAGCCGTCCAGTCACTAAATAACATTTACGTGCAGCCCACTAACGAGGTGTTTGCAAGGCATAAGTTAGCCACATGTAAACAAGAGATGGGTCAAAGTATAGACACATTTATGCAAAAACTCCGCAGTCTTTCGAAAGACTGCAAATTCAAAGCCGTAACAGCGGAGCAACACCGTGATGAATCAATACGGGATGCATTCATTACAGGATTAGCATCCAACAGTATCAGAAAACGCCTCCTGGAAAAAACTGATCTTACGTTAAAGGAGGCCTTTGAAGAAGCAAGAGTACTGGAACACGCCCATCAACACTCGTTGCTGTACGAGGCACAATTAGAAACTAGTTGTGCTACTACAAATGGAGAACACCCTGCTGATTCTGTCGCTCCAAATTTGCCTGATCCAAGAGCCCCGATCAGTCCAAATCAAGCAAAACATGAGGTAAGCGCTTTATATAGCAAGTGCTACTTTTGTGGTAGGAGAAAACATCCTCGTAATGAGTGCCCCGCACGTGAAGCAACATGTAATCTATGTGGCAAGAAGGGACATTTCCAGAGGTCCTGTAAATCAAGAAAATCTACAGCTTTCGCACTCGCTACGTTGCACTCTGTAGGACTAGGAAAATCAACTTCTTTGATTCTTCTCAATGGGATGCCACTTAAAGCCTTGATAGACACTGGAAGCTGTGAGAGTTACGTATCAGCCCGAGTTGCCAGGAGTCAAAAGTGGCCTATAAAAACCTCCGTGGACAGAATATTTATGGCTTCTACTCACCTTTCACGAGTTACTGAAGGCCATATCTTTGCTACCATTCAACTCAAAGATGAAACATATGAAAATATAAAACTGTCACTTTTAGATGGATTGTGTTCAGATGTAATTCTAGGCTTGGATTTCATAAGCTTACACGAGAAGCTACAGATTCCATTTAGTGGAAAGAGACCACCCCTGTGTGTAAGCACCCTTAAACCAGCTAAAGTAGAGGCGCCTAGTCTCTTTAGTAACTTATCTCCAAACTGCACTCCAGTGGCAACTAAGTCACGCAGGCACTCACTACAGGACTCAAAGTTTATTAATGCTGAGATTCAGAGACTACTAAAAGAAGAAGTAATAGAACCTTCAAAGTCCCCCTGGCGGGCACAGGTTCTAATAACAGGCAATGAAAGGCACAAAAGACGTATGGTTATTGACTATAGTCAGACAATCAACAGATTTACGCTGCTAGACGCCTATCCCATGCCAAGAATGGATGAATTAGCAGAGAAGATATCACAATTTTCTGTCTTTAGCACTCTGGACCTCAAGAATGCTTATCATCAGATCCCGATTAAAGAAGAAGAGAGGCCATTTACAGCTTTCGAGGCTGGGGGTAGACTTTACCAGTTTCGAAGAATTCCATTTGGAGTTACAAATGGAGTGGCTTGTTTCCAGCGAACCATAGATAAAATAATCGAAGACGAACAACTAGAAAATACATTCGCTTATGTGGACAATGTGACCATCTGTGGAAATGATACCGAATCTCATGATAGAAACCTGCAGAGATTCTTCAAAGTTGCTCAGAAGTATGGTATTATCTTCAATGAAGCTAAAAGTGAGATCGGAACACATAGCGTCAGACTGCTGGGATACGAAATAACTAAAGGTCAGCTCAAGCCTGACCCTGAAAGATTCAGAGCCTTGCGGGAATTAAAGGCTCCGTCGAACCTGCGAGAGCAGAAACGGATAGTGGGCTTGTTGGCCTATTATTCTCTATGGATTCCTAACTTCTCCGACAAAATCAGCCTCTTAGCCAGAAATAAACAATTTCCTGTCCCTGGGGAAGTCAAACAAGCATTCCAGGACCTAAAGGACGAGCTCGAGGAATCCGCCGTGTATACCATAGACTACACTCGCCCGCTGACGGTGGAGACAGATGCGTCTGACATAGCTATAGCAGCTACACTTAATCAAGAGGGTCGGCCTGTGGCTTTCTTTTCCCGGACACTATCGAGAAGCGAAAGAAGGCACTCTTCGGTGGAAAAAGAAGCGTACGCAATAGTAGAATCTTTGAGAAAGTGGAAACATTTTCTTATCGGAAGACACTTTACCCTTGTCACAGATCAGAGATCCGTGTCCTTTATGTATTGTAGACAAAATAAAGGCAAGATCAAGAATGAGAAGATCCAAAGGTGGAGGTTAGAGCTATCCTGCTTCCATTACGACGTCGTTTACAGACCAGGTGCACAGAACTCTGCTGCAGACACTTTCAGCAGAAATCGCTACTTATCCGCAATGTCACGTAACGACCTAAAATTACTTCACAACAGTTTGTGTCACCCTGGTGTAACAAGACTGCTACATTTTGTGAGATCAAAAAATTTACCTTTTTCCACCGATGACGTCAGAACTGTGATCAACCAGTGCCAGTCATGTGCTGAACTTAAACCTCGATTTTTTAGGCCACCCATAGGACAATTAATCAAAGCCACTCAGCCATTCGAAAGAATAAGTATGGACTTTAAGGGGCCTCTCCCTTCCAACTCACGCAATAAATACCTTCTTACAATGATCGACGAATTCTCGAGGTTTCCTTTCGCCTTTGCGTGTCCAGACATGTCATCTGCTACTGTTATTAAATGCTTAAATGAGTTGTTCGCCTTATTCGGACTACCCTCCTATGTCCATACCGACAGAGGTACTTCATTTATGTCTGCTGAAGTACAGAATTATCTCAATGAAAGAGGAGTTGCTACGAGCAGGACCACGGCTTACAATGCCAGAGGAAATGGTCAAACAGAGAAACTTAACAGTACTCTTTGGAAAGCTATAACCTTAGCTTTACACTCCCAGGACTTGAGTACGCCTCAGTGGGAACTTGTGTTGCAAGACGCGTTACACTCAATACGGTCACTTTTGTGTACGGTGACAAACAAAACACCACACGAGAGACTCTTTGGATTCTATCGCAGAAGTACTTCTGGAACATCTCTTCCAACTTGGCTAACAACTCCTGGTCCCGTGTTATTAAAAAGACACACTAGATCATCAAAGTATGACCCATTAACAGAGGAGGTAGAGCTTGTGAGCAGCAACCCTCAATACGCCCTGATACGAACACCTACAGGCCGAGAAGAAACAGTTTCTTTAAGATATTTGGCCCCAAAAGAAAAAGACTGTTTCACAGAAAATGTGAGACCCCCTGTGTTGAGCGACGGTTCATCTGGGGACGCTACACCCTCACTTCAGGACTGCGCAGAAAGCAGCGCAGAGAACTCTGCTCCGAACCCTCGTGTGGACTCGGTTGAAGTCCCGAACATCGAGAACTCTGCTCCGAACCCCCGTGTGGACTCGGTTGAAGCCCCGAACATCGAGGCACCGAATGACATTGTTGGTGCTGATAATGATGGTGCCTATCCTGGTTACCGTTACAACCTCAGAGAAAGACGATCAAAACCCAACTACAAGGTTTAACAAACTAATGTATTTAGATGTTTATATTTTCTAATGTATTTCGATGTTTATATTTTCATGATCTTTATATTGCCTTGACTATATGTGGTTGTGTTATATGTATAAATTTAAACGTGGGGTGAATGTTGTGAATTTGTGTAATTGGATTGTCACCCCTTAGTATTTGTTTACATTTGTTATCCTGTGTACTGACCTTATTTCGTGATGTGATTTCTACTATGTGTGTAGTTGTTTGTCATTCAGTGAAATAAAGCTTAAGAATGTAACACGAATTGTTATTATTGAGTACAACACAAACCCTATCCTATAGTTTAATTTTATTAATCAAGCCAGTCTGTTAGTAAACGATCGTGTCCCGATATGCTTCCAATTAACCAGACTGGACTGGATTTCTGGATTTACAATAAGGCTACGTTCGTCCAGTTTCGTACCTCAAGACGTTGTCCTGAAACTTGTTATAACTGGCCATTGCAGTCAGACTTCCGGTGCAGCAGCTAAGAGAGAAGAAGATCTGGGACGCAGCATCCTGCCAGACCTGAGGAGCCACGCAGCAAATCTCATTAAGTTTCAATGTACTCATTGAAAGACAGTCGAACAATTTCTTTTTACATAATGTCAATAAGTGAGTCTAACATAACAAAACTATAGTCCTTTAAACTCTATCACCTCATCACAAGGTCCCCAGGTCTTGCAAAGACCTTCCTTCATGGAACAGTACCAGGGAAAAAAGAAGAGGCAGACAAAGAAAACGATGGGAAGACAACATTGAAGAATGGTACTAGCATGTCATTGAATGAAATTCTATCCAAGGCATAAAGCGTAGAGGAATGGAGAAAGAAGGTCGACAGATCTTGTGTGGTGCCCCAACGGTTCATCAGACTTAGGGATAGGTGAAGATGAAAAACTTAAACAAAAATGTTTTCTTCAATACGTGAAGATAGTTTCCATTGTCTGCACTTCGTAAACGTACTAAAGAACAAACTATTTGCAAATGTCTAAGAAATAATTCAGGTGGCAAGATGTCTAATAAAAAAAATAGTCTGAAAGTTAAAAATTCAATCTTATATTTGAAATGTGTGCTACCTATGTTACTAGCATACTTATATTTTCTAAATATTTCTACCTCTGTCAGAAGAATTTACATTTAAATCTAGGTGTGTGCTACCTATGATTCTAGCATGTAGCTTTTATTCATGATGTGTGCTACCTGTGTTACTAGCATTCACGTTACATTCTGAGTTGTTGCAATCTCTGTCAATAGCATGCACTTTTCTTATACTAGATGCGTGCTACCATGCTACTAGCATTTACTTAATATTATAAATATGTGCTAACTCAGTAGCTTTTACTTTTTATACATATTAGAGGGACTTCTTATGGTCCGACAGCTACGCTGGGCAGGGCACGTATCCCGTATGGGAGACGAACGTATGCCAAAGGCAGTCTTTTTTGGTGAGCTAAAAGGTGGTCGACGTAATAGAGGCGCCCCACGGAAACGCTTCAAAGACCAGCTTAGGCGTCAACTTTCCTTGACTGACATAGAAGAGAGTACCTGGCTGCATGCGGCGTCGCAAAGAGACAGCTGGAGGTCACTCACGAAGGCCGCGGGATACACATTTGAGACCAAAAGAAAATCTGCCGCCGAGGACAAACGCAGACGACGAAAGGAAAATCTAAACCTACCACCTGCGGACATTGGTTTTGCTTGCCCTGGATGTGGCAAAATATGTAGGTCACAGCTGGGACTGCACAGCCACGAGAAACACTGTATTCCTCACTAATCTTCGGATTCGAAGACAAGCCTATTATTATTATGGTGACACCCTCAAAGCTTCTCTGACTGCGTTCAGCATAGACCCGTCCACCTGAGAGACAGTGGCACATGACAGAGCATGATGGCGTCGCACTGTGAAAACTGGCGGACAGGTTGCTGAGGAAAAGAGAACGACACTGGCAGACGAAAAACGCCAGAGAAGAAAAAGCGAGGCTAATGACATTCGGAATAACCTGCCAAGTGTGCAGCCGAACATTCTGGGCTCACATAGGTCTCACCAGCCACATGAGGAGGCATAAAACCCCAGTGCACAGCATCAGTTCCCTGGATGACAAAGTGGTTATTTTCGAACCACGATGGACGAACTATATATAGAAGTATTTTCATATTCTGAATGTATGCTATCTCTGTCTTTAGTCACATTAATACCTACTAAAATATGAAGACTTAGGTCAATCGATTCTTCTGACACTGAACTCTTACCCTAAGTTTTTTTCTCACCTTTGCAACGTAAAGTTTGTGAATTTGGGGAGTAAGGTAATACTTGATGCCCTCCTCGGCGCCGTCCAGTGTCACGCCTTTGACTATGAGCACAGTTAAGAGAACGTAGGGAATTAGAGCGAAGAAATATTGTACCTGGAATACGAGTGGATTCTCTCAGACATAGATACATCTATACAAATAAAGATATGTTGCTACATGCAAGGTTGAAATTAAACTAAAACTAATTCCTATTAATTTTGAAAATACTTTTAAAAAGTAAAAATTTAATTGTTCCAGCGAATTATGTCTTATACAATATCTATAGGCAACGAATTTGATTTCAATTTCTTTAGTTCAGATTTTCATACATGTCGGAACAATTATTATAAAGTTTGCTTGGTGTATCCATCTACACGGAAGCGTTGACAAGCTTTATCTTTTTGAATATATTTGATAATTTGGTGCACTCTGCAGCTATACCCAATCAAATGATAGGCTTCGTTAGTCAACCCTGAGGAAAACTCAGGAGCCGGCTATCCTTAGGAAGTTTGCAAACACCCAGCGCTATACCTTGGAAGAACTGCGACGCCGCTGACAGTGTACTGTATCGGCACTTGCCGTTTTTTTTGATACATCATCTACGTTGACCGGGGGGGGGAGAGGTTGATGTGTTGGCGACATTGTTCCGACCATAGCTAATTTTATTTTCATGAGATGATCTATAGGCGCTTGGGCGCTTGGCTTCCCACCGGGGACCCCGGGTTGGAATCCTGATGAAGACTTGGATTTTTACTTTCAGGATCCCTGGGCCCCTCTGATTTCACACAGCTCTAATGGCTACCTGACATTATTTAGGGAAAAGTAAAGGGGTTAAACATTGTGCTAGCCAGATGACACCCTCGTTAACCATGGGCCATAGAAAGAGATGACCTTAACATTATCTGCTCCATAGATCACTAGGTCTGAAAGGGGAACTTAACTTATATTAGTGGTCAAGTATTTCACATCCTACGGAGACCCAACTGTAAACATCATTCAACGCAGACTAAACCACACTCTTTGCCTGTTTTTACGGTAGTTTTCCTTTTGTTTAAAATTCCCCAAATCGTTATAGAGATCTTCACCTGTCTCTTCAAAAAGGAGAACACTTGACCCCTAATATAACAAAAAAATATGCATTTTGATATGCACTATAGTGTCCTCGTATTTACGTATATACAGCATTTCTAGCTCTTACTTTGCCCATGGTGCTGACGCCTTTGATCAGACATAAGCAGATGATGATCCAAGCCAACAAGTTGCATAACGTCAAGTCCCATTTGATTCTCCCAGGTTCGTGGATACCTTTTGACATATTCAAGACATATCTGCTGAGAAAGGTATTGAGAGTCAATCTTGCATAGCTCTAGATACTGGTAGTAAGACTAACATATTACATAGGCTTAGTACTGGTAGCGAGAGTCACTTATACATGTTTCTAGATACTGGTTCACTCTTCTACTTACGAAAGGTTAATACTGGTAATGAGAGTAAAGGATCGGTCTCTTTAGTCACACAAGAGCTTGCAAGGGGAAAAGATCGTCTCTCGAGACGTAAAATGCCACAGAGAGAGAGAGAGAGGGAGAGAGAGAGAGAGAGAGAGAGTCATTCATACATCCTATATTCTAATCTTAGAGATTCTTAAGCATTTCTTTCAAATTGGTGCCTCAACAAGATCTGCCTCAATCTAACTTAAGTGTAATGGCGGATTCAGAACTTTTGAGAAGGGGGATTCCAAAAAATAATCAGTAATCATCAATCTTTAATCTTTTAAGGGTGATCAAGTTAGGATCCTCTCTGGATCCTCTCGTACCAAAGCAAAGGGTGGATGAACTCAGTTAACAAACCAGCCCGACAATAGTCTTACATGTTGACAAATCATGTTTTGTGTTTTCTTTGTAATATTCTGACGCCTCCATAGTTTGTCATAGACCAGATATGAATGAAAACAAGTAACCAATTAGACAATTAATTACTGGGAATTAATCAATTTGTTAGATACCAACAAGGAAAACTAATACTTCAGTATTCACTGATATGGCTAAATTTGTTGGGTTTAGTCCCGTTAAAGAAATCGTTAACACTCTTTCTCCTTCACACCTTCTCTATAATACTGATATTTTAAACAGTTATTTATTGTACCTAACAAAACATGAATCAAGAAACAAAAAATAAGTCAATCAGTCAATTAATTATTAGTAATTAATTATGTTACTTGATATCGAATAAGGGAAATAACTTGTATATTATTGGTAGATATAGGGCTGAGTTCTTCCCCTTTTTTGTTCAAGGATTTTTTAAAAATTTCTTTTAAGTGTGATGCATGTATCCAGCATATTGTCTCCTACTTACTAGAAGTATTCCTCACTGGGGCTGGACACTTGGAGAACAGAAAAATTCAGCCCGCCTGAAATGAGAATGAAATAAACAAGTGAGCAATGTAGTCCATCAACTGTAAGGCTTGGTCGCATTGTCACTTGATGAAACTTTATAAAGTCCTTATTTGACAAGAGAAAATGAAGGTCTACATATGAGTATACGAGCCAATCTAGAAGTATTTGATGCATAATTTCTCATTTGCATCCCCCCAAAACAAAAACAAAAAAAAGTTGAATACCTAAACACGTTACTACGACGAACACGCACGAACGCACCGATGAATAATTGTGCGAATCCTTGTAGCCACAAGAGGGCGCGGTGGCTGAGCGGTAAAGCGCTTGGCTTCCGTACTGGAGGTCCCGGGTTCAAATCCTGGTGAAGGCTGGGATTTTTATTTTCGGGATTTTCGGGCACCCTTGAGTACACCCAGCTCTAATGGGTACCTGACATTAGTTGGGGAAAAGTAAAGGCGGTTGGTCGTTGTGCTGGCCACATGACACCCTCGTTAACCGTGGGCCACAGAATCAGATGACCTTTACATCATCTGCCCTATAGACCACTAGGTCTGAAAGGGGAACTTTTGTAGCCACAAGTGGCCTTATCGCAATGCTTTACTCAATTTAAAGCAAAAACTCGACTAGCATATTTATTTGGTTATCATAATGTACATTTGATCGCTATTTACAAATATAACTATGTAGCTTTAATTGTCAAAATAAATTCTATTGAACTGTGTTTTCAAAATTATAAAAGATGAAATTCAATAGTGTAATAGACTCATATTTATCTTATCTCATACAATACAGACGTTACTCCAAAAGAGAAGATGATTACGTCCTACGCGTCATGCATATTAACCAATAACCTAAATTCTGCTAAGTCACTGGTTTTCCTGGCTAGCGCAGGCAATCCATTCCATGCTCTAATAGCGCTAGGGTATGAAATTTCCACGTATTGCTATCTCTTTCTATTTATACATAAAGGATATATTTGGGGAAAAAAACGACTTATCTCTACTTAGAATAAGTTAAAATTTACTTTTTAAATCATCTACAGAAAAGGCACCAAAATAATATCATTATTTTTCTTTTGGCTATAATATAACGAAATCTTAAATTAACTCTCTTTCTGTTTTCCTTGTGCAATATTTGACTAGAGTTGCTGGCCAGTCTCCAGGGCCAGATTTAATGGAGGGTAGGTGGGAAAATGTCTCAATACTTCAAAAAAAAATAATAAATAAATAAAGGGCACGCACAAAAGTGAAAATAAATTTATATTTTGACGGGAACTAAATAAATTTGTTTTTTTTTTTTTTTTTGTTATTTGATCACCGACTACTTTACATCCTACAGAAGCCGACAATTTCTTTGTTTAGAGGTGACCGATCGTAACATGCTGGTTATATGCAAAAGCCGCTCCGGATCTATGGAAGTGCGTCACCTCTAAAAATATACATTCGTTTAAACTTAAATATGAATATTAAATATATAAAAAAACAAAATCATGAAATTGACAAATACTCTATTTCTCTATTTCATTTTTCTAAAATATGTCATGCTTTTAGATATAAATATTACTATTAATAGTACAACTAATATTTGGGTTTGTTCAAGGCTTTCGAAAGAGTGTAGTTTCCATACGAAAATGACTGTAAAGTCCAATCCTTGCTTTTAAAAGCCTGCCGCATACGTGGCATGGGTAGATTTGGTCAGTTGCAGGTAGGCCTGCTTCTTCTCTCAGCTTTTTGTTGGTTCGGCGCTCTTTCCCCCTAGCCGCTCTTCTTGCTTCAAATTTTAAATAATCTTAAATTAACACATACGGCTGGGATAACAATTGTATGTTATGTTAACACGTGGATAATTGGAAGACGTAAAAATAACATGATAACAACTTCATGAATCGTGATCAAGTTTGTTATCCGACGAAACTAACAACTTACTACAATTAAGTCCGTTGGAATGATACCACATGAGTGAATCGGTCAGTTCAGTGGTCATGTTGTGAGTCCTACAGCTGCAGGTGTTCCACGAGTTCCCACAGCTGGACCACGGAAGTTGGCTCTGCATGGACGCAAATAAATAGAAGATGGCCGTGGCCACTACCACGTTGTAATAAATGGAAATGATTCCGGACAGGATGACCATCGTGTAGCCAAGACCTTCAATGCAATGAAAATAATGTTACAAATTAAAAACTGAACAAAAAAAACACACTGTAATAATACACATTTTTTGACATAAAGACTGTCACAGACAAAGCAGTTGCTTGAATAAGTAATGGAAGTTTATAACTTTAACAATCGCTACGATGGATTTAAATCTTTGTTCTAAACAGGTTATTATGATAAGCATGTTTAAAGGTAGTAAATTACCTAACAAGCCTTTGACCATAAAACCTTTCAATACAAAGAGATGAATATGTGGCACTTATTATTTTACCCACATGAAAGTTATGTTTAGCGATTAGTGACATGGGCTTACAGCAAAGTACTTTAATATAGAGTAGCACTTTCCTTACATTAACTGAGATAGATAGAAAGATAGATAGATAGATAGATAGATAGATAGATAGATAGATAGATGGATAGATAGATAGATAGATAGATAGATAGATAGATAGATAGATAGATAGATAGATAGATAGATAGATAGATAGATAGATAGATAGATAGATGGATAGATAGATAGATAGATAGGTGATTAATATCAGGTGGCCGAGCCTTGCTCGGTTAATTAAATGTCCTGCCCAGCCTGACTGTCGGACAATAAGAAGTTCATGCCGGCTTTTGCCATCCATCCATCCCAGTGGTGCTACAGCCCGTGGTCTGCTTTTAGTTTTACACATCCCTTCATTCGTATCTCTAAACGCGTTCTTGTTTGGAAAGAAATATTTTAGTGTTCTAGGGTAAGCCTAGTGACGTAAGCAGCGTTTTTTCCGTTTACGTCATGGAAAACTTTCATTCATAAATTATTCTAACCAAAATTAATGGTCTGCTTTTAGTTTTACACATACCTTCATTCATATCTCTAAATGTTTGCAAAGAAATATTTTAGTGTTCTAGGGTAAGCCTAGTGACGTAAGCAGAGTTTTTCCCGTTTACGTCACGGAAAACTTTCATTCATAAATTTTCCATTTCATTCATAAATTATTCTAAGATTGAGACATTTTCATATCGAAATAACGGTCGAACTCGAGTTTTCCCGATGTGCCCAATGAGCTGAAAATTGTTTTCTCAATAATATGCAGATACGTTGAAATTTTAAAGAAAATCGTTAGAGCCGTTTTCGAAATAGAAGAAATATATATACAAGAATTGCTCGCTTAAGAGTATAGGATTCTTTATTCTTTATCTAACACATTTATTTTATAAAACATCTCTTATTCTTATGTGCGTTTATTCGTATATGGTATATGTGACAAGTAGGTCAAAATGGTGGCCGTTTAGGTGTCTAGGGGAATTAGATATTTTGAGGACCTTAACTTGCACATAAGGACTACAGGCACAATGTTATGAATGCAGGCAACAAATACTTTTTACGTAAAACTTATGTACAGTTTAATAATAAGAATGAAAATAAGTAAAAGGTAAAAAGCTGTACAGTGATAGGGCGGAGCCTAATTATTTACATAAATGGGACTATCATCATAAGAAATGAGGAACAAGTGGTCTGAATGTCATTGGGCTTTGTTGCTTAGCTTTGAGTCCTATGCTGCTCTGGCGAGATCGGCGTGACTGATGCTGAGTTGTCTGTGGGTGCTCTGGCTTGATCGGTCCTAGGGCACGGGACAGTCCAAACATACGTAGCTGCAGGGGCGGATCTTCTGGCAAGCGTTTGTTGGTCGGACTCTTCTGATTAGTGAGTAAGGCTGGTATCTCCAGATCTGGTGTCAGCAGACTGGTATCCGCGTTACAAAGTTAGGGCTTCTATTAGAAGTAGCCTGTAATAAAAGCTGCAACGAGATTCGTAGATCGACTTAGCCACAATGATGACACTGGGAGGTAGACGCCTTTTCATGAAGGACATCTTCAGAATGATTAAATAGAAACCATGATCTAGTTTCATAATAATAAGGGGAGTTAATCCAATAAAATATTACATTTCATCAGGGGAGACAATAATGACAACAATAGTGAAGTCCCACAAGGGCGATAACACATAGTAAAGTGATAATGATGTAAAGAAACTATAACTTAGTTTCACAATTATCCAAGGGAGCTAATACATGGTATTAATTGAAATAGTAGAAATTGTGTTTCGTCAAGGGAGACTATAAGTAGCGTTAAATTGTAAGACGCACCTTGTCACGGTGATAT
>JADKLZ010005465.1:7618307-7641366 GCA_021533235.1 Biomphalaria straminea | reverse complement strand
ATATATATATATATATATATATATATATATATATATATATATATATACAGAACAGAGAGAGAGAGGAGGGGTCACACATCTTTAAATGAAATACTATAAGAACTCAGTTTCCTCCATATGTATGTACCCTCCTTAGCTCTCTCTCTCCCACTCTCTCTCTCTATCTCTCTCTATCTCTCTCTCTCTTTCGTGTAATGAAGACATTATAAGTCTAACTATATAATAAGTTGTGTGACGTCATGTATTTTTTTCCCTTTAAATGAAATGTTCATAAGAACTCGGTGCACTAAAGTTTCTTAAAACTCACCAAACGTTCTCGTATTGTTAAAGACATTTTTAGTCTAACTAAGCCGTGTGACGTAAAGTTATTTTTTTCCTCAAACGTCATATGGATTTATGGAATGATATCTTTAAATGAAATGTTCATAAGAACTCGGTGCACTTATGTTTATTAAAGCTCGCCAAAGTTCTCGTGTTGTTAAAGATATTTTTAGTCTACATAGACCGTGTGACGTAGGCTAAAGGATTTTTTTTCCTTTTAAATGCAATGTTAATAAGAACTCGGTGCACTAATGTTTTTAAACCTCGCAAACTTTCTCGTATAGATGAAAACACATTTTAGTTTAACTAGGACGTGTGACGTAGACTAGTGCATTTTTTTAAATCTAGATTTTTTCCACTAGATATAGATTTTTTTTACACTAAATTAGATTTTGAACACTAGATCTAGAATGTTTTTACAATAAATCTAGTTTCATGTTCCAATTGAAATCATTGTAGATTTTAGATCTAGAATTTCTAGGTCTAGTTTAGAATTATATATAAAAGATCAAGATCTAGAATTTCAATTTCTAGATCTAAATCGAGACTTAAAGTGTATATTTTGATTTCCATGTCTAGATCTACATTGAAATGTTATAGTAAACTAAAACTAATCTTCTATTTATAAATTTAATGTTGCATTCATTCTATTGATTATCTTGGCTTTTTTAATTTTACGTAAATCTTCCGCAGTAGGGGGATGGGAGCATGCAAGGTTTGAACCAGGGACCAATGATAAATCCGAACTACATTCTAGTGCGCAAACATCACGACCAGGCAGGTTTATACTCTGCTCGCTGTTATCCTCCGTCATCCAGCGAGAAATTAAATTATTTTCAACTTAGAAAGAACATCCGAAACATGTAAAACAACGGCAAAAGAGTCTTTGAAACATTATTACTTTGTCCATCAAAATTAAATCACGTCTTGACCATTTCTTGCGAATAGGCGAATCCGACAGGGATCCGACTCCTACGGGGGCCGCCTCTGAGTTTGTGTGATAACACAAATTCTCTTTGTAATCTTGTTTATTATAGAGTTCTTTTTTTTTTGGTATATTTCAAAATCTTTTCCATTCTTCTCTATTACTTATCTTGCTTTCTTTAGGTACCATTTTTGTTGCCCTTTTCTTATTTTGTTATATCGCTTTTTTTTCTTTTCCTCATCGTATGTATTGCTTGCATTACTGGACAGGATCGCGGTGATTGAAGTAAGAATGAACATTTTCTATAAAAATTATATGAAATGAGATCAATGCCAACACGAGGCAACAGTTTAAAGTAATTTTAAAAAAATGGATTTATTGTCATTTGTCAAAATGTACATCAACATACTCAAAAGTAACATGTAAAACAAATACATTCCCCAAACAGCAAACACATGTTCAAAGTTGAATGTCAAGTGACCCCCCCCCCCGTCAGCACTTATACATCATAAACAAATGTATATCTCAACAAACTTTTGGCAGTGGATAAAGTCGAGTCTGTACCAGGGGCTATTCTTCAAGACCGTAAATGTGTTTGGACTTGACATCATTGACTCCGATGACCGTTTCGTTCAAAAATTTGGGCAAACTGTTCGTTGACAGAATCGTCTGTGTTACATTTTTGTTGAGCAAGTCAACCAGAGAACGTTTTCCAACATAGCCACTGGTAGAGAAATAATTTTTTTTTGTAATTATAAGAATCCAAATGTAACGCAAAATACATATTCTAATCAAGAATAACATTTAAAAATACTTATGGCATATACCCCCCAAAAAAGTTTATATTAAGTGTAACTGTATACATTAGTTGGGATTAAACGTGCAAATATACTTTTTAATAAATGTTCACTAACACTAACAAAATCTGTGCGATTAGAACTATTTTTACCATAAGTTTTTGTTTAGCGCTATTTCGTGCTTTGAACTTTCTCAATGCACTGAGATCCTATCACTTCCTGGACTAGATGGGGAAAAGGGGGGTGTGGGGAAGGTAGGTGGGGTATCTGTGTGGATGTTAACCTGATCATTTAAAAAAATGTGTACGACTTGAATTAGAAGTTAAGGCTTAAGCCTACTCAGGGTCATTAATTCAACGTATACCACCACATCTGTCAAATACAATTTATTTCCCTTGTTCGATACCAAACAAAATAATTAATTACAAAGAGTTAATTAACTGTTTTTTTTTTATTTTTATTTTTGTCAGGCAGAAGAAACAATTGTGCAAAATTTCAACTTAATCCGAGATTGGGTGTGGGAGAAATAACGTGTACAAACTTTTTATCAGACATAGAGTGAGTTGATCGAAGCTTTGTAATTTAAGAATTAAGTATAAGAACAACACTTAACAATCTGTCTAATTTAATTATACCCCAATAAACATTTAAGTAGTTTAAATACAGTCTTAATTGGTAGAAGGTGTGTTTATTGGAAAAGGAAAGCCAGCTAAAAATCAGGTGTTGTCGTATAGATATAAAAGAAACTCTATACTCACTAACAGTAGCCGCAACAGAGGTCCCTGTTTCCTGGACATACGCCTGCCTTGCTGTAGGTGGTGCATTGCATGGATCTATCTCCATACTCGCACCCTGTGTAGTAAAAATACCAACATATTACATATTTTCTAAAATAGATATATTTTAAGACTTACTCTCGAGCACTATCTAGATTAGTCAGGGTTCATCCGAGATCATTCTTTACAGTAGGCTCCAACACTGGCCATCAATGTCACAACCTGTGGACTGCTTAGACCAAAAGCTTGTTCTCACACCACAGGTCTCTACGACGTGGCTACGAGCTACTGGTCTAAACTGCCCACAGGTTGTGACGTTGTGATCAGGCCTTCTGTAACGTATGGTCTCTGTTTATCACACGGCGCCACATCAAGGGAATTAACCCCATTGCGTCTTGCGTGACAATTGTCATGATTACTTCCCCTTACAGAAGTTCGCTACTAAAAAAGCAATACATAAAATAACGGTCACGTGTTAAGTCAAAATTTGCTTGGACTATTATTAAGGCGTAGCTAGGGTGGGAGAGGAGGGTCCAATTTTGAAAACCAGTCAAAATGCAGGGGCCTTTAATCACCTCAGCTTTGTGGTATCAAGCTACGCCACTGCTATTAAACCTTGTCAACTGTTGAAGACTCGTGATAATTGAATGGTGAAGCCCTATCGCTTAGCAATTCAAACGTGCTTTCTGGAGCTCGAATCCTGGTGAAAATTTATGATTTGTAGAACACCTAGCTAACTTGAATGAGTACTTAACATTATTTCCCTTCGGTTAAAACAGTGGTACCTTTTGTATTCTTTCATTGTATTGTCTGTGTAATTGATACTTCATATATCATAGATTTATTGAACTGTTTCAAATGTTTCGGATGTCACTTCAGATAGAATTATATTATTCAGAACGAGACAACTGGAGGTCACTTACAAAGGCAGAATACACATTTGAGACCCAAATAAAAATCCGCTGCCGAGGACAGACGCAGAGGGCAAAAAGAAAATCTTAATCGACCACCGATGGAGAAAAGTTAATGCTTGTCTTGAATGTGGCGAAATATGTAGGTCACAGCTGGGGCAGTGTGGCTTCGAGAAATACTATTATTATAATTATATCCTTCCACAGGATGGCACAGTTGGTTGAGGTAAAGGTTTTGAACAGGGGGACAATCGAGAACATCAACCGACAGTCCAGAGCGCCTTCCACACGTTCAGATAGCCACAGTTGAGCTGCGACAATAAAGTCTATATGTCTCTTATTTGTGAATTCAGCCCCCCCCATCCAAAACAAACTCACTAAAAGACTAACCTGTACGTCCTGTGTAGTATGTCTTGCAGGTCTTACAACACCTCTGCTGTATCGTACTCTGGTAGCAGTAGCTGGAGCTGTATTTTGAGATGAAACTTTGACATGTTCCAACAAAGTTCAAGGTTTGAACCTCCAGGACTTTTTGATCTCCCAGAGTGCAAGTGGCTGAAATATTATATTAATTGGCTTATTGATTTGAACAAAAAGTGAATCACTGAATGGTTTGGTTTAAAATAAGACAAGCTTTCATCATTATTAAGAGTAAATAGAAGCCACAAAAGTGAGGATACGCTTCGTGACATGAATGCAAGTAAACTTCTACCAAAATATCAAACAATTTAGTAACTGGAGTTTCAACCTGATATGGGTTATTCTTCTAAACATCTTTACAAAGACCCCAATAATATCAGTAATATTTAAGGTAAAAAAAAAAAGCTTGTTTTTGTTTGATAGTACAGAACCATACCCTACATTTGAAGAGAATGACACTCAGACCCATACCTCTCTGAAGTGGACAAGGGGGAGGCGGTGGCAGCGGGAAGTGTTGGAACCCGGGACCATATGTATGACAGTCCAGAGCACATCCACATGACCAGACATAGCGAATTTTATTTATATGTGCTCATAGAAGAACAGATCCTCCTCCTTAACAAATGTATCTTAACATAAGACTTATTATGATAATGTTTTTATAACTTTATGTTTCAAATTGTTTTGTTTAATTAAAAACTGATTTATTAAATCAATTCAAAATAAGACAAACACAAAAAATATCGATGCATGCATGAAGAAAGTGACCAGATCATGTCTACAGTGTTAAAATTGTTTCGTTTTTAAAGAGATGTACAGTTTTAACAGTTTAATGTTATAAAGACGTAAAGCTACAGAGACTCTCAACTTACAATCACTATTTGTTGGGGCTGTAGATTCACTTGTACACTTGCCACGTATACATCTCTGAGAAGTTACCAAAAAAAGCACACAAAATGAAACTGATAAATCAATCCAATAAGTTAAGATTGATTAATTTATAGACATTTTCTTAATGTTAATATTAATATATTGGTTTTATATATATATATATATATTAACCATTATCAAGTGTGTTGTGAATTTGTGTAATTGGATTGTCACCCCTTAGTATTTGTTTACATTTGTTATCCTGTGTACTGACCTTATTTCGTGATGTGATTTCTACTATGTGTGTAGTTGTTTGTCATTCAGTGAAATAAAGCTTAAGAATGTAACACGGATTGTTATTATTGAGTACAACAATTTATTTCACTGAATCTGTACAACATGGATAGACTACTACGGCCTGAGAGATTCGATGTGGAACCTACTGCACCTCAAGCACAAGAAAAGTGGCTGCATTGGTATGCAACATTTCAAAACTTTCTGTCAGTAGTTACGATAGGAAATGTAGATAACAAGAAACTACTTATAAATTACATCTCACCTTCAGTTTACCAACTAATCAGTGACAAGGAAAATTACGAAGAAGACGTCCAGTCACTAAATAACATTTACGTGCAGCCCACTAACGAGGTGTTTGCAAGGCATAAGTTAGCCACATGTAAACAAGAGATGGGTCAAAGTATAGACACATTTATGCAAAAACTCCGCAGTCTTTCGAAAGACTGCAAATTCAAAGCCGTAACAGCGGAGCAACACCGTGATGAATCAATACGGGATGCATTCATTACAGGATTAGCATCCAACAGTATCAGAAAACGCCTCCTGGAAAAAACTGATCTTACGTTAAAGGAGGCCTTTGAAGAAGCAAGAGTACTGGAACACTCGTTGCTGTACGAGGCACAATTAGAAACTAGTTGTGCTACTACAAATGGAGAACACCCTGCTGATTCTGTCGCTCCAAATTTGCCTGATCCAAGAGCCCCGATCAGTCCAAATCAAGCAAAACATGAGGTAAGCGCTTTATATAGCAAGTGCTACTTTTGTGGTAGGGGAAGACATCCTCGTAATGAGTGCCCCGCACGTGAAGCAACATGTAATCTATGTGGCAAGAAGGGACATTTCCAGAGGTCCTGTAAATCAAGAAAATCTACAGCTTTCGCACTCGCTACGTTGCACTCTGTAGGACTAGGAAAATCAACTTCTTTGATTCTTCTCAATGGGATGCCACTTAAAGCCTTGATAGACACTGGAAGCTGTGAGAGTTACGTATCAGCCCGAGTTGCCAGGAGTCAAAAGTGGCCTATAAAAACCTCCGTGGACAGAATATTTATGGCTTCTACTCACCTTTCACGAGTTACTGAAGGCCATATCTTTGCTACCATTCAACTCAAAGATGAAACATATGAAAATATAAAACTGTCACTTTTAGATGGATTGTGTTCAGATGTAATTCTAGGCTTGGATTTCATAAGCTTACACGAGAAGCTACAGATTCCATTTAGTGGAAAGAGACCACCCCTGTGTGTAAGCACCCTTAAACCAGCTAAAGTAGAGGCGCCTAGTCTCTTTAGTAACTTATCTCCAAACTGCACTCCAGTGGCAACTAAGTCACGCAGGCACTCACTACAGGACTCAAAGTTTATTAATGCTGAGATTCAGAGACTACTAAAAGAAGAAGTAATAGAACCTTCAAAGTCCCCCTGGCGGGCACAGGTTCTAATAACAGGCAATGAAAGGCACAAAAGACGTATGGTTATTGACTATAGTCAGACAATCAACAGATTTACGCTGCTAGACGCCTATCCCATGCCAAGAATGGATGAATTAGCAGAGAAGATATCACAATTTTCTGTCTTTAGCACTCTGGACCTCAAGAATGCTTATCATCAGATCCCGATTAAAGAAGAAGAGAGGCCATTTACAGCTTTCGAGGCTGGGGGTAGACTTTACCAGTTTCGAAGAATTCCATTTGGAGTTACAAATGGAGTGGCTTGTTTCCAGCGAACCATAGATAAAATAATCGAAGACGAACAACTAGAAAATACATTCGCTTATGTGGACAATGTGACCATCTGTGGAAATGATACCGAATCTCATGATAGAAACCTGCAGAGATTCTTCAAAGTTGCTCAGAAGTATGGTATTATCTTCAATGAAGCTAAAAGTGAGATCGGAACACATAGCGTCAGACTGCTGGGATACGAAATAACTAAAGGTCAGCTCAAGCCTGACCCTGAAAGATTCAGAGCCTTGCGGGAATTAAAGGCTCCGTCGAACCTGCGAGAGCAGAAACGGATAGTGGGCTTGTTGGCCTATTATTCTCTATGGATTCCTAACTTCTCCGACAAAATCAGCCTCTTAGCCAGAAATAAACAATTTCCTGTCCCTGGGGAAGTCAAACAAGCATTCCAGGACCTAAAGGACGAGCTCGAGGAATCCGCCGTGTATACCATAGACTACACTCGCCCGCTGACGGTGGAGACAGATGCGTCTGACATAGCTATAGCAGCTACACTTAATCAAGAGGGTCGGCCTGTGGCTTTCTTTTCCCGGACACTATCGAGAAGCGAAAGAAGGCACTCTTCGGTGGAAAAAGAAGCGTACGCAATAGTAGAATCTTTGAGAAAGTGGAAACATTTTCTTATCGGAAGACACTTTACCCTTGTCACAGATCAGAGATCCGTGTCCTTTATGTATTGTAGACAAAATAAAGGCAAGATCAAGAATGAGAAGATCCAAAGGTGGAGGTTAGAGCTATCCTGCTTCCATTACGACGTCGTTTACAGACCAGGTGCACAGAACTCTGCTGCAGACACTTTCAGCAGAAATCGCTACTTATCCGCAATGTCACGTAACGACCTAAAATTACTTCACAACAGTTTGTGTCACCCTGGTGTAACAAGACTGCTACATTTTGTGAGATCAAAAAACTTACCTTTTTCCACCGATGACGTCAGAACTGTGATCAACCAGTGCCAGTCATGTGCTGAACTTAAACCTCGATTTTTTAGGCCACCCATAGGACAATTAATCAAAGCCACTCAGCCATTCGAAAGAATAAGTATGGACTTTAAGGGGCCTCTCCCTTCCAACTCACGCAATAAATACCTGCTTACAATGATCGACGAATTCTCGAGGTTTCCTTTCGCCTTTGCGTGTCCAGACATGTCATCTGCTACTGTTATTAAATGCTTAAATGAGTTGTTCGCCTTATTCGGACTACCCTCCTATGTCCATACCGACAGAGGTACTTCATTTATGTCTGCTGAAGTACAGAATTATCTCAATGAAAGAGGAGTTGCTACGAGCAGGACCACGGCTTACAATGCCAGAGGAAATGGTCAAACAGAGAAACTTAACAGTACTCTTTGGAAAGCTATAACCTTAGCTTTACACTCCCAGGACTTGAGTACGCCTCAGTGGGAACTTGTGTTGCAAGACGCGTTACACTCAATACGGTCACTTTTGTGTACGGCGACAAACAAAACACCACACGAGAGACTCTTTGGATTCTATCGCAGAAGTACTTCTGGAACATCTCTTCCAACTTGGCTAACAACTCCTGGTCCCGTGTTATTAAAAAGACACACTAGATCATCAAA
Organism: Biomphalaria straminea; assembly: GCA_021533235.1. Lineage (NCBI taxonomy): Eukaryota > Metazoa > Mollusca > Gastropoda > Planorbidae > Biomphalaria > Biomphalaria straminea. Next base: position 7,632,726 of record JADKLZ010005465.1, on the reverse strand, counting down.
GTATGACCCATTAACAGAGGAGGTAGAGCTTGTGAGCAGCAACCCTCAATACGCCCTGATACGAACACCTACAGGCCGAGAAGAAACAGTTTCTTTAAGATATTTGGCCCCAAAAGAAAAAGACTGTTTCACAGAAAATGTGAGACCCCCTGTGTTGAGCGACGGTTCATCTGGGGACGCTACACCCTCACTTCAGGACTGCGCAGAAAGCAGCGCAGAGAACTCTGCTCCGAACCCTCGTGTGGACTCGGTTGAAGTCCCGAACATCGAGAACTCTGCTCCGAACCCCCGTGTGGACTCGGTTGAAGCCCCGAACATCGAGGCACCGAATGACATTGTTGGTGCTGATAATGATGGTGCCTATCCTGGTTACCGTTACAACCTGAGAGAAAGACGATCAAAACCCAACTACAAGGTTTAACAAACGAATGTATTTAGATGTTTATATTTTCTAATGTATTTCGATGTTTATATTTTCATGATCTTTATATTGCCTTGACTATATGTGGTTGTGTTATATGTATAAATTTAAACGTGGGGTGAATGTTGTGAATTTGTGTAATTGGATTGTCACCCCTTAGTATTTGTTTACATTTGTTATCCTGTGTACTGACCTTATTTCGTGATGTGATTTCTACTATGTGTGTAGTTGTTTGTCATTCAGTGAAATAAAGCTTAAGAATGTAACACGGATTGTTATTATTGAGTACAACAAAGTGTTTATCTGTTATTTTTAGAAATCAATACATATTGACAACTATTATTGATCATATTGACAAAATTCCCCACATCATATGAAGGCTGCAAGATAGATCACTGTATATTTCCAAGACCAATTACAGGTGACACCTAAATTAAAAATGTAGTTTTTTAGTTGTATTGTTGTTTTGTTTTTTTTTATCAAAAGTGGAAGCATATATTTGGCGCGCTAAAAGACATATATTTGAGATTCCAAGAAAAGTTTTTGTCAATGAAATGTGCAGAAGAAAAAAGAAAAAGAAAGAAAAGAAATTCGGCTTTGTCGGTAACTAGGCTTGCCTTGCGTTGTCATTTATCACTTCAAATAATGGCTGTTGTATCTTTTAGAATAAACGCGGGAATTTCTGTACTATTTCTGCAGTTAGGTTAAATAAGACATTATTTTTTTCTCTTTAAACTATTAGGCTCACCTTGCCAGAGTCACACACCATTCCGTCTGTAGGGAAAGCACCAGAGCAGTACTGCGTACCAGACACGGCGCAGTAGATCTGAGAGCAGACGTTGTCTCCACTTGGCGGGAGATTGTTGTACAGACTCCACGGCTGCGAAAAAATAGATATTTGTTTAAAATAATTCAAGACGCCTTTTTTATTACATACCAAAATTGTTTAACCTTAGTTTGGGGATAGCTAGCTTTAATTGGTCATATCAAGCTAAGTCCATCAGTTGGTTTCATGACAGTGACAGAGAACGGTCGGCTGAGAGTTGAACCAATTTTAAACGCCTATAGTAGTACCATTGAACTCTAAGCCTTACAATCTAAAGAGTATCTATCTATATATTATTTCTCAAAGTAAATAGGTCAAACGGGCAACAACACAATGCAACAACAACAAGTAATCTATTTTTAGCTCCATTAATGATTTTTTTAACGCATTCGCTTTACTTATTTTATAATGCGAAAAATTAGAACCATATTTAAAACTCGAATTATTTATGTATTTAATAGTCAAAGAGATAAGTTTTCTGGAGCGCAAATACTCTATAATTCTTTAGAAAAAAATCCATTGACTTGCAAAAGACCTTTAATACGAGTATTTGGAACAATTGTAGTGGAAAAAAAAAAAGCATTAGCAAGGTTAGAGAGACAAGTGGAGTTTTGTTCTTCGACTTTTTAAAAATTATATTTTATCTTTTCAGTCTGTAGTGTGCTATTGTGTTTGTAATTGCAGATTGTGTTCAACCATATGCCAAAGACTTATTTCCCTTACAGCTTGATGGTTAACAGCGTTATAAATGACTATATTTTCTTTTAAAGCAATAGCTTAACAGACAAATAATTATAGGGATGTTAAATCGACAGGATGGCGCGGGGAATCTGTTGTAAGTAATAAAATGGCTTAATTTAATAATTTTTACACTTTAAATTAAATTAGAGCGGGTCCTATAAAATTGCGTGTCCTATGAAATGCGGGCCCCACTGCGGTCGCCGGCCCTGGTAAATAGTGGTGTATGCTATGCCGCCGGTCAACTAGTTTTTTTTTATTTGCCACTTTTTTTCTTACAGATTACAAAAGATGTTGTCGTCCTACATATTTAAAATGCCAATCTTATCACACATTTCCATTAGTGACCTAAACTCTGCCAAGTCGTTAGTTTTCCTGGCTGATTCAGGCAACCATTCCCTGCTCTAAAGAACGGCACTAAAGAATATCAATATATTGCATTGTTTAGATTGTAGTATATACAAGTTTCATATTTAAGTTTGTTTAAGTATTTTATAAGGTTTTGCTTAGGTTTTACTCAAAAATATTTTATAAATCTTTTCATCTCTATTTACTTATATTATCTAATATGTAATTTGCTCTACCGCTTGTGATTCCAGATTATTTCTTCTATTTTTATTTCAATAAAATATTGAAATTTAATAAATGGATAAATAGTATGACCATTATATGTCGATTATTGTTTGAGTCTTTGTAAAGTTAACAGATAAGAGCCAATAAAGTATGCACAGGATATATATAGCGACAAAAGGATATAAATAGTAGAATAAAGTGTTTTTATTCTGAAGTCATGTAAAATATGATAAATGTCATCGACACTTATAAGTGTCAAAGAAACAAAAAAGCTAGAAATATTAAAATTGAAATGCTATCTACTTTTGAATTGCTTTTTTAAGGCATTGTGATTGTATTTTTGCTTTGTATTTAAACATGTAAGAGCTTCTTGAAAAAAAACATAACTAATTGCTCGAAATGCTATATTAATTATATTTTATATTTATGTGTTTATCTAGCGTAGAGAATAAAAGTATTACAGTTGATTAATACGTACATTGAATTAAATTATTTACATTACGTAGTATAGTTAATAAATGCTAGAAATAGGCTACGTTTTTTAATTACCTTACACATATAAGAGTTACTTTTATTCATTGCACGTTGACAGATGACATCAGGGTCCATCATTTGTCCAGTGTAGGAGCCGTAACTTACACTTTGTTTGGTTGAAATAGAGTCTGTAGTAAGGAGACAGTTGGTCCTGTTGAAACCAGATTAAAATATAATTGGATGCTGCATTCTGTATGCTTATTTTTGTGGCTAAAATTACATTTCATAGCTAAAAAAAATGATTCTGTTATTGTGGTTGTTTTGTTGCTTTTTTTAAAATTAATTTATATAACTTAGGAATTCTGGTGCACAAAATTGACCTCGTATTTTCTCTAAATTCCTATTATCGGATCAAGTTGTAACATTACACAACTATAATTGCTCCTAAAAAAAACTTAAATAATTAAAAAGAAAATTAACTCTTTCTCTCCGTAATTATTTACCACATTCTGATATAATCAACGTTGGTATCGTCCGTCAGGAGAGAAAGAGTTAAAGAATTTGTTAATACATATTGGTAATTAACTAATTTTGTTTGATAAGGAAAATGAGAATAAATCTTAAGGTATTGATATATTTAATTGTATGTAAACATGGAGTTCTTTCGCTTAAATACTCCCACTTTTTTATTTGGCTTGTTTGGATGACATTTATGAACAATGTACAATTCTCTCTCGCTCTCTGTCTCTCCGTTTTCTCTCTCTCTCTTTCTCTCTGTCTCTCCGTTTTCTCTTTCTCTCTCGCTATCTCTCTGGTTTAACAACAAACTCGTTGATCCAGTTGTTTATAACTAAAAATGATTTTACGACCTTATCAATTTTGGTGAACTTCTCATATGTTTCTTTATTCTATCAGCTTAATTGTTTGATTTGTGTAATTATTTAAAATGTATCATTAAAATAAAAAATAAGGTTGCTTTTCGTAATTAAGAACCATACGTATTAAGCTAGAAACTATTAGTCAGCTGGTTGCCTGATACCTACGTTAATGTCAGAATGTACTCTTTGATGTCCAATGCTGAGCAGGTCGAGAAAAACCATCGCTTAGCGTCCCTTGCATCCAAGAGGGCAGCCATCAGGTAATTGGAGGCAGCACCGCCATGATCAGAACCAAGTCTGTAACAAGAGAGAATTTTTTTTTCTAAAGTGATGACAAAAGCTGTAACATTTTATTTCCTTATTCGTAGTAGTGCTGGTATTCTCCTCACATTTCTTCATATCGATTTGTTCTCTTTCCATCTTCATTATTTCAATAACTAACGCAGTCTTGGAAATCAAAGTGAAATCAAAGAGCATATTTGTTTAAAAAGCTGTAAGTGTGAAAATTCCGAGATATTTATAACAGAAAAAAAAGCATAAAAGATATGATTACACAGTTTGAGGTACGCAAGTTTGAGGTACGCAAGATTTAAAGTTAAACGAGCAAATAAACAAAATACTTTTTAAAAAAGCTTATATAAAGTAAATTAAGTAGTTTGGATCAGTCATGTAATTCAACTTGTAATACGCCTCAAACGACAATGCATAAAGTGGACTAATTCAGCTTATACCACCACCTAAGTCAAGTACTAGTTCTTTCTCTTGGAAAGGGGACTAATTCCGCTTATACCACCACTTTAGTCAATTACTACTTCTTTCTCTTGTTTGAGATGCCAAACTAAGTAACGTATTACCAATAGTTAATTACCTCATTGTTAATCTATGTATTTTTTTATTCGTGTGTTGGCAGGTGAAAGGTAGAATTATGAGAAATTTCAGCTTGATCCGAAATTGTGTGTGGAAGAAATAGCGTGTATAAACTTTTGGCTTGACAGACACACAGATCGAGTTCATATTGGCTTTATAAAAAAAAATGTCTGGCTTGCGTTGATTTACGAAATTGGCAAAAACATTCTAGGTGAATATTGAACTTTTTGCATAATTTAATCTTCCTTTGCTTAAATCTATTTCAGAAGAGTGGTCAGTTAAATACAGTAAACTTACATATGTGCGATCTCGTGAGCTGTGGTCAATGCTGCTTGATATGTCCGGCTAAATTCAGCCACTCCTGTTGCCAACTTTGAGTCACAGATTTTACCGATGTGAGCGAAGCCTGAGTCAAAAAGAGTACAAGACAGGTTTCATTTATCTACAATCTACATTAATTGCAATAAAAGTTGTGTTCAGATAAATCTTTTAGTAATATTTAGCAAGAGAATGATATTGTGGATACATAATATGTTTACCTCCAGTATACGAGCCTGCAGATCCGTACACGTCATAACTGAAATAGAAGAGAGAAAGTCAAATATAAAACAGAACTAAATGGAATTAATATCATTACAATTGTCTAACTTGTAGTTGAATATATATTATTTTGATTTATTTTTATTTGTAAGTTTATAGTTATTCATCCATCTAGATAGATAGATAGATAGACAGAAAAACAGACGGACAGACAGACAGAAAGATAGCCGGATAGAAAAATAGACAAATGGACAGATATAATAAAATATATTTTATATAATTCATAACTTAAAACTTTCTTTCATTGGAAGATTGCGAATATAATTCTCGTCCATCAACCTAATATACAAAAAAAATGTTTAATGACTATGCATTAGCGTAGCTCTAAGTGGCTCGAACACCTACCCAGTCCATAAAAATGCAAAGTCATATTTTAAATTTGAGTAAGAATTTTGGGCCTGAAGCCAACTTTCAAAAGTGGTCAAGGCTTTTTCTGATTGAACACCATTTGTTGTGCCAGGTATGATTGAGGTAAGTGGTATCACGTTTACGCTCTGAAGACAAATAAAAAACATTCAAGAATTTACAAAGTACTATTACAGTCCAGATTTACTTACTAAAAGTGTAACCTCAATAAAAGGCGAAGTTTTGGTATAAAATATTAGCTGACTATTAACCTTTTTTCTATCACTGATACATCAAAAATTGTATTAATAAATATATTTTCTATTGACGTATTTGTTGAGAAGTCTTCCGAAAAGATCATTTGTAAAGATATTTTATGTAACAAGAAATAATTCTAATTATTACAGCAAGATCTCAATTGTTCCGTTCAGGTAATATTTGATTAGGACGACATTGTCGTCATCTTGAAAGTTCTGTCACAGAAATATATATATATTATATATATATTATATATATATATAGTGTCCCCTTTAGACCTTGCGACCTATGGGGCAGATGATGTTAAGGCCATCTGTTTCTTTGGCAAACTGTTAAACAGCAGCACAACGACCAACAGCCTTTACTTCATAGCCTACAACCGAATACCGAGTTTCTACGATGCTTCAATCCATTTTAGTATTATACACTAATTGACAATTACACTAATTTACACTCTTTCTAATTTGTCATGCACAAAGCGCCCCAGTGTGAATATACTCGAACTAATATGTAATGGGATCCTGAACATTTCCTGATGTCGATGCGCAGTAGGCTATCGAATATTTGAGTGGCGTCTTCTTTAGTTCTACTGTAGTACTGTTACCGGATATGACTCACAGATAACGTATCCCGTGGGTTGGTCAGCTCGACGCATGTTTTGGGGATTTCTTTTTAACAAAGTCATACATAAATCACAAATACTATTAAACAATTATGTGTGACCAAGCATGAATCGAAAAAAAATGTTTAAAGGAAAAGCAGAACTATTGAGAGACAGTATCCCTATGTATTAAACCAATAGAAAATCATGTTAACTGTTAAGGAATATTATATTCAAGCTAATTTGGGTTGCGCTTGTATAATGCATTTTCGTTCACATTGTGATATATCATAAAGTATATCAACAGAGCTACATTTAGAAATACGCTATAATGCCTACATGTAAGCATGTATATGATACATTTTCTACATATTATCATAACATTTGGACAGGTACGAAAGGATGTCCATCAAATGGCACGTAATTTGTGGGTCGGATATAATGCTTTTGTCAGTTCCGATTTTGACACCCAATCCGTACATGACTTTACCGTTATATAACGATTTAAAAAGAAAAAAGCCAGAAGACATATGTATTATTTCATGACTATCTCTTAAATAAAAGATTATCTTAAATATTCTACGAACCAGTATGTCCAGCTTTCTGAGGTATACCTCGAGTGACAGAGTGGGCTGTAAGGTGGCAAAAATTTTATTGATCTGTTGAATGAATGAACAGTGTGAATACAAACAAGAAAAATATAAACAATACTTTAAAAAAAAACAAAGCTTATACTAGTTAGTTAGTATTGATATAAAAGGCTAAAGGCACACACAACCTCTATTATGTTATGGCTTCCTTCCTATTCCTCAGCTTTTATTATCATTTGTATAATATCTAGGATGCGTGGTGGCCAATTAGAGAAGTGCCTGGCTTCCAAACCTATGTGTAATGGGTTCGAATTCTGGTTTGGATTTTTTTAAAAGTTGAATTTGTTATAAAAAAAAAGGCAACGACCTGAATTGGAACTCATGACTCAAGTCTCCTCAAGCCTACATACCAACCACTGTGCTAGTGAAGTACTTATGAAAATAGAAGGTTTATTAGTCATCTATTGTTTGTTTCAAACTAAAAAGCGCCGACCTACAAAGCGAACAAATTCAGCTTATCTCACCACCACCAACAGTGAATTGACTTTTTTTCCTGTAATCTTGTTTTGTTTGGTCAATCTTTATTTTCCAAATTTCAACTTGATTGATTTTTGGCGAAATAGCATGTACAAACTTTTTATTATATATATATATATATATATATATATATATATATATATATATATATGTGTATGTATGTATGTCCTGCTGTATGGTATAGAAGATGAGTTGAGAGAGCTTTGTAAATAATGTAGAGAATTTATTTGTTAAAAAACAGGTTAAGTAAACTGTTTCATTGTGTAGTTGAAGAAGAAAATAATACGTAGTAGTATAAAGTATACAATACTAAAGAAACCTGTTAAACGATTAACTGAGTGACTCTCGGCATGACTGGCTCATATGACTACTCTATTGAACCGTAATACAAAGTGCGTGACTTATAGTACGTTAACTAAATTTCTATTGTATTGACCAACTAAATATCTTACCTCACTTAACGTAAAGTCAATATCTTTTTGTAATTCAATAAGCGCCTGGGCTCTCTTTGTTGAGGTGCTTGCTGTACCTGGTATGTCCCTTATGTAGCTGGATGAAAAGAACAAAACAGAAATAGATTTTCATCTTCGTATAAAACGATCTGACTAGTCTAAACAAGAGACAGAGGGTCGTTCACTAACATGGGTATCAAAAGTTAAAAGCCAACAGGTAAAAGCCTGGAGTTATTTTAACGTTTTCCTCCTATTTTTCAGCATGTATTATCATTTCTATAATACTAATTGTGCGTGATGGCTAAGAAGCGAAGTGTTTGGCTTTAAAATCGAGAAGTATTGGGTTCAAATCTCGGTTAATATTTTAAATTTTAGATTTTTTTACGACGCCCCTGGGCACATATAACTCTAATTGGTACCTAATAATAGTTTGGGAAAGTAAAGGTGGTTGGTCGTTGTGCAGGCCGCATGACCACTTTCATTAATCGCCATAGAAACAGATGGCCTTAAAGATCGTAATGTTTTATTAGGGTACTTTCCTTTTTCACAATACATCCATTCAAGTCAGAACTTCATGATAACGGTAGGGACCCCTGCACGCTGATCTAAAAAACGGCTCTACCGATTTTATCGAATTTAAATAGCCGATGTAGATAATAAATACTTGCTCGTTGGCCACATGGGGAAATCTGTAGTTTGACCATTATCATTTTTCAAGTAAAAATGAAATAAATAAAATTTGGCTACAGGACTAGATCTAGGTGTAGTTCTAACATCGGTTTTAAAAAGGACTTTCGCATTGCGTTCTTGAAAGGGCTAACGCGTAGAGTACTCCCTATTCTAATAGGTATCTGAAACTAGTTTGGGAAAGTAAAGTTGGTTGGTCTTTGTGCAGGCCACATGACCCTTCTCATTAATTCCCGGCCACAGAAGCAGGTGGCCTTTACATCTTCTGACCTACAGAGCTTGGTACTTAACTTATAAAAGAAAAATAATATATTACAAGGATTGACCAGCATTATCAAGCTAATAGCTTTCTTTTTCTCTAATACAGCGGTTCTCAACCTTTTATGTTCGGCGACCCCATTTTACAACCGCCCCCAACTTTGCTGCGACCGCCACACACACATACAGCAATAGAACAATAGACAGTAATAGTCCATAATTTCGATGGTCTTAGGTGACCGCTGGTAAATAGTCAATCAACCCCGAAGGTGATCACGACTTACAGGTTGAGAACCCCTGCTCTAGTACCACAGAGTTAAAGAGAAAACAGAGTTCTGGTCTCATTAACAATGACAACCTAAGTGTTAATATGCTGAGGCCTGTATTACTTAGGTCATGATCATGTAAACATGTATGTATTCTCTATGCTTTAGTAAGCAAACGTTCGGCGTAAACAAGTTGTGACTTTAAATAGAAAATAAAAGCACGGGTCCTCCTGCAGGCTGTGCAACATTTAACGCAGGTAAACCTGTGAGACAGTTTGGTAACATTTAATCGTTGTTTATTGTGTGTTATGTCTTGTGAAACATTTCTTACTTTGCATTTAAGATTGACTTCATTCCCGACAAGAAACATGTATCCTTTGAGGGTAAACCTTCTCATTTTTTTAAAAGGACCTTCTTAACTTCTTTGTAATGCACTGTAACTTTTTTAGTATATATAATAATTTTGGGCTGATTTAATTGCTACACAATTATCAAGTTTATTTAAAAAGTAATTGTTAATTTATTGGTAAACACATAATGTCATAATGTAATCTAACGAAAAGTAAAAAAAAAACGTTGTTGTCTATCAGTGTCATGTTAATATTTGTTGTATTCATTTATTATATTCTCTGCGGCTGCCTGTAAACAGATTTTAAAAAAAGGTTAACTTACGACTGCACTACTTCATCGTCAACAACGAAATATCCTTCCGCCTTGTAAACTTGACCTGTGAAATAGGTTACAAGGACAGCGTTACTAAAAATAAAACAGCCGTGCCCAAACGAGAAAACTACGTTTTTAAAGTGATTAATAAATAATGTTGCAAGAATAAAAAAAAAACACGTAACTAACCATAAACTGACGTCTTTAGTGTAAGCACACATAACATTAAGAAATACGTTGACTTCATAGTGGATTCCTTTGTAGTTTTATAGAAAGTGCTGAAATTAGAAAATCAAATAAAATGTCACTTTAGTATACTTAAAGTAAGCTAAATTTAGTTTCAACAGTGAAACTGTCCCAAAACCAAGTTGTTAATTTTGTTGTTTTTCAGGTTGGTTTGTTGGAATTGTCAGAACTCACGTCTCGTTAATCGGAAGTTGTTTTCGATTTTTTTTTTCTTACACCTTTTGTTGACTGACTACAGCACGATAAATAAATTTAGATGCATTTATGATTCATTCATGTCGATAATAAAGAAGAGTTGAATATGTTAAATAGTCTTATTTGTTTTGCGCTGATTGGTTCGTTCAATTAAAATAATAATAATAATAATAAGGCTTGTCTCCGAGTCCGAAGATTAATGCTGAATGCAGTATTTACCGTGGATACGCGGTCCCAGCTGTGACCCACATATTTTGCCATGTTTCTTATTAATGAATACTATAAAATAGCAGAAATAAAAATATGTATAATAATAGAGGAAAGATGTGCACAATGGTAATAATATAATTTATTATTTGTTTTATATTCCACCCACAAATCTTTTACAATCTTGTTTTATTTATTTTGAATTCAGATTTATAGAAATATATATTTATATTAGATTATTTCTCGAATATAACTATTTGTTTATCAAATTTTGCGTGTAACTGAGACATATATGTTAAGTACAACTTTGTTATAAAACTGAAAATAATGTAACAGACTTCAGTCTCGAGAAGCTGAAATGAATTCAATGAAATGTGACATAATTGATTAATTTGTTTTCAATACTTTGACCAACAATCTAAAACATTATTATTCATTTTTTCATCAAAAAGAAAATTAATTTGAAAATTGATTTTAAAACGTAATGAAAATTTTTTTTTATTAATTTCTCTCCACAAAGACCTTGTACATTTAACTCTTTCACTCCTAACTGACGATACCAACGTTGATTCCATCAGAATATGGTAAATAATTACGGAGAGAAAGAGTTAATAGACAGGTTGATTGAAAACACAGAAAGACTATAATGCTACTGTTACCTTAGTTTGATGAGCGGAACACTGAGAGTTAGGAACTAGAGAATGAGTTTTACTTATATACATAAGAGCCTTACACTTTGTCGTAAATGGCCAATGACATTGATATGCCAGTCACGTTTCAGTTTATTTTTATTTGTATTTACCATGCGTCACCGCCACAGAATAACGTTTCCCTGTGCAGTGTGGGGTGGGTCAGGCTAGAACACCGGGTAGAACAAGAGGTGATCGTGGTTCAAATTCTTCTTCTTTTTTTTAAACTTAACAAAGAACTCCAGTACGGCGCTGGTAATTAAAACATACGAAGCTAGAAACATGAGTAATATCCTGGAGCTATGGATACTTATCTGCAGGCGACAGTCACAGTACCACTCTGTGTATTCGCCTTATAGGATTTGAAACGCATGACTGGTTTTGTTTGAAAACACTCACACACCCACTTAACAGAAACAAAGTGTGTCACAGGAACCATTCATGGTTGATAATGTCAACATTATGACGTAATCTTACTGACATTTTTTTAAAGGTGTGTGTGTGGGGGGGGGGGGGCTTATGATTCATTTGTCGCAGTTAGTTTCCGATAATGGCAAAACTAGCAGTGAGACAGTTATATTTCACCTACTGAAAATTTTCGACAGTAGATCTACAATAAGGAGAAGACTCAAATCCATCTGATGTAATTAAAATTAATTTTAAAATGTTGAGCCCTGGAATTTTTTTTTTAGCAGCAGAATTATAAATGTTGCAACCAATTTGATTTTCAGAGAGAAGATTTCTGTTAGTTTAGTCATTTAAAGATAATAGTAATAAATATATTTATAAAGTTTACAATAATAGGCCTTAAGTTTTAATCATCAAAACCAATTTCTACACACTGTTTACACATATATTTGCTTTCGTTCCGATTATTCGGTCTAGTCCTTTTCTTAAAGTGTTTCAAATGTAGGCAGCATTGAGGTTCGGACCTTGTTCAGGGAGGAGATTAATGTTATAACCATCGCCAAACAATACACAGACAGTTTATCCTAATACCTGAAATACTTCTATCTCCAATAAAATCTGACCTGACACGCTTGTGTGACCTATATATTAATTGATCAAGACTAATTCTGAAGACTGCCTGATAACCCTAACTTTGGAAAGATGGTGTGTAGAAAGGTGATTTGGTCTGTTTACAGCGCTCTATCAGTTAAATTATAACTATTAAATTATTATTATAATTATCTTAGACCTTTTTATGCCGAAATGTGCACAAGTTTGTTTAGCATGAGAAATTCATTTTCCTGGCTTCAAATCCTAGACTAGTCCGGGCCTATTTTTGTATGTATTTATGCATATTGAATATACGGATGTAAGTCAAGTTATATGTATAAAAAAAAAAAGAAAAAAAATCTCAGCTCAATAGCTATATTGAGAAAACTCGAGGTCGACCGTTGAATAAATTTAAAAATGTTTCATTAAAGTAAAATTAATTTTGGCTTTAAGTTTCTAAAAAGGGAATTTTTGTTCTTGTTCCAATACCTTGACACACAACGACGTTTCCTAAATGAGCTCAGAAAACAAATCTTTCAATTGACTGAGACTCGGTCAACTGGTCTTGCAACACTTATCCTAGCAAAGAGAGCGCAGATCAAACAAGGTTAAATTTAGAAGAAAGTACTGAAAAGATATTCGCGGATCTTGACGACCTGCTAACTATCGTGAAAAAATGAAGCAAAAAATCTATGGCCATATTACCTACAAGTTCTTTAGTGCTCGAAAAGACCTTCCTTCAGTGGACAGTACCAGGAAAAAAGAAGAAGAGGCAGACAGAGAAAGTGATGGGAAGACGACATAAAAAATGGACGAGCTTGATTTTGAAAGCGGTTCTAACTAGACCAAAAGACAAGAGGAATGGAGAAAGCCAGTCGGCGAGTCTTGCATGTTGCCCCCACGTTCCAAACAGAGGGATAGGTAATGGTAGAGTTACAGGTAAGGAATCCACCGACTCCATTCATGGGTAATGGGTAACTGTTTTAGGTTAGGGTTGGTCGTTGGATCTTGCCACAATGTCCCCTTATAAACCGTTTGCCAGATGAGTTTAACAACATCTGTCCCCATAGATCGCAATATCTGAAAAAAAAAGGTTCTGATTTATAGCATAACAATGTGTCTTCTAAAGGAAACTCTGATGCTTCGTCAGAGCATTTAAGTTAAGGTGTTAGTCTTGCCATAGTCTCTACAGTCAAAAAAAGCCCTACACACCGTAATAAATGCATTAAAAATGCATGAAGCTTATAACCAAACTTGTGCATTATGCAATAGTTATATTAATGACTCAGTCTTCGCGTGGTCTCCTGTCAAATGAATAGTACAAAAATAAAACAGATGATTAATGTCGCGGCTCCACTTGGAAAGAACCTTCCGTTAGACAAACATGTTGACAAGATGTGATTGCCTCGACCTTACCCGTTCTACAAGGAAACAATATATATATATATATATATATATATATATATATATATATATATATATATATACACAGTTACTTTTGGAAACACTGGCTTTACCATGTCACACATGCATTGACCTAAAGAGACAGATACGGGCTGACATGTCTTTGTCAACTTGTCAACATTTGGTAGATAGAATATAGAAGCATATGAGTTTCTGCTTCAATAAACAAAGAAGAAAGAAAAATTTCTACTAATAGAAGCATAGAACAAAGAAGATTTCCGTCACGTGAAATTGACATAAGATTTTTATGTTATAAGAAGCATATACAAAGAAGATTTGTGTCACACAAACAAAGAACAAAGAAAAATTGTAATGTATAGAAAAGTTAAAAAGGTATCTCAAGATTAGCATGAAAAACTAATGAAATATATTTTACATGGAAGGGGACAGTAGCAAAGAGGTATGTTACAAAGTATTTAAAGAGAAAATAGTCTAAAAAAATGAAAATTTCCATTGCAAGGAAGGAAAAAACAAAGAAGTATATTATAGTGAACATGAAATAATTAAAAATGTCTGTTACAAAATCATATATCTAGATATAGAAGATTATGTTTGCTACAAAGTCATATATCTAGAAATAGAAGA
>JADKLZ010005465.1:7607582-7618297 GCA_021533235.1 Biomphalaria straminea | reverse complement strand
CTACAAAGTCATATATCTAGAAATAGAAGATTATGTTTGCTACAAAGGTCACAGAAGGAAAAAAAAAGAATACAGAAAACGTCTGCTATCTGAACAGATAAAATAAACGTTTATCTTTAAGGAAGAAATTAAGTTATAAAGTTTGCTCTATTTTCCAATATGACGACAAATAATAAACCTAAAGAAGACTTTTAGGGGAGACAAACCTGTTGAAGAATGTGCCAAGAGGACAGGTTCATCTGCAAATTTATAAGTAGCCGAGTTGCTTAGGGCTAGTAGAGGCACTAAAACTAAACGAAGGAATTGGGAAGATTAGCGTGAGATTGTATAAGAGTAATCGGTGGGCCACATCGACCTTTCCAGTGGCTTTTGATATACACACATAATAGATCGACTTTGTGACGGCGAGATGGCTTGAAAACCTAACCCTCACCCTTTGTTACATACATAATAAATCAAGAGTAGAGAAAACCGAAACCATTTGTTATACAAAACTAAAAACACTGACCAGCCAATTCAAAACAATAGCTCGTCACAAGGTATCTACCAGTGTCGTGGTCAAGAGCTATTGGTCTAAACTGCCCTCATGTTGTGACGTTCAAGGTCAGTGTTCAGACCTCCTATAACACATGGTCTATGGCAAACCATTCTTATAGTCTGGCTTTAAAACACTGAAAGACTACACAGTACACATCTCTAAGATTTCGTGAACACATTCTCACGGACAAGTTACAAGCACGCGTACACAAAAGAACAGATACTGTAGATCATTTATAACACCCTTTAATCATTAGACCATACATGTATATGAAATACTAATGATAACTTTTTTTTGGTCGCAATATGCATTACCATATCAAAAATTCTTATTCAAATAATAAAATCTTAATATCCTTCTTACTTTGATTATCAGAAGACAAATCCATGGTTCAAGATAAGGGCACATGTAAAGTAAAGTTCCTCTGTCAGACCTTGTGGTCTTTGGGCAGATGATGTAAAGGTCATCTGATTCTGTGAACTACGGTAAACGAGGGTTTCATATGGCCAACACAACGACCAACCGCCTTTACTTTTCCCCAAGTTATGTCAGGTACCCATTAGAGCTGGGTGGACTCAGAGGTGCCCGAAGATCCAGAAATTAAAAATCCTAGTCTTCACCAGGATTCGAACCCGAGACCTCCGATTCAGAAGCCAAGCGCTTTGCCGCTCAGCCACCGTGCCTCCTCACATGTAAAGTATTGACAAAAATATTCTTCTGATAGATTATTTTGAAAACACACTGACACTCAAACATAGTTCTAAAGGTCAAAGACCATAAAGAAATATTTTGTACATACGAGAATGAGATACCATTTATAACGAGTGCTAAGGAATCTTTCCTTCAAATGTAAAGTATTCAATATTAAGAAAGTTATTTACTTACACAAAATATATTCTTAATCAGCCTGTAATGGACTACACTCTATTGTGCTAGCATAGTCTATGGGGAAGGTTAAACATCTGTTTGATAAGGGTTAGTAAAAAAAAATATTTTCGTGATTTAGAAGCAATGAGGCGTATCATTGTGTCGCCTAAAGGGGCAGATAACCTTCGAGATATCAAGTACTTTTTTTCTTTGAGTTGTGCAAGTCAAGTTCCGGTTTGTTTGACAAGTTTCTGATGTTCCTTTAGATTTGAAGATAAATAGATCCTGTAGCAAATCTCCCGCAGGACTAAAGAGAGGGGGAGGGAGATGGCAGCGAGCAGAACCCGGGACCATGGGGTTTGTTGGACGATTTCCACATTGATCACATTGCGTCAAACATTGAAGTAACAAAGAAAATACAATATCATGAGTCAAATATTCAGTCATGTCTAATGGCTTCAAGCCACATGTATTAACTATTAGATCAACCGATCCGATCTAGGTTCTAAAATCACATAATTTTTAATATTTTTTATATATAAATAGGGGGCGCGGTGGTTGATCGGTAAAGCGTTTGGCTTCCGTACTGGAGGTCCCGAGTTCGAATCCTGGTTAAGACAGGGATTTTTATTTCGGGATTTTCGGGCGCCCTTGAGTCCACCCAGCTCTAATGGGTACCTGACATTAGTTGAGGAAAAGTAAAGGCGGTTGGTCGTTGTGCTGGCCACATGGCACCCTCTTTAACCGTGGGCCACAGAATGAGATGACCTTTACATCATCTGCTCTCTAGACCACTAGCCCCGTGGGGGTAACTTTACTTACTTTTTACTTACTTATATATAAATAACTAGACTACTCTAGGTTGGTCTTTGATTAAAACCCCACAGTTCTATTGTTATTCTACATTACCTTGTATAAAAGTGTGGTTTCTGCTAAATGATCGCCACAAATATGAAACCTCAGTTTAGAATTTCCTATTTGATAATACATCTCAAAAAGTCACATTTTTTTGTGGATACTTTTGTCGGAGTATTGATTTTTTTTTTTCAGAAATCGCTGAGCTATAAGACTTTATAATAAAATCATTCTAAAGTGGACACAATAAAATTACGTGGCTCCAAAAAGGTAACCGCCAAAGATAGTCGTGAGCAACAGAATGTTTAATCAGCCTCTCTACAGAACAATTTTTTGTCATGGTCGAAACTTATAAAATATTATGTAACAAATTGGTCATCAGAGATACGTGAAATACTGCCCAATGTTTACGTTATCTTAGTCCATCTTATATAATACAGACGTTACTTCAAACAAGAAGATGCTTACGTCCTACGTGTCATGCATCTAGTCATGCATGTTAACCAATAGCTTAAATTCAGCCAAGTCACTGGTTTTCCTGGCCAGCTAAGGCAGCCCATTTCATGCTCTAACAGCACTAGGGAAGAAGAAGCATTTGTACAAATTTGGCCTAGCATATGGAATGAGGAATGTGGCCTATCTTTGTGTCTTACTGAGTATTTTATTAAATTTTGTTTTTGTATTTGAAGATTATGGTTCAGCACAGCGTCTATAAAATAGAAATAAATAAAACTACAAAATATAAAATGCGATACTTACTTGTAACTTTTTCCCTTATAGTAAAAAAACTATCTCCAAAACGCTGTCCAATGTGTTTGTGTTCAAAGCTAACACATGTTATGAAAATGAACTGTCGCTCTCACTGCACAAAAGTTGATGGTAATTATAAACAATAAATTACGACCAGTAAACAATTAATGTGTATATTTTACGAGAGATCAACAAGTCACGTCACATATATCATGTGTAACAAAGTTACAGGGCTGTTTTTTTTTAACTACGAAATGGGGGGGGGGTTGAATAGGTAGAGTATTGATGTTACCATTACGCTACAAATATATATCTTAAAATCGTATCGTTAAGAATTGTTATTTATTGTTGTAGAATTTGTTTCATACTATAATCAATCCCAGTGAGGCGTACTGATCCACGTTTTATGTTCGTTTTAAACATTTACACCCAATTGACACCGGCTTAGCTTAAGCAATAAGATGTCACTACCTAACTAGATAACGAATGACTTTTAATCTGAAATGACTTATTGAAATCTGTTTAATGTTTGAGATTTCTTTTACGACTTATTATTTATTTAAAGCCTCTTTCGAAATATATGTGTATCTCTTCTTTCTTTGACAATACATTGAAAGTGAACATACGATTTTCCAGTACATTGTAACTTTCCTATCTAAATTCCCCCCCCCCACTGGTCCATAAATGAGATTGGACCAAAGCGCTCTGAGCATGCTATAAGCATGAAAGTAGCGCTGTATAAAAGCAATAATAATAATAATAATAATAATAATGACAAAATGTGACATCTAAACCCTTGAGACACAACACATTATCTGTCGACACTCTTCCATTCCCGTATATAGAGTCTCTTCTAGTGACCAGCCAGTCCACTTTTGATGTTCTCTTCCCATTGCTTTCTCTCTGTCCGCCTTTTCTTCATTTCACTGGTATTGTTCCCTGAAGGAAGATCTTTGCAAGCCCCGAGGCCCTTGTCATTTGGCAATAAAGTTTAGGCTGCGTTTTTTTTTTCAGTTTTCAGCAGGGCATTGTAATATTGTTTCTAATCTCCTCATTTTGAATTACAAAAATATTAATATACATATTGTACATCCATAATTCTCTAACTAATTCTCAAGAGTTTGGACATCAAGTAATAAAAAGATCAATATTTTGTTTCTGCTAGTCGGACGGACTACCCCACGTAATTTTAGAGGCGAAAAAAGAGGGGGGGGGGGGGAAGAACAAGTTGTATTCACCCGTCAGTAAATAGCAGTGCCGGACTTTACCATTGTGACGAAGAGGTCATGGAAAGAGAACAAGTAATCTATCCTGTATTTATCCGTCACTAAATAGTGGGGCCCATTGCGAAAAGGAATTCGCGGGGTCCAGTTGGGGTAGGGATACGAATAATAAGTAGCTCCTATGCGGTCGCATAGGTTGCTGTGATCTAAGGCCGGTTGTATGCGATAGCGGCGTATGCTACGCAGCCGGTCTAATAGTATTGTATAATACATGTATTATGCACTGTGAACTAGGTTTCGCATAAAATTATTCAATATGTTATATTTTCGTTGTTCGTTGTTTGAAAGGTCATTCTACCCCAGCTTAGTAAGCGTTGACATCAAGTATATAAAGTATGCCTGGCCTCGTTTAAATACTGCATGTTAAAGTAGGCCTGATTGTTCTCTGGCCAAGTTAGGCTGTCACTCCTGTCACAAAGTCTGAAGTACTTAATGATAAATGACAAATGTGTCTTTCATTAGTGTGTGTCTAGTTACAGTTAGTGTGGGAAAACCGGGAATTTTATGTCACGGATCAACTGAGACCTCTCCGTTGCAGTGAATCAAAGGCACAGTGTCAATTTACCAGAGCAGAAAACATACATTTATGAATTTATTGAGAACAAATGTGATAGAGATTTAACTTTGATGCCGAACAAATTATATATAAACTTGGATTTTCCTTTCTCAGTCTTATCTTTAATCCTTAATATTTCTAATAGAATAGCTTTTATTGTTATTTTTTCCAAACTGACAATATAACACATTATTACATTTTGCAAACACATTTTTCCTTGATTGCAGGGGAGCCCCTGCATTTTTTTTTTGTTATATTTAATGTAAAAGAAAACACACACAAATTTGGGGACTCCCGACAATTGGGGGTCCGCGGGGATTGTCAAATTCTGCCCCCTTCACTCCCACCTTAGCTACGGTACTGCTTGATTGACATATTATGTGGTCGCAGTGGGCCCCGCGATTTCATAGGCCCCGCGCTAATCCAAGTTGTAAGTATTAAATTGCAAAATATATGCGAGAAATTCCTGGAAATCTCTTGAATCTATTAAAATCTCCTGAAAAATAGACAAAATTGTCATTTGTGTGTGTTATTCATTGCGAAAACGTCAATCCTACATGCAATAAGAGAAAAAAGGCAATGTCAGCTTTCATGTAATAAAATGCAATAATCGGGCAAATTTTTACCTTAATCGGAGGTTCTAATACTTTATTTACTTTTATAGTCACTTTTATAGTCACCTTCATATAAATATGCCATTGGTTACAAGGTTCGTAAAGCGCACTTTTTATCTTAGTAAAGAATGAATAAAATTGAAAGTTGAATTTGTTTCGTATACAAAATCTTAATTTTTGCTTATTATCCTTATTCCCACACATACTAGGCCCCGCACAATCAGTTTCGCATAGGGCCCGCAATCGCTAGGACCGGCCTTAATATTGTGAATATGGAGATGTCCAGCGATGCTTCACATTGAGAACGTCCAATGTTATGTTCACAATAAAACTGGCGATAGATGTCATGAATATTCCTGAGAAAATGAAAAGAATAGATCCAAGAATTATATCACCCAAAGAAAAGGTCTTAATAAAAAAAAACTATAAATTAAAAAGAAAGAAAATCGGGCTAGATTGCAAATATGCTTAAAAGTACTTGAAAGTGAACATAAGATTTTCCAATACATTGTAACTTTCCTACCTAAATTTTCAATGACAAAATGTGACATCTAAACCCTTGAGGCACAAGAAATTATCTGTCGACCCTCTTCCATTCCCGTATATATAGTCTCTTCCAGTGACCAGCCAGTCCACTTTTGATGTTGTCTTACCATTGCTTTCTCTGTCCGCCTTTTCTTCTTTTCACTGGTATTGTTCCCTGAAGGAAGATCTTTGCGAGCTTGAATGTTTTGCACACAAATAGATACGAAAATACGCGAGAATGGAGAGTTATTTAACTCTTTCTCTCCGTAATTATTTACCATATTCTGATAAAATCAACGTTGGTATCGTCAGTTCGGAGACAAAGAGTTAAAATAGACATTTCCCGCACAATAACAGAGAAATTTTAATTTTATTTAAGTCATTGGTTTATATTTATGACTGAATGCATAACGCGTAGGGCGCTATCATCTTCTTTTTTTTTTTTTTGAAGTAACGTATGTATTGTATAAGATAAGAAGATAATAATACATATATATATTACAAAAGTGTTTGTGTTAGCAAACAAACTCAGAGTCTTCCCCAATTTGGATACGCTTATTCGCAAAGAATTTCAAGAAATATTTTTTTTCAAAAAAAATTAAATTTATAGAATTGCAACGAAAATTATTTGGCGTTGTTTTTAACATGAAAACTAATAAAATTACCTAATTTTAATACAGAGCTATTTTAGACCTTTCGTGAAGAAAACTTAGATAAGATAAACATTAATACAATTATTGATCCTGAGCACATTAGACTAATAATTTTAAGATTAAACGTGTAAAGTGATAGATGCGATAGTGATACTATACTGTTCTTTAATCATCTGTATTCAGCAATTATTATGCTGTTCGGTTCTAACTATAGTTCGAAATATAGTGAGAACTAGGATTTAATAACTTTGTAGAAATCCCCATAGAGAGGAGGATGAGATTAAAAAGTTACAGCAGGATCCTAGGTATCTCATTTAAAGAACGCACCACAAAGCAAAAGATTAGAAACAGTGTTACTGTATCGATTGGACTCCATGATGACCTGCTAACTATCGTAAAAAAATGTAAACTTTAAATCTATGACCATATAACAATGTCTTCGGGGCTCTCAAAGACCTTTGTTTAGGGACCAATATCAGGAAAAAAAAAAGAGGCAGACAGAGAAAGCGATGGGAAGACAACATAAAGTATGGACAAGCCTGTCATTGAAAGAGGTTCTAAGGCAAAAGACGTAGAGCAATGGAGAAGGACGGTCAACAAATGTCACAATGGTCCAAAAGACAAAGAGGTTAAGAAGAAGGTAAAATGAAGTGTGGATTGATCTAAAAGCAAAAGTTAATAATAATTGTTTAAAGCTCCGACTAATGAGAAATAGGACAGATGTCTTTATTAGCGCCCCCCGAAAGGGGAAAAGACGCTATTAGTATTGTGTGGCCTGTCTGTCCGTCTGTCTGTCTGTCTGTCCGTCCGTCCCGTTTAGATCTCAGAAATTAGAAGAGAAAATGAAAATCAGACATATTTTAGATCATTCAAAGTTCTGATGCAACGGATATTTTTTTCTTTTCTATAAGCTCAAAATCTAAATTTTAAAAATATTTTATGTAAATCAGTATTTAAAAAGAAAAAAGACTAATTAGTATACAATATAAATGAGACCTAATTTAAAAAAATTAATAATGTTATAAAATGCATTGTATTTCACGTTTGAAAGAGTATTTACTTAGTAAGTTACCAACTCATAAAAGAGAAGTGGCAGTTGCGTAGAACATCGGGCTTTACAAGGCAAACGTTGAGAGATCAAAGCACGGAAGATGTATATTTTGACCGCTGGAGCACTCCATAAGATTTGTTATTTATCTTTGATATAATTTCATTCGGATGTTCTTTCTGAAAATATTGAAACCTGCCTGGGTGGACCACTTCGGGGGGCGATTTTAAGTTTGTGTTTCCACACCAACTGTCTTTGTAACTTGTTTGATAGGTATGTAAGTGTAGGCTGATATACTTATTAACTGTACTCTGTTAAAATCTTAAAATATGCGTTTTAATTCAGATTGTAATTTCAAATGTTATTCAAAAATATTGAATGGAGAAAGAGAGAAAGCGATTTTAAAATTCAGAGAGAGAGAGTGATTGAGAGTACGAACTACGAGAGAGAGTCAAGTACTTTCCTAAAGTTTTTTCTTTATGTAGGCCGTAGGGTGTAGTTTTAGGGCGTGCCATCAGAAAGCGTAGACCGCGCATGCGTGGTTTAATTGTTGTTAAGTCTGCACTGGTCATTTCCTGCTAAGTTAGTTCCATTGTCGCTGTACTGCCATAAACCATGGCAGCTTAGCTCTCTGTACCAAAGCAGAGAAACGTTTAGTGGTCAGTAGGTGTACAAGGGGCAGTAATTCATCCAAGACGTTAGGTCAAATATGGAAACTGTGTTGGCTAAACGGTATGTCTACAAATATGCAAACTTAAAAAAAAAAATCTTGAAAACAAAAAAGCTTTTATTAAGTGAAAAGAGACCACTATTTCTGTTATATCTGTTAAAGTTACTAAAGTTATGTCCCATTTTAAATATACACCACCAATTGATTTTCTCCTTAGTTATATTTGTATATTAATCAACCGCAATTAATAACACTGTAAAATTGCAACACTTCATCTCAGAGAAGAAAGTGGGAGAAATAGCGTATACAAGATGTGTACCAAACAGACAGTGTGAATAGAAATAACCATTGTAAAACAGACTGATGATTATATAAATGTAAAGGTGTGTGATTGATGATAAGTCAAAAACAAGGTTACAAAGACAGTTTTTGTGAAAACACAAACTCAAATTAGGCCCCCGAAGTGGTCCACGAAATCAAGTAAAATGGCAGGCTTCAATATTTTCAGAACATCAGAATGATATTCTATCTAAGACAAATGACAGAGAAGAATGGAGAAAGAAGGTTGACAGATCGTGTGTGGAGCCCCAGCGTCCAGCAGACCAAGGGATAGGTGAAATCGAATGTGAACTTAGATGTCAAATTGACCTAACTGATGTCTTATAATGAATCTCTAATTGATCTCTAATTGATCTACATGTTTTGTAAAGTGTTTTGTAAAGTGTCAATCTCTTATTCAAATCAAGAAAAAAAAACATGTCCGTAAAGAAGAATAGTACAGAACCAGACAGTGGAATTTTAAAATTAGTTTACAATATAATATTTCTTTTCAGTTTTTTTTTAGTTTTTCACATTTTTAGCGGCCCCCGAAAGGGGAAAAGACGCTATTAGTTTTGTGTGGCCTGTTTGTCCGTCTGTCTGTCTGTCTGTCTGTCTGTCTGTCTGTCTGTCCCGTTTAGTGCTCAGAAAGTAGAAGAGAAAATGAAAATCTGACATCACGATAATATAGAGCATTCAAAGTTCTGATGCAACGGCTACTTTTTTTTTTCTAAAAGCTCAAAATCTAATTTTTAAAAATATTTTATGCAAACAGTATTTAAAGAGAAAAAACCTAATTAGTATGCAATATAAATGAAACATACTTTAAGACAATTAATAATCTAATATACTGCATATGTTTTCACATTTTTTTTGTTCCAACATACGAGTAACATACCAGTATTTACTCGTAAAGTAATCAACTCATAAAACAAGTGTGGCAATTGCCTTGAACATCGGCTTTACAAGGCTAACGTTGAGAGATCAAAGCACGGAAGATGTATATTAGTTTTGTGTGGCCTGTCTGTCCGTCTGTCTGTCTGTCTGTCCGTCCGTTGAGAGATCAAAGCGGATCTGACAGGGATCCGACTCCGACGGGGGCCGCCTCTGAGTTTGTGTATCACACAAACTCTCTTTGTAATCTTGTTTGTTTGTAGTTTTAAAAGATCGGCGCGTCCAGTATAGGTATAAAATATATATATAGGCCCGTTTATAATACACAATAATTTTAATATTTAAAAAAAAGTCTAGAATTAACCCTATGACTTCAAATTATCTAAAACAAATAGTCAACTGACAGGCTACTAGTGATCTGAAATGAGGTTTCGAATATTAACCACCACTGAGATATTGTTCAAATTATAGCTGCATTCATTTGTATTTAGTTGGTGAAAATGAAGATCAATTAGCGTCGTTGACATGATTTAGTTTATGGTAGAAATCACGCAGAAAACGAAATAGTGTATCTTGTTATTTAGTTAGTATAATGTTTTTGATGTCACGTCCTTTACATGGTACAGAAGGCGTGGTGGCTGGTCGGGTTCAAATCCTGATAAAGGATGGATTTTTTTTTTTATTTTGGGATCAATGAATCCACCCAACTCTAATGAGTACCTGACATTAGTTGAGGTAAAGTAAAACGGTTAGACGTTGTGCTGTCCACATGACACCCTCGTTTACCGTAGACCACAGAAACAGATTGCCTTTACATTATCTCATAGATCACTAGGTCTGAAAAAGGAACTTTTTTTTTTTTACTTTTTGATATGGTACATTTCAAAATTCTCTTCCAGCTTTCTCTATTCCTATTCTTGCTTTGTTTAGGTACCATTGTTTCGCTTACCAATTTATGATTTCTCCATACCGCTTGATTTTCTATTTCTATTTATCGCTCGGATTACTGAACCGAATCGCAGTGATTGAAGTAGGTATGAAAACTTCCAATAAAATTAAATAAAATGAGATCATTGCAAACAAGACGCAGTTTCAAGTAATTTTTAGCGGCCCCCGAAAGGGGAAAAGACGCTATTAGTTTTGT
>JADKLZ010005465.1:7581274-7597582 GCA_021533235.1 Biomphalaria straminea | reverse complement strand
AAAACCTAATTAGTATGCAATATAAATGAAACCTAATTTAAGACAATAAAAAATCTAATATACGGCAACATGATTCACGATTTGATTTGTTCAAACCTTAGAGTATTTACTTTCTAAGTCATTAACTCATAAAAGAGGTGTGGCAGTTGCCTTGAACATCGGCTTTACAGGGCTAACGTTGAGAGATCAAAGCACGGAAGATGTACATTTCTGTCGTTTATCTTTGATATATTTTTTTAAAATGAACTTTTAGCAGCGACAAAGAGAACTCAGAGGCGGCCCCCGTTGAGAGATCAAAGCACGGAAGATGTATATTTCCGTCGATAATCTTTTATATAATTTTTTAAATGAACTTTTAGCAGCGACAAAGAGAGTTTGTGTGATACACAAACTCAGAGGCGGCCCCCGTTGAGAGATCAAAGCACGGAAGATGTATATTTCTGTCGTTTATCTTTGATATAATTTTTTTTAAATGAACTTTTAGCAGCGACAAAGAGAGTTTGTGTGATAGAAAAACTCAGAGGCAGCCCCCGTTGAGAGATCAAAGCACGGAAGATGTATATTTCTGTCGTTTATCTTTAATATTTTTTTTAAATGAACCTTTAGCAGCGACAAAGAGAGTTTGTGTGATACACAAACTCAGAGGCTGCCCCCGTTGAGAGATCAAAGCGGATCTGATAGGGATCCGACTCCTACGGGGGCCGCCTCTGAGTTTGTGTATCACACAAACTCTCTTTGTAATCTTGTTAAAATTGGATTTATTGTCATGTGTTTAAATATACATCAACGTAATTAAAATTACAATGGGAAATTAATACATTCCATATAAATCAAACACATTGAAAATGTAAACTCGGAAGCTGCTACCGATCAGCAGGTGTACATCATAAGCAAATTTATTACAGGCTTAAAATTTAACAAAATTTTTGTCAGGTTGAGGTTGAGGTTGTACCAGGGGGCTAATCTTCAAAACGGTAAATGTGTTTGGACTTGACATCATTTAGTCCAATAACCTTCTCGTTCAAAAGTTTGGTCAAACTGTTCGGTGACAAAGTTCTCTGTATTCTGTTCGTGTTAAGCAAGTCAACCAGAGAACGTTTTTCAACATAGCCACTGGTAGACAAATTAAAAAAAAAGCAATTCTTTTAAAACATCTAAAATGTTACGAAAACAATACATAATTATAAAAATAAAAACTTTTTTTTTCAGACACAAAGCTATTATTTAGTGTAATTGTATCAATTAGTTTTGATCAGTCATTTGATAAAATTGTAATAGATGTAGACTAACAATAGCGCAATTTCATGTTTTTAACGTTTTGCTTTTATTTTTACTTTAACGTTTTTAATGTGCTTTAATCCTATAATAATCTAACATTCATTAGGTATCAAGAGAAAGGTTATTAGATTATTGTCTTTTTAAGAATTATTCTTAAACATTCCATGTTTTAAATTTGTTTTTTTAATAGATCTACAGTAGTTTAAAAATAAAACCATATCTTATAAACAAAGTGGAGATTGTTGTCCAGTTCAAATCTTAAAAATAATAATAGGCTTGTCTTCGAATCCGAAGATTAGTAAGGAATACAGTGTTTCCCGTGGCTGTGCAGTCCCAGCTGTGACCTACATATTTTGCCACATCCAGGGCAAGCAAAACCATTGTCCGCAGGTGGTCGGTTTAGATTTTCTTTTCGTCGTCTGCGTTTGTCCTCGGCGGCAGATTTTCTTTTGGTCTCAAATGTGTATCCCGCGGCCTTAGTGAGGGACCTCCAGCTGTCTTGTTCCGACGCCGCATGCAGCCAGGTGCTCTCTTCTATGTATCTTAAGAATAATCACTAAGCTTTCACTTCATTCTTCTTCGCATATATATCTCTGTAATTCCGCTTACCCTATACCATTTATATTCTTCATATGTTACCTATTTATATATTTCTTTTAGACAATGTCGTCATGCATACAATGAATACAATCGTGTGTCTGTGTATGTGACATTGATATTCAAAATTTCGAAGATCATGCATTTCGTGTAAGATGTAAGCCCATGTGTGATGTATGTTTAAGGCAGGAAAAGGGGACAAGCAAAGGAAAACAAGAACCATGAACAATTCTGAACAAAGTTCTTATTTTGTTGCTATGATACTAGAAAGTAACGCATACTTACTGACAATACTCGCAACACGTGTCTGTGTTCCCCGGACATATATTGGCCTTGCTGAAATTGCTGCATTCTGTTGCTTTATCTCCATACTCACATCCTGTGGGGTAAAAACACTGACTTATATATTTTCTAATTAGGTGTATTATAATACTTGCTGTCGGGCAAGATTTGAGCAAGCTAGGGTATATCACGTGATGCAACAGTCCCGAGTTTGAACTTTTCTCGTCCTAATCCTTCAGCGAATTTGGTTCAAATCTGAAGGAACATACGTAACAGTAACATGTTAAGATGAAATAATATGAAAGTTAAAATAATAGTAACAAATAGGGAACATGACTTGTAAAACAGTTTAGGTATTTGCTTTCCATTTTACCCCCCCCCCCCCCACTCCATAGGGTTGGAAATAGAACATATACTACGGTCACTGCCTTGATCAAAGGAACAATTTTTATCAAATTTTCTCAAACGGTTTTCGATTTCAATGCGGGTCATACATACACATATACATACATGCATACATACATATATATATATATATATATACATACGTCATACGTTTTGCTTTATATGTTAGATTTCACAGAATATACAATTTTCTTAGTTATGTTAAGGCTCAGCAAATAAAAGGCTGGAAACATATTTCAGTTCAGGATAGGTCTTTACATTTAAAAAAAAAATATCACGCTCTCTCTCTCCCACTCTTTATCCATCTTTCTCTCTCTCTCTCTCTCCCTCTCTCTCCCTCTCTCTCTCTCACTCTCTCTCTCTCTCTCTCTCTCTCTCTCTCTCTCTCTCTCTGGTACACGCTCCTCAGCTTTCTTTGGTATTATGTCAGTTTACATCGTACGAAGGCGGCCTTTGAGATAGTGATCTAGATCGCAAGGAACCGGGCGAGTGTCATATGCGGGGCCTAACCCTAACTTTATACCACAATGTCACGATGTGCTTTCATTAGATCGGTCTAAGTGCCGGAAAGGCTTCAGCAATATTAAATAACAAATCTTTGTTTTCAAAAAGGGTTCTCAAATTTTTCAAAACTGTATCCCTGTCTAAGTCGAATTGGCTTGGTACATTGCAGTGTGTGGCAGAACGTTTCAAATCTGTATGATGGGTAGACCAAGACAAAAAAATTTCCATGTCGCTGGGACATTGATGGTATTTTAAGTTCCAAATTCGACATGCTAAATATCGAACTCTAGAATTTAGAGCTTATCAGCAGCAAATATCATAGTGTTTTTTTTTCTGTTTTTTTCCCTATTCTGAGTTTGCGATCTATCGATCTATCTAAAGGTCATCTATTTCTTTCACTAACGGTTAACATGGTTATCATGAGGCCATCACAACGACCAGCCTCTTTTAATTTTCTTAACTAAACTCAGGTATCCATTAGAGTTGTGTGAACTCAGTAGCGTCCTTAGAATCTCGACATGAGAAATCCCTGTCCTCACTGAGATTTGAACCCAGAGCCACCAGGTCCGTGTTTTATTCTTCCCCTCATCTATTAGTAAAATCTTAATAATCACGATAACGAAATCAGATATAAAAGGTTTTTCGGATATCATAGTGGTGGAGGTAAAAGTGAATAGATTAATTGTCAGAAATTACTTTATTTAAATTAATTATTTTTTATTTGTTTCTGTTGAGTCTACAATTCTCTTATTAGGAATTCTAAAAAGGCAAACCTGTAATTCCGGTGTAGTACTCCATGCAGGTCTTGCAGCATACCTGCTGTATGTAGCTCTTGTAGCAGTAGCTGGATCCGAACATTGAAACGAAACTTTGACATGTTCCAACAAAGTTCAATGGCGGAGACTCCAGAACTTTTTGATCTCCCAGAGTGCAATTCGCTGAAATAGGAAGTTATTGTATAACGATTCGACTACTTATCTAGACAAAAATTGTTATGGTTATGTTTAAAAAATAAGACAACACTTCATCATTATTAAGAATGAATAAAAAAAAAATGGAGATGCTCTCAATGACACCCAAAAGATCAAACATTTTAATAACGGAGCTCCATTTCAATAAGATATTGGACACTGTACTTGTGACAATGTTATATGTTTCGGATGTTTCTTCAGATTAGAAGATTATTACATGCTAGCCTAAAGCTCCCGCAAAACGACGAGGGATGGGAGCGTGAAGGGCCCTGGTGGGTCTAATTAGAGAGTTATTGGTTATTAAATTGTTTCAATATCAGACGACAATTACAAAATATATGGATGAAGAAAGTGACCAGCTCATGTCTTTAGTGTTGAAAAATGATATATTTCCAAGTCTTTCGTTTTTAAAAATATTTGAATACTATTATAGCAGTGTAATGTAACAATGTCATAAAGCTACAAAGACTCTCAACTTACAATCACTATTCGTTGGGGCTGTAGATTCACTTGTACACTTGCCACGTATACATCTCTGAAAAGTTACCAAAAAAAAAACACACTGAAATTGATATATTAATAAAACAAGTCGAGTTTGATGCAAATTTCAATATTTACATACGAAATTTAAAAAAGGTAAAGAATTTATACCAATTATTTATTAGTTATTCGATATACTCAGAGGCGTCACTAGGGTGGGTGTCACCCGGTGCGGTAAAATCAGGGTGTCACCCCCCCCCCCCCCCCCAGCGTTCCACTTATTCTTCAAATAAAAAACTATCGTTCAGTTGTTGTTTTTTGCGCAATAATACAGTTCGTTGATTGCTGCTCCACAAAGTTTAAATGAGTATCGATTATGTTTTTTTCTCTTACATATTATCGTTTTTCATTACATACATTAACATCTACGATTTTTTAAATAGAAAGAAATTAAAAACCAACTGAGCATGCTTTCCTAAGTAAACATTAAACAGCTCTTAATGGAAACTTTTGAACATTATAATCACATATAGTGGTAGTTTCATGAGGACAACTAATGAAAAATGCAACTTAATGAAAAGTATATTGATTGGTACAAAAATTTTTAAAGATTTTTTTTTAACATATAAAAGTTTACAATAACTTTAGAAAATAAATATTTAAATATCCTTTTCAGGATTTCAAATTAGAAAACTTATAAAAAAAACTTTAAACTCAATATATCTTGCACTTCGTTTTCAATGGACAGAATTGCTTGATTTGATTTCAAAAAATAGTTGTTAATTAATGTTTTAATGAGAGAACGTTGTTAGTTGATGTTTAATAAGAGACCGATATTAGTTAATGTTTGAATAAGAGAACGTTGTTAGTTGATGTTTTAATGAGAGAACGTCATTAGTTACTGTTTTAATGAGAGAATGTTGGTAGTTGATGTTTTAATGAGAGAACGTTGTTAGTTGATGTTTTAATAAGAGAACGTTGTTAGTTAATGTTTTAATCAGAGAACGTTGTTAGTTAAATTTAGTTTTACAAAGCTTCTTTTCACATGACGCCTTGTAAACTTGCATTTGGCAAGAAACAGTTAAAGGTTTAATTCAAAGGCTGGTAGAGATTCGTTGTCGTCTTTCAAAACTTTGCTGCATTCTAGTATTCTAGTTTTAGTATTTCTGTTCACATATCTTGCCGTCAGGCCCAATATAAAAGAGATTGATGCACTCAGTATTAACTTCTTGCTCTCTATTTGAATAGTAAATCTTAAGAATACTTTCCTGATATTTTCATATTGTTAAAACGTATTTTTCTTTTTCATTAACATGCTAGTTTGATTTGAGAAAAGTTATCTTAATAACATTTTGAGCTAACTTTTCACATATTTCGTAGAGTAAATGTTTAAGTGCTCGAGCTTAGCCACCACTTTGAAAATAATTAACACTTTAATTGGAAGGTACGTGTGTGTTTAGTTAACTTTTTTGAGAACATCTGCCAATAAGAAAGTCAAGCAATGAAAGTTATGCGTGTATTCACAGACAGCTGGCAATCTTATTTGTGCTGCGCCTCTAGTGTTTGTATTTTCAGAGAGACGGCAAAAATTTTCGCCGTCACACTTTCATAAAATCGTTCTTTCATGGGTCTAACAGCAACACGATGAGCACACCAGCGAGTTGTTCATATGACACGCTATCATTAATTATATTATCCTATCTATTAGTATTAGCGGCAAAGAAAGAAAACCCTTTTTTCTAGAGAACCAAGAAAGTATAATTAGAAAATATTTTCCGATTAAGAATTTGGACTTAAGTAAACGGTGTACACATCCATTCAAGTTTCTTTTCTGTTCTTCATTTATTACTGCCTGCACTTCTTCATGAATCCTTGACATTGTAGCTGCATTTCCATGTCCCTGAGCTCATCATATCGATACGTTAAGCCCATCTCTTTTTAGTCGTTTTAAATTATCAGAACTGATACACTAGATTTGGCCCACATTAAGAGGAAAATCCTACATTTCTGTCATTTCAACATTACCATTGCAACTGTTAATATATCTTACAACTTCAGAGATCTATGTTAGGTGCGCTGTAATACAAGATACCAGAGTACCTTGCAGCTTTTATGTCTCTCATCTCTGATAAGTATATCCCTGAAGTGGTTAGCTAAAACATATATATATATATATATTTGGTACAAGCTTGGAAAGTAACTTTTTTTTTCATCGCTGACTTGCGATTGTATAAGTTATTATTTCAGCACTGGCTCATATTTGGATAACTTTTCCACAATCCCGAGGAAAAAAATCATTATTCAATGAAAAGTCTTCTTCAGTTCGCCACCATATACCAACTTTTTCTTTGCTAGAAACAATGCGATAGTAAGCAATCTATAATACAAGATGTTCCTCTGTTTTCCATCTAAACGTCAATCATAGCAATTACGTCCTTGTCAATTTTTGGAAGCTAAAGTCCTGCTCCCGAAAATGTTCCTAATTTGAAATCCTGATAAATGTTCTTCAGTCTTCTCTCGAGTTTCTCGTTGTGGACATGTCCACTATTTATCAGAGGAGAAAATCTTGCTATTGATGTTTTCCCATTTAGAATATTTTTATTCAACAATTTCTAAGCTTTATGATTTTGCTTCTGTCACATTTTAAAGTTGGTATTTTTTAATTATTTTGTAAAGTGCCTTTTTAGTAATTTTTTACACTTGGGTGTCACCCCTTATCGGGTGTCACCCGGTGCGGACCGCACCCCCCGCACCTGCCTAGTGACGCCTCTGGATATACTTAACCATAGACACGTGGGTGATATTTATAGTCATAAAGATTCATTGACCGCTCTTATTGGCAAGCGTGATCAAGAGGCCAAATACGCTTTAACTTGGCATTTACTACCTATGAAGGGAGCTCAAGGTTCCACACACGACTCAAGCAGAGTTGTGTTTACTGAGCACCTAAAGGCAACACGGAAAACATTCTCCCAGTTATCCCCCTTCTCCCACTGGTCCACAAATGAGCATGCTATAAAAGCGCTATATAAAAGCCACATTTATTTTATTTGACCACACCTGGTATGAGCACGAGTAGTTAAGATCACGTACTTTCCGAGACCTAAATTCAACATGAAGTGATCAAAAAAAAAAACTTTGCAAAGAAATCTAAGACAAATTTTATTAACCTAGAAGGACCATGAACTGACGATAGATAATAACACACTAAATCAAAGTTGTAAACACACTCTCGCAAATTACCCAATCAAAAAAAAATTTAACAATTTGACCACATAGTCGTATTGGCTTGGCTGTCAAATGCCAAAAGCATTTTTTTAGGGGCAAGCTAAAAGGAGGCTATCGTAATAGAAGTGTCCCAGTGAGTGCTAAAATAGATCAATTCATGAGGCGCTTTCCACTCAGTTGCAGAGGAAAACAGATGGCAGCTTTGACTTACGACCGCGGGACATATATTTGAAGCCTATTAAAAGGACTTGTCAACGAAACGTGTAGAGGAATATAAAAACGTACATAGATTCTCATCTAGCCACGGCCTTGTCTGCAGCTGGGTTTGTGTGATCATGCGAAACACTGCACTTGCCACTTTATCTTCAAATCATAGTGTTTTTTATTATTCAGAATGAGCGCGGGAAACAGCCCGTAACGTTGGGAACTTTTTTTTTTTTACAAGTCAACCTTCAAACTTTGTTCTTACCTTGCCTGAGTCACACAGCATTCCGTCAGAGGAGAAAGTCGTATAGCAGATATCTGTACCTGGCTCGGCGCAGTAGATCAGGGAGCAGACGTTATCACCACTTGGCGGGAGATTGTGGTATAGACTCCATGCCTATATAAAAAAAACCCCAGTAATTTGTTTGATATAATTTGAATTTCATTTCTTAGGTTTCATAAAGCGCTGGTTGTGAATGTGTATGGTGTTTCGTGTATGAATATTGTTCGAATTTTTCATCAATATTTTTTTTTGTACAGTAGTGAGGATGAGGTTGTCAATTGTAGTCAAACTGAATTTCCATTAGATTGCAACAATAAAAATTATCTCATCTTATCTTAAATACATCGTTGATATCTGACAAATAATTATAAAAGCGTGGCACATTTTCAAATGATGTTATTGCCTAACAAATTTTTTTTTTAATGAAGTTTGTTAATTGTCCTTTTTTTTATTCATGGTCAGTTAATTATTCCAGCTTCTCGTTCGAAAATTTCAGGATTCTAAGCTGTAACTCTTTCTCTCCGTAATTATTTTCCTATTTCCAATAGAATTATTCATGTTGCTCATTTGTATCTCACTATGCTTTTACGATTAAACTTCAATAACTTTTGTGTTTGATATCAGAAAATGTTATATTCGGTATCGAATTCTAGGGGGATAAAATCTCTTTTTTACACAGCACAAATTAAAGTTTATAACTCCAGAAATCCAAAAATTAAACATTCAGTACAGTTTAATGGGATTAAATCAACGTTGGCATCGTCAATTAGAAGAGAAAGAGTTAAATCGGATGTCGGTCAGTACGACCGATAATTATGACATACTGACTTTGTTTTACCTCAGTTTGGGGTAGCAAGCGTACACTTGATTTATCAAGCAAAGTCCATTAGTGTTGACTGAGATGTGAATTAATTTGATATCCCGCTTTTGGTAAAATGGAGGCTTTAAACCATACAATCTACAGAGTGATAATTATATTTTAAATTTACGTCTCTTTTCTTCTCATACATTACAGACGTTACTTTAAATAAGAAGATAATTTCGACCTACAAATTTAATGTGTGAATCTAGTTAAGTCTCTTTCTCTTTCCATTGCTGATTCAAGCACACCATTGAATTTTCTATCGGTACTATAAAAGAATGATCACTTTTTAGTGGCCTCCGAAAGGGGAAATAGACGCTGTTAGTTTTGTGTTTTCTGTTTGTCCTTCCTTCCGACCGTCCCATTTAGAACTCGCAAATTAGAAAACAAATATTGAAAATCGACATCATGATAATTTAACCATTCAAAGTTCTGATGAAACGGCTACTTTTTTCTTTTCTAAAATCAAATACGCAAGAAGATTTTTCATAAAAAATACATTATTTTTATAACTATTCATTATTAATAGTATCAAACACGGCAGGCTATTTAGTAAGGGAGAAAACAATATTCAATATTTTTAACACATTTATGAATTTTTTATATTTTTTGTCAAAAAAAATTAGAAGACATACTAACTACACATTTAAAAAAAAAAATGTTTACTTATATTTTTAAAGAGAAAAATTATCTATCTAGTATACATATAAGTGGAACATAATTAAAGAGTCAATTACAAGCAGTTTTTCATATTATTGCGTGCACTGCAGAGGAAATGCTTCGTAATGGAACACTAAACTAAAATAAGGGTAGAATTTTAAAAAATATTTTTTTAACGGAAATAACAATATTGAAACCTGCATTTTTGCCTGTCCGGGTGGAGCACTTCGGGGCTGATTATGAGTGAATGTGGATGATAAATGAGCCTTTAGTTTTTAGTTCTTTTGAATATTAAATAACGTTTAGATTTGGTATTGGTAAATTCAATAAATCTTCTTTTAATTTCAATTCATTTATATTTATTTGATATGTATATTTTGTATCACAACTTGTATTCACGTAGCGCATTTTATTTTTTAGTGATTGTAGATTGTTTAACTTTTTTTTTTATTCTATTAGGAACAAGGGAAGTAATAAGACGTATTACTTTTATATCTCGAGGCATGCTGAAGTTATCGGGAAATTAATAGATCCAAGCCTAGAGTAAAGCATTCTCAGGTAGAGTGGAATAAACCTTTTTTTTACCTTACACATATAAGAGTTACTGTCATTCATAGCACGTTGACAGATGACATCAGGGTCCATCATTTGTCCAGTGTAGGAGCCGTAACTTACGCTTTGTTTGGTTGACATAGAGTCTGTAGTAAGGAGACAGTTGGTCCTGATAAAGAAGATCAAACTATAATTGGATGCTGCATTGTGAAAAAAATCCCTATTTTTTTTGTCTAAGATTTTTTTCATCACAAAAACAAAAAAAAAACAGAAATTTGATGAGACAATTATATTTTTCTTTTGAAATCAATTGTCTGGTTGTCTGATACAAATGCATGTTCCCATTCTTTCATTAAATTGAAACTTTGTACAATTCTTAAATATTTGTAATAAAAAATGAATCTATGAATAAAAGATAATCAGCTAGTAAATAAAAAATGGAAATAATTCTTACAACATTTAGATATAAGCCTATACTAGTAAATGTGGAGCTCTTCTCGCTAGATACGCTTTATTTTTTTAACGTATTTGTTAATATTTTGCTTTTCGTTTGAATGACATGTTTGTACAATCTTTCGCGTTTAGTTGATGTGACTAGTACTGACTAGTACTGACTCCCCCCCCCCAGCAGACATTGAGCATGACTGGAATGTGGTGATATAATGAGATGTTAGAATGCCTTGGGCAATAGTCTACTCTTTTATTAAAATTATGCTTTTTTAAAAGCTC
Source organism: Biomphalaria straminea (assembly GCA_021533235.1). Lineage (NCBI taxonomy): Eukaryota > Metazoa > Mollusca > Gastropoda > Planorbidae > Biomphalaria > Biomphalaria straminea. Next base: position 7,586,547 of record JADKLZ010005465.1, on the reverse strand, counting down.
TTTTGAAGAACCAACAGTTGATATCCATGTACAGTTTTAGATACTTAAAATACGGATTTCACGAAAATCGTTCTTTTGCGAATTTCTCTAATGCATTCTTTACGCCTCAAGCCTTATTATTGTTTATTATTGTTTGATTTATGATTTATTGGTCACAAACTCACAGGCGTACACATTAATGAATCCTCGGTTTTATAATAACGACAATTTAGATCAAGCATGAAGCTATTCAATGACTAGTTTCCTGACACCTACGTTAATGACAGAATGTACTCTTTGATGTCCAATGCTGAGCAGGTCGAGAAAAACCATCGATTAGCGTGTCTTTCATTCTGGAAGGCAGACATGATGTAGCTAGAGGCAGCACCGCCATGCTCAGAGCCTAGTCTGTAATAAGTAATAAATTTAAAAAAATGGGATGATGAATGTTTTTTATGCTATGTTCTAGCTGTATTCACCTTTGGTATTCACTCCAACATCTCTCTCTCTCGCTTAATGAACTCACTCTGTGTGGTATAGATTTTAATTTCCTATTTCTGCCACGCCTATTCTTGGGTTGAGATAGTTAACAAATAATCATTGAAGATGTCGATATATAAATCAACAAAAAAAAATTAAACCAATTACTTCATTAATTACTGATAATGAAATTTTGATATAGCTGTAAATGCAAAGTTCTTTTCCATAGATAAACATTTTTAGAAGATATTTTTATATTTTGTATTTTCTTATTGCAATGACAGAAAGATCATATGATCTAAATTCATCTCAAATGACAACCTTTCCCTTTCCTAGTGAGCTGTAACGTTGTTTCGCTGCAGAGGACAGAAGTCGACGGCGCAAGGAAATCTAAATCAACCACCGGCGGACAATGGCTATACCTGCACAGTATGTAGCAAAAAAAGTAGATCAGAGCTGGAGCTGCGTAATCACTTTAAATTCCTCATTAATCTTCGGACTCGAAGACAAGCCTTACAATTCAAACGTATTTAGTAACGCTTACAGGAGAAATCCCTGCCTGGTTGTGTGGTAAGCGCTCCGGACTGTTATTGCGATTGTTCTAGGTTCAAACCACGATTTCTGTTATTTCTTCCGACCTGCAGGAGATTTGCACTAAGACTTAATTATCTTCCGCTCTGAAGGAATGTCAAAAACTGACACCAGTTAGCCAGAGAATGAGAACACTCTTCAGCGTCTCTTCCCTTAGCGTTCAATAGATATTGATAAACGGACCCAATATGGAGGCTGCTAGTTGAAGATTTTTATACATGGAGATAAATCCCTAAATAGTAGGGCACTAAACTCTTTGGGTCTTTCCATAACATGAGGATAGGGAAGTTTTGACACGTAAGGTACATGATTTAAAGGACGTTTGTTTCTTTGGTCTAAGATTTACGAGGGTGTCGTGTGGCCAGCATTGACATTGTTTGTCATCCATTAGAGCTGGATGGACTCAGCTGCGCCCAAAGATCCCGAAAAGATCCCAATCTTCACCATGATTTGAACCTGGGACCCCCGGTTCGGAAGCCAAGCGCTTTACCGCTTACCCACTCGATTCCAGACTTTAAAAATTTGTGTTCACTTTTAAGCAACGTAGAATACAAATATGTTTTGTTTCAACGTATTACAGAATACAAATATGTTTTGTTTCAACGTATTAAATTCTTACATTTTATTTAAAGGTTTCATTATAACGACACCACATTTCTTCATATCGATTCGTTTCCTATCTTTACGAAGTTGTCATATAGCTTCAAAAAAAATTGACGCAATATTGTATACAAAGATATTATTACTGTGATAAGCTTCTTACCTTATATATTACAGACGTTACATCAAAAAAAAAAGATAATTTTGTCATTTCATGTGACAATCTAGTCATGCATGTTAATCATTGACTTAAACTCTGCTAAGTCGTTGGTTTTCTTGTCTGATTTGGGCAACCCATTCCATTCCCTAATGTTCTAGCGCACGTAATAAGAAATGTGCTGCTATCTTTGTGTCTTTCTGAGTATTTCATTACCTTTTATTTTCATTTTGTAAGTTTTTGTGGTGCAGTTCATGTATTATAGCTAATAAGTTTAGTGATTTTACTAATTCAATATTTGAAACAGAAAAGGTATAAAAGATATGATTATACCTTTCTAGACATACAAGAATAAAATAAATAATTTATGGAGTTGACAAAAAAACATCCAGGTGAATATTACACTTTTTACAGGATTTAAGTTCCTATAACTTAACACTATTTCAGAAGAGTGGTCAACTTAATTTGAATAAACTTACATATGTGCGATCTCGTGAGCTGTGGTAATTGCTGTTAGATAAGTCCGGCTAAATTCAGCCACACCTATCGCCAACTCAAACTCGCAGATTTTACCCACGTAGGCGAAACCTGAGTCAAAAAGACAAGACAGGTTTTATTAATCTACATGAGTTGCAATGAAAGTTGTGTTCATAATAATAGTGTGGATAGTACAGTTACCTAAAGTAAACGAGCCTGCTGGTCCGTACAAGTCATAACTGAAATATAATGCAGTAGGTCAAATAGTAAACAAAAGTAAAGAGAATTAATATCATTACAATTTTAAAACGTGTATTGTAAAAAAAAAGTTCAAAAATTTATGGTATTTTTTTTAGTTTGAAAAGATCGTGTCGAAACACATGCTAATGAATCTCCCTCCCTTCCCCCTTCTCTCTCTCTCTCTCTCTCTCGCTCTGTGTATATGTATATATTTATTTATCTAGTATGTCTATCTATCTATCTATCTATCTATCTATCTACCTATCGATCTAGCATCTATCATTTATCTATTTAATGATCTATCTATCGATCTAACTTTCCAGGGACGGTCATAGATATGTGGAGGCCCTAGGGGAAGTGAAGTTTGTGGCTCCAAAAGAATAAGGATAAGAAAAAGAAAACTCTACAAAAAATAACCCACAATAAGTTAACTTTTTTCAAAACCCAGTTTACTCTAGCCATAGCATTGGGGACAAGTCTCGCTATTTCTTTGTGACGAAAAACTGTTTTGAATCATGTACGAGGATCCTAGCGAGGACATAGGGCTCTGCCTAGTTCAACTATGTCTGATCCATCAATTTATATTACTATTTTAATTTCCTTTATTGTATGTTATAACATAACTTATTAAGAATTTTTTTTTATAATTCATAACTTTAAGCTTTCTTTCATTTAAAGATTGAGAATAGAATTCTTGTTCATTATACTTATGTAGAGTGCATGCTTTATTTTTGTTTTATTAAGTTTCATTTCCATGCTGTAACCTAGATCTAGCACTTACCCTGTCCACAAAAGAGCAAAGTCATATTTTAAATCTGAGTAGGAGTTGTGATCCTCAAGCCAACTTTTAAAAGTGGTCAAGGCATCATCTGATAGGACCCCGTTTGTTGTGCTAGGTAGGATTGACGTCTGTGGTATCAAGTTCTCATCCTTAAAATAAAATCTTCATATATAAAACAATATTACAAAGCTTATATCAACTCACTTTGACAATCTGTCTGGTATATAGTTTGTACCCGTAATTTCTTTACGAATTGTTTTTATTTAGCGCAATGACATGGTTATAAGGTACTCACTACGCCACGTTACTATCACTCGTCTGGAATAATTGAGGGAGAAACAGCGTTAACATTTATTTAAGAGGATTCTCTGTGGCATTTTACGTCTCGAGAGACGATCTTTTCCCCTTGCAAGCTCTTGTGTGACTAAAGAGGCCGATCCTTGATACACAGCTGCGATCGCAGGTTGGGCATATGTAGTCGCCAGGCGCCGTTGTATTTTCACCCTTCTTTCTGCTTCTGTTGTGTATGGCAACTGCAATCCAAGACCCCTCCTTAATGCTCTCTCTCCATGTGGATCTATCCAGTGCCACCTCTTCCCAGCTGTGAGTGTCGATCGTAAAGAGCATCATGTCCAGTTTATATTTAAGATGAGTAAATCAAACAAAATTAACCATATCTGAGAATACTGAATGTTGATATCAAACAAAATAATGATAAAAATTTTACCATAATTAGTTGTCTCATTGTTGTTGTTTTTTTACTGATTTATGTCTTGTCTATACCAAGGAATAATTGTGCGAAATTTCAATTTCATCTGAGATTAGGTGTGGGAGAAATAACGTGTACACTTTTTCCCTGACAGACAGACAGAGTGAGTTGATATAAGCTTTGTAAAAAGGATAAATATGGAGTTCATATCATATTTCGTTTAGGAGAGAAACGGTGAGTGGAGAGAGAGAGAGAGAGAGAGAGAGAGAGAGTAAAGTAGAGCTATATACATTAAATATGTATGTGTGTGTTTTATTAAAACCTCACTGACATTTATATATTGTTCTACAAAAAATGTATTTTATAGGGAAAGAAACTACTAACATAAATAATTTAAAAAATAATGAGTTTGCTTTTAAAAATTAAGTAGTCCTTGCACCTTAACTTAGTGAGCCAAAATAAAAAAACAATAATATATTACACCAGACTGGTTTTATAGGTACTCAATCAATTCCCGTTGGGCGAAAACAACAGCAAAATAAACCACTGACAGCGATGTTAAATTTATGTTTAAAAATAATAATGATATAATGATTAGAACTCGGTAAAATTTACTAAACAGACATAACAATGCAATGAAATCCGTTGCCGAAAAAGGTTGAAAAATTACTGATGTATCCGCAACATGTTGTCATGAAAGCTTGAAAAAAAACCTGTTGTTGAACCTATTAATGTGGACATTCACACAAGAACAGGCACAATGCCATCATCTCAGCAACAAATAGCAAGGTTGACCGACGAAGAAACACTAAACGCATTTCCATCAAGATGCAGACTTTAAACATTAAATTCCTGTGCAAACAAAATAGCGCCGACAAAATCACGCCGACAAAAAAGCGCGTAAAAATATGCAAGAAATACTTTAGATATAGTAAAATATGAATATGAAAACATTATGCAAGAATTAAAATAAACTAAAATGAGGAAATTCCAAATATAGCCTTTTTTACATTCCCAAAGTGCACTATAAAATCACAATAAGATGCACAATTGTTGTCAGATATTTACACACACACACACACACACACAAAAGAAATATTCACAAGTTAAATTGAATGCAATGTCGCACAGAGGCTCCAGCACATCTTGTGCTATGCCTTCTTATTAACCAAACCAGATTGAGAAATACACTAGATTACGTACACTAAGGCACGCCATATATGAGAAATACACTAGATTACGTACACTAAGGCACGCCA
>JADKLZ010005465.1:7527352-7554830 GCA_021533235.1 Biomphalaria straminea | reverse complement strand
AAAATATTTTTTCACCATTAAATGCGGCTTGAAAAGTTTAGGTGCAATGGCTACTTTTAGTTTTCTAAACGCAAACAGTTTAATTTATAAAATTAATTATGCAAGCGATTTTTTAATAACAAAACACCAAATCTAAAACAATTACGTAAATGTAAGGGAGGAAATGTTACTATAAGAAATGCACTTGACATGTAGATATCATGCACATTTTTTACAATGAACTTTTAGCAGCGGCTTTCGTGTACTAGCGTAAAGACCGGACATGACATGATTCTAAACTAATTTCTTAAATTTTTAAAAAAATCAGATTTTTAAAAATAAAATTGTATAATGCCCCCATTAAAATGAAACTAACATATTTTTGTGCGTTTTGTCTGTTGGTTGGTCTGTCCGTCACGGTTAGAAAAAAACACTAAAGGCTTTTGAAAATATGATTTAACCTTTACTGTTCTTTCAGAAATATTGCGATAGTTTAAGGATGGGAGCATACAGGAATTGAGCCAGGGACTCAGAAGGAACATCCGAAACATCTTGCGAATAGGCGGATCTGACAGGGATCCGACTCCGACGGGGGCCGCCTCTGAGTTTGTGTTTCACACAAACTTTCTTTGTAATCTTGTTTTTTTTTTGCTTCTGTTTTTTTTTTTATATATTAAAAATACATTTTGAAACGACCAGGCCTATTTCTCACTGTAATTTTACTCTCCATCATAGCCTACATACCACAATTGTATATATATAATTGTTTATTGTATTTTATTTCTTTTATTTTCTCTCTTTCTCTTCGTTGTAGAAGGGGTGACCGGTCAGTTCATTCTCGGTCACGTCATCACCTGTCATTTCATCACCAATTAAATATTTTGTTTCTTAGTGATTTTGTAATTATGCCCTCTTTTCATCTAATATATAAATATGTTTATTTAGAATACTTTTTTAATATTTTTGACTTGTTATTATAGTGTTTATAGTGTTTCCCCATACTCTCTTCACACTTATTGAGAAATGAAATCATATATTTCAATAAGTAGATATATTGCAATGCGGAGTTTCTATTTACTTATAATGATTCTGTTTCTTGGATGTTAATATTATCCTGCGCATACTGCGTGATGTAAAGATGAAAGGTGTGGTGGAAGTAGTGAAAATATTTTTAGAGATAGAAGTACAGTTTGAATAATCATGATCATGCTGCTCTGCTCTCATAATTTAAAATCAAATGTTCTGTTCTCATAATTTAAAATCAAATGTTCTGCTCTCATAATTTAAAATCAAAGTCCAAGGTGTGGTGGAAGTAGTGGAAATCTTTTGAGAGGTAAAAACGATTGGAATACTTATGATCTTGCCGCTGATAACTTATCTCCCGAAGGCCATCTTTCATTTTTTTTTTGACAATCATGCTTTTTAAAATATGAGCGTGTCATTTCAAACCCTAATATAACGTTTTGTTTATTCAGTGGGGTCTTGTTCCCAGTCTAGGACATCTGTTTCCTGAACTGCTGTCTGTGTAGTTTATATTTTCTGAGAGAATTGCTGTCATTATGTATTTTATTGGATATTAAAGTTATTATTTTTTTCCTCGATTGCTGGAGAATCTTTGTGAAGTTTAATTAGAATTAATAAATTGTTCTTGAGTAGATCCTAATGGGCCAAGCAAGAAAATAACTGCACAGTTGTCTACCACTTTTAAATACAAAGAATTTTTTAGTATTATTATGGGATTGATTTCTAAGTTACCGGGACCATCATATACCAGATATTTATATATAAATAAAGCCTGATGGTCGTTGGGCTGACCACATGAAATCTTCGAAAACCATGGGCCACAGAAACATAGAAGATTTACATCCTCTGACATAAATCGCAAGGACTGAAAAGGGAGCTTTACTTTACTTTCATCATTCATATCATTATTATTGTAAAAATTGTATTATATTAAAATTCAGAATTTTTGTTTTTAATTATCGTCTACATAGTTTGTTACTTTATGTATCACTGTGTGTGGTTTGTGCGTCCGTCACGCTGAATTTAAAGCTTAAATTAATATTAACAGTAGCCACTAACATGTGTAATAATTCTCTTTCTCTCTTTCTCTTAAAGTCTCAATCTCTCTCTCTCAGAGTCTCTCTCTCTCTCACAGTCTCTCTCTCTCTCAGAGTCTCTCTCTAAGAGTCTCTCTCTCTCTATCAGAGTCTCTCTCTCAGAGCCTCTCTCTCTCTCTCAGAGTCTTTCTCTCTCTCTTTCAGAGTCTCTCAGAGTCTCTCTCTCTCTCTCTCTCTCTGCCTGTGTAACTTTTTGATGCATAGCCCACCAATCATCTTCATTCAGGAGTCTCGGTCTTGGGCGAGACACACCAACTTTCCCTAAGTCTTGCACATCTGCTTCCAAATCGTGGCGCCATGTATGCTTGGGCCGTTTCCTCTTCCTTTTTTCTTGGGGTTTCCAGTTTAGGGCTTATCTTGTTAGAAAAATATATACACTAGCATTACACACCGGCTACGCCCGTTGATTTATTACCAGGCTTTATAATGTGTATTATTGCCGGAACATCCCCTTCTTTTATTATTATTTTAAAGTACCAATAAAGGCCTGGATGTGGCAAAATAGGTCACAGATGGGGTTGCACAGCCATGGGGATTACTGTATTCCTCACTAATCTTCGGACTCGAAGACAAGCCTTATTATTATTATTATTATTATATGGCAGAATATAACGATGTCTTGATGTTACGATGAGATTGTGTAGATTAGGCAATACTTTTCTGATGTTATGATTTCTTATACATCTCACCTTTAGACATTTTAAAAAGTTTATTTCAAGCCACTCTGTCTGTCTGTCTGTCATTAAAAAGACTGTGCAGGTGATTTCTCCCAAACCTACTCTCGAATCAAACTGACACTTAGTATAAATATTTATTGGCACAGACCAAACAAGAAAATAAAAGTAATTGGCTAGAGAACTATTTACTGATAATTCATTATTTTGTTTAATAGCGACAATGAAAACTAATACTTCAGTATTTACACATATGGCTAAATGTATTTGGTTTAGTCCCATTCAATTATTGCTAACGCTATTTCTCCCTCACGCATTCTCCGATCAAGTTGATACTTTAAATCAATTATTTAATGTACCGAACAAAGCATGAATACATAAACAAAAATAATATTCAATTTAATTAATACTCAATTAGTTAATTAAATATGGGTAATTATTTTGCTCGACATAGATAAGGGAAATAACTTGTACATAATTAGTAGATATAGTTTTAAGGACAGAGTTCTTCCTCTTTGATAAGCTTTGTTGTTTTTTTTTGTTTTTTTTTGCTTATTTTTTTAAACGGAGTATATATAATAATGTTTGTTGAACTCTCAAACGATATCGTTATGCCGGAGATACTACTTTAACTACAAACTTCTTTTAAATAAATACAGACATTATAATATGCGTTGTTGTTTTTTAATATACAATCTTATACACAAAACATATACTAAATGGCATTGGACTGACATATCAAATGACCACAACTGATCAGTAGATCGATACATTATTTTTCATTATTTTTTCTTACAATTTACGCCATCCCTTGTCCCTGGCCACGATAGTTCATTGAATAGGTTACATTATATGGCAGGCTCAACTCCGTTATAACTGAACAATACATCGAGATTGTCCGAAACTGAACGCTTTGGTTTAAAGCCACTGAAAAGGGAGAAAAAAAAAGGAGAAAAAAAGTTTTATGACAACGAAATGTTTTGGTTTATTTATAGAATTAAGAATCCAAGTTCAATAACTCCAGAGCAGTACTTACTAGCAAGAGTTACAACACTTTTTAATGTTATCCTTTTTCTGACAAAGTAAGTTCCTATCAATCCTACTGCAAACACTGACTCTGTCTCCGTATTCGCATCCTTGAAATAGTAAAATCAAATAGTAAGCGATTATATATAGATAAGGAAGCGCGGTGGTTGGGCGTTAAAGCGAATGGCTTCCGAACCGGGGTTCGAATCCTGGTGAAGACAGAGATTTTTAATTTCGGGATCCTTCGGCGCCCCTGAGTCCACCCAGTTCTAATGGGTACCTGACATTAGTTAAGGAAAAGTAAAGGCGGTGGGGGGTTGTGCTAGCCACATGAAACCGTTGGCCACAAAACTAGATGACTTTTACATCATCAGCCCTATAGATTATAGATCATAAGGTTTATAGATCATAATGACTATAAATAGATAATTGAATTGCAGTCATTGATTAGCATGCATGACTAATAACGTGTCACTAGGAGGTAATAATCTTCTTTTCTTGAAGTGACGTTTGTATTTTATAAAATTAGTGTTTTTTACATTAAATATTTAATATTAAGCAACTGCTGGGACCCCTGAAGAGGTAAAACCCCCAGACCCCCAAACGATGGGAAATTTCTAGCTACGCCACTGGTTATCTTATCTTATCTTATCTTATATAATACAGACGTTACTTCAAAAAAGAAGATGATTACGTCCTACGCGTTATGCAGTCAGTCATGCATATTTACCAGTGACTTAAATTCTGCCAAGTCACTGGTTTTCCTGGCTAGCTCAGGCAAACCATTCCATGCTCTAATGGCACTAGGGAAGAAAGAGCATTTGTACAGATTTGTCCTAGCATATGGGACGAGGAACGTGCCTTTATCTTTGTGTCTTTCTGAGTATTTTATTAAGTTTTGTTTTTGTATTTGGAGATTATGGTTCAGTGTTTTGTGTATAATTGCTACTTTACTCTTAAGTCTTTTATCCTGAAGGCTTTCTAAATTTAGTGATTTTACTCTAGTGAAATGTGAATATTCGTTTTTTATGAATCTCACATCTCTATTTTGTGTCTGTTTTAGTTTCTTAATGTTTTCTTGAGTTGAGGGGTCCCAAACAGAGGATGCATATTCTATTATTGGCCTAACCAAGGTTAAATAGCATTTTAGTTTTATGTTCTTATTTGATTTATAGAAATTTCTTTTAATAAACCCTAATGCTTTGTTTGATTTTTTTATAGTTTCATCAATATGGGGATTCCATGACAGTTTTTCATTTATTATAACACCTAGGTATTTTGCGTTTTTAGTCTGTGTTACTGGTTTACCATGAATAAGATAAGTGGAATTAATTTGTTTTAGTTTTTTTGTTACTCTTAATAACTGACATTTTTCTGGGTGGAAAGACATGCTCCAATTTGATTCCCATTTCTGTAATTCATCTAATTCTCTTTGTAAAATTTCTGTATCTTGTTTTGTTTTTATTGTCCTATATATTATGCAATCATCTGCAAATAATCTAACTTTTGTTCCTGAACTATGCTATTTGGTAAATCGTTTATGTAAATTAGAAATAGTAGTGGACCTAAGACTGTTCCTTGGGGTACACCTGAGTTTACTGTTATTGGTGTTAATTTAGAACCATCTATTATTACAGTTTGTTCTCTTCCTATCAGAAAATCTTTAATCCACGGATGCAATGGACCATCAATACCAAAATATTTTAATTTTTTAAGCAAACTATGGTGGTGAACTTTGTCAAAAGCTTTGAAAAAGTCTAGTAAGATAGCATCTATTTGTTTACTATTATCTAAATCCTTATGGCCTTAGATATTGATTATATAGACTGGACAACAAAATTTGTGACTGGTAATTGTGTAATTCACCATACAGCAGTTAGGAGCAGTTTAAAAAAGTGTTGTTTTTTTTTTTCAGATGTAACCTTTATAAATCTAAGTATTACAATATTTTAAATGTAATTAATTTAAATCTGTAAGAGATCAATATGCACAGTGTCCATTTATTGTTATAAAGTTGTTTTAATTTTAGCTTATTTAGCATTCTGCAGAAAAAAATCTAATACATTAACCTAACATTGAGGACTGAATTTTTGATGACATCACACTTCTGTGTCATAAAAAAAAGCCATTCAGTATCAATCACTGCATTGAAATGTTTTAATGTGGCCATTGATTTGTTTTATAACCTCTACAAAACAGTTGCAATTAAAGCTCACCTGGTTTATTTACTTTATGTCGTGCGCAAGTGCTGCAGCATTGCTGGAAATATACAGGCTGGTAGCAGCTAGCAGGGCCAAGCTTTGAGATCAACTCTTTACACGTGGAGTACAATTTTTTAGCTGGAGCTTTAGCCACTCTCTGGTCGCCGTAAAGGCATTGGGCTGAAAAGCATGGCAAACATTATTGAGTACATTGACAAACACCTCATTCTTTTTCATTGTGGGGTGGGTTTTGGGAGGAGGGGCGGCTACATTTTTTTTTTTTGAATGTATTATTCTAGCTGAAAAAAGCACGATCTCCGTGTGATTCAGAAAACAAAAAAAAAAAATTAAAACAACAACAGCAAAAGCTTATATTAAATGTAATGGTATCAATTAGTCTGGATCAGTCTTTTAATGTTATCATCCCCTAGGTTGATATAACAATGGGGTGTATTGTTATTACTATTATTATTTGAAAACAGACAAGCTTTGAAAGAGAAGACAGAATTATTTTTTAGATTTAAATAAAGGAAAATTTGCTTACGGTCAACCTTGGATTTCGCGGATGAATCACGTGTACATTTTCCAGCATTACATCTCTGAAACATTGAATGGTGAGCTCATATATAGTGTTACTCTAGAGAAATCAATAAGCATGAAAAAAAAAATGCGCGAATAAAATGTTCCATATAATCCAGTTTAAGTCAAGATTTAAAAAAAAAAGATAAACCAGGACTTATCAAGAAAAACTCAAATTAACCAACATACTAAGGATTAGTTCGTTGAAGTATAAATAAACGAAAAAGAGAGAAAGAATTTGAGTGTGTGTGTGTGAATGAGAAAGAGAGAGAGAGGAAAGGAAGAAGAGGAGGAAGAAGGAGAGAGCTGAAGTCACCACAGTTCCAAATCAAGTTTTGCATTTTAAACATTGGTGCAAAATATGGCATACTTTCAGATCTATTCAGATTGAAAAAGATTGTGACATCAACAGAAATGTTGCCCAGGACATTAAATTACTAATAATCCGGTCCACGCTATTTTGTGGGGAAATTTCGCGCTATTTTGTCAGCGCTAATTTGTTGGTGATAATTTGTCCGCGCTATTTTGTCATGTCACCATGTATGTGTGTATATATATGTATGTCCCGAATAAAAATCCCAACCGTTTGAATAATCTTGCTAAAACTTGGCATAAGGCTGTAGTAAATGTTTACTGTGCCTCCCTAAAACGGGGCGTGGCACCCTATAAATAGACAAAAAGTACCAAATGGTATCTCTATACTTAGTTCTATGTGAGTGACTTTGAGTCAGTCAGTAGTTCAGTAGGTAGGTGAATCAGGGCCCTTGCGTGTATAGAAAAAGTTTTGAAAGTTGACTGACCTTGCCAGCACCACACACCAAGCCGTTCGAGGCAAACGTGTCCACACAAAGCCCAGTGCCTGGTTCAGAGCAGTGCAGACGTGAACATATTAAGTCGCCGCCTGGCGCTGAATCATTGTAGAAGTTCCACATCTGCCAGGACAATAATACTTTAGCAAAGTTCTAGTGATGTATCTAGTGGATAACTCTGCTAACAAGCAGAAGAGTAATGAAAAGGCGGTGACGGGGTGATAGCGCATCCGTGTGGAGGGGGGGTTAGTGCCATTGTCCCTCCCCCTAATCGTTCAAATTTTATTAGAAAAATCCCACAATCGGTATACGAATTCTTTACTTATGTTAATAGTATATAATAATTATTTTATACTTCTAGTACATAGCCGCTTTGTTGTGGTGTGGGCACTAGCGGATCCTATTCATATATGCGCTAATACATAGGGTTAGGGTTTGCTGAACGTTTGGGTAAGGGTTTGGAGAAAAATATCATTCCCCCCCTCTCAAAAAAACCTGGATCCTCAAGTGTATGGGGGACTTCATAATATATAATTAAAGTTCTGTGGCTACAACGAGTACATCTCTTTTTTGCTGTCAAATGTTTGTATTAATGTTTCAGCACATTTGCGCGTCTAGATTGACACTTAGAAATGCGTTGGACGTAGATATCTTCTGTTGAGATGGACCGTAAGCAGTGGCGTAGCAAGGATAGGGGAGGAGGGGAGAGAATTGACCTCCCCCAATGGGTTCCCACATGAAGGGGGGGGGGCTTAAATGCTTGTTTTTTTACATTAAAAACTAAATATTACGCAAAGTGCAGATGCTCCTAAAGAGGTCAAGCATCCAACACTCCCAAACGATGGAAAATTCCTAGCTACACCCCTGAACCTATGTAAATATATAACGATGAGATTCTTGAGGTGTGTTCTAATGCACAATAGGCTGTTGAATACAGACTTAAAAAGTAACAGAAGAATTTAGATTACTTACTTTGCACATATATGATTTGGGACCTTTCTCTCTGTGACAAATAATGTCAGGGTTAAATATTTGACCTTTGTACGATGCATACGTTACTTCTGGCTTAGTTGACTTTTTATCAGCTTTCAGCAGGCAATTTGTCCTATTATATAGATGAATTCTAATTTACTAGATTTTTTCAAAAATTTCGTATACTGTATTGGAAGAGTGTGATAGCGGAGTGTTATATCTGGACAGTATAGAGGGATTTCTTAATGGTCCGACAGCTACGCTGGGCAGGGCACGTATCCCGAATGGGAGATGAAAGTATGCCAAAGGCAGTCTTTTTTGGTGAGCTAAAAGGTGGTCGACGTAACAGAGGCACCCCACGGAAACGCTTCAAACACCAGCTTAGGCGTCAACTTTCCTTGGCTGACATAGAAGAAAGCACCTGGCTGCATGCGGCGTCGGAACGAGACAGCTGTATGTCACTCACAAAGGCCGCGGTAAACATTTGAGGCCAAAAGAAAATCTGCCGCCGAGGACAAACGCAGACGACGAAAAGAAAATCTAAACCGACCACCTGCGGACAATGGTTTTGCTTGCCCTGGATGTGGCAAAATATGTAGGTCATAGCAGGGGCAGCACAGCCACGGGAAACACTATTCCTCAATAATCTTCGGATTCGAAGACAAGACTTATTACATCTATGGCTTACAAACCGAATGGTCCTGGAGTTAGAATTTCTATGAAGTACAGAACTTCGAATTTCTGGATCTTCAGGACGTCCCTTATTCTCTTAGTCCAAACTGAGACATGAGTCTGTACTAGCCACATGACACCTTAAAATCAATAGGTCATAGTAAAAAATGACCCTCTAGGTCAGGCATGTTCTGAAACGGGTCTATACTTTAATCTTCATTGGAATAAATGAATATATTCGACTTTGCCACCAGAATTCATAGCAAATGCGGTATTTATTAACAAGCTGCGAAGCATTTCCTTTGTTTTGAACCTTTAAACAAATTATAATTCCCTACTAAAATATTTACTTGTTCCACAATCATTACAAAACGTATTTCAACTCCCTCTGTATGTATGTCAACAATTCGAAACATATATTTTTTTTTACCTTTTCCTATTCTCAGATTAAGTTAAAATTATGTGAAATTATTCATTGTTCATAACAAAAAGTAATAAAAATTAAATAGTGATAGTTCATTAGTTTTGTGAAATGTTAATAAAGGGGAAAGAACTCATAACGAATTTTAAAATAAAGCTGTAAATGTGGAGTTTTTTCCCTGGATAAGCTATGAATTTTTTTTGCTTGTTTTTAAGATTGATTTTCTTATTGATTGAAAACAAAAATTAAATAGTTCGTGAGCACAAACATTAGTGTACAAAGTATTTTTAATCGTGGAGTTGATAGTTATTTACTATTTTCTTTTATTTTTCAACTTGATAGAACATAACTAAAAGAATACGTTATTTCAATGGGTATATATGTAATTAGAAAAAAAGCCAAAAAATACTTTACAAAAATGCCAAACTAGTCGGAAAAAACGTAAAATCCGGCAATATCTTTTAATATTGTACAAATAAAAGGATCGGTCTTTACGATAGTAACATAATTCATAAATATTTTATTTACATTTATAGATTTCGGACCCACATAGGCATTAAGCTACTTTATTGTTCTTTAACAGTGAGTGAATTTTATTTTAAAGAGAAATATTTGAATTCTCATTTTTATCTGAATAAATGTATAGAATAGCAATTTTGTCTTAGCGCATAAAAGTTAAGTTTCCTTTCAGACCTTGTGGTCTATAGGGCAGAGGATGTAAAGGTCATCTGATTCTGTGGCCTACGGTTAACGAGGGTGTCATGTGGCCACCAGTACAACGGTTTACTTTCCTCCAACTAATGTCAGGTAGCCATTAGGGCTAGTGGACTCTGAAGCGCCCAAAGATTCCAAAATTAAAAATCTCAATCTTCACCAGGATTCAAACCCAGGACCTTTGGTTAGGAAGCCAAGCGATTTACTGCTTAGTCACTGCACCTCTTAGAATAGTATACTAAAATTACTAACGATTTTCCATTTGCGCCTCTAATGCGGATTATGACATTTAGAAAGAATAATTTGATATTAAAATGTCTGAAATGTGTAAATAAGGTATTATAAATTTGTTGGGTAAGTTTCCATTCTACCTAACTATACTACTGATCAATGGAATTATATAGTTATGAAGCAGTTGTGTTGAAGGAGTTATTCAAGACGCCATTATGTCATAAAGTATAACGGAGGATTTTGTGTAGGAGACGTGATAACAGAATCGCTCTTTAGGAACAAAAATAATTTAAATAAAGCTGAAAATCATAAAAAGATGAAACACACACTATATATGAAGCCGGGTGTTTCCTATCCAGCTACACTTTCGCTTTGTGATGTCTTGTTCTACGAGCATTGGTCTAGTTATCTCCTACGAAAACCAGCTACCAATAGAGCATGGCAGGCAACCCGCAAGGAAAAAAGGGAAGTGGGTCATCAGTGAAGCTGAGGGTACTGGAATGACATGGGAGCAGATGAAGAAAGCTGCTTTGTACCGAGTTCGGGGGTTAAGTGTTGGCGCGGCCCTACGCTCACCTGGAAGTACACAAGATTAAGTCAAGTAAGTTAAAGGGAAACTCTCATAGTTTTTCAAATTTTAGTTATTGACATATTTAAATTCTGCGTAAAAAGTTGTAATAGTAAACATTATATCATTTTTTATTTAAATGCTTAGAAAATTTTATATTTAATAAATTGGACAGTAAATTTGCTACGCCTCCTAAAGTAAATATATCGTGTGTCTGACTGATTCGAACAAACTGGTCAGTGTAAGGCTAGTCTAGACTACGTGTAGTCGGTCATGACAAGACAACCAAGCGATAATGTTTGTTGTGTGTTAAGTGGTCAGGCGAGAAAATATACACTGCCGTGGTTAGTCAAGCATGTAAATCTCCTTTTAATACGCATTTTGTTCTTTGCTTACAAGATCCTAGATCTAACGGCGATTTATTTTTTTAATGAGAATTTGTATCTATGGTCTCACGCTATAAAATGAGTCAATAGATTAAATTAATAGGTTAGTGTGACGTCACATAGAAACCCGGTGAAAGTCTGACTGTTTTGGATACCCAGAAAAATAACGTCAGAAAAACATCAATTACTAAGTTATTATTTCAAATTTTAAAAAAAGAATAATATATTCATTATCTGTGAATCAAAACACATATTATATCAAAAATTGTCAAAACCCTCGGAGTTTCCCTTTAAGTCATATATCAAGCAATAATACACATTTCATAATGACAGTATTGGGAAGCGCACGAAAATGAATTCGATTGGAAAGCTTATTGATCTTCTAGTGTTCATTACTTTGAGGCAACAGACAAAAGGTCTAAAAGACCGATTAATCTAATAGGAAGTTAATCCCTTCATATTAATTCAACTATAAAGGTACTTTAATGTATCCAGATTACATCAACTATAAAATGTAATTAACTCCTTCTCTCCCAACTGACGATACCAACGTTGATTCCACCAGAATGTGGTAAATAATTACGGAGAGAAAGAGTTAAAGGTATCCAGATTACATCAACTATAAAGGTATTTTAAGGTATCCTTATTACATCAGCAATAAAATGTAATTTAAGGTATCCAGATTACTATAACTATTGAAACGTACTTTAAGGTACCCAGATATTTTTTTATTTCCAAGGCAGAGCATTTATCAAAGGACCACTTTCTAGTGCTCGTCATACTTGTGACAGGTGACATGATATGCAAGGAGTTCGGGTTGCAATGATGTGCTCCAAGACTGAGGAAGTCAAGTATTCAATAATGATTACTATTCGACTGAGTATTAGTACTACATCTCACTTTGTCTTTTTTTTTAAACGTATTATTACTATCTAGAGAATGAATGGCAGAAAAGCGAATGAAATATTTTCCAGCAATCGTTGCGCCCACCAATTAACACTCACTGACTGGGAAATATTTTTTAGAAGCCTAAGCTACAAATTTTAAATATAGAAGCCGCTAAAATATATAGCATTTTTCATCGGTACTCAACAACATTGACTTTAATATTTCTTAAAGCGCAAAATATTTAATAAGCGTGTTTTAGGAAGAAAAGCTTATTATAAATAAATAAATAAAAATAATAAAAGCATTGTCGATATTTTCAAAGCTCTGTATTGAAATGTGAATTGCTCAGTTCTTTTGAACTACCAAGTTTTAGGACATCCATGAAAGAGCGGTAAGGATGCATTCTTTCCAAATTTGCTTTTTTCATATCTTTTCGCTATATAAAGATGGAAACTCAAGAAGAATTTATTCCAAGCTCAACCATAGTCTCAGGTTTGTAGACCAGGTACAATATGTTATTGTAGAATTTACTGATACAGTTACATCAATTGGCATGGAAATCATTGCCCGAAAAAAACGAATGGTTTGAGATAAAAGAGCAACATTAGTATCCATGTAAAATTTAAATTAAATTATACGGTAGTGATCTCCGTATTAAGTTGAGAAAGTTGAAGGATGAATGCTTAGGCAGAAAGAAGAATTCATGCCATTGAAAGTAATGTCTGGAGAAAAATGCTGGGTATTGGATACCTGGAAAAGAAAAAGAAACGGAAGTTAAGCTGACCCAATTTAAAAATTCTTTCCAAAAGGTACAGTCCAAAGAAAAAAAAATCTCGCTGGACAAATAGAAATATATGATACAATAAACAGTTAACTGATGCAGGAATTTTGACTATATTGAAAGACCTTTTGACTCCACGAAATATAAGTGAAGCGGTGGTCGTGGTTAGGAAACGAAGGGCGATACGAAGGGGCAAAATCAAATCAAATCAGATATCGACGTGTGTAGAAAATACACAAATAAATGTAGTCAAATATAGAATATTTCTTTTCGATGTCGCCGAGACGTTTACATGGGGTAACTATAGTCCGACTTGCAGAAATAAAAGAGTTATCTACCATGAATTTTTCGTTGTACCCCATGGTTTGTCAACTAGGAGAATTATATATTTTTTATATTATAGCTTTTATATAGCGCTACTTTCATGCTTATAGCATGCTCAGAGAGCTTTGGTCCAATCTCATTTGTGGACCAGTTGGGGGTTGGGGTTTCCGTGATACCTTTTAGGTATCAGTAAACACAACTCATCCCGAGTCGGGTGTCGAACCTCGAGCACCCTTCTAGGTAGCCAAGCACCACGCTTCCCACTTATTTATATTGATATAGATTATTTGGTTTAAGTTGTTATGTAAAATAACAATTATATTATTTCTTACATATGAGCTATTTCATGAGCAGTGCTTATCGCTGTATAGTAAGTCCTAGAAAATTCAGCAATACCAATTGATTTCACGGAATCACACATCTGACCGGTTTCGGAGAAGCCTGAATGAATATAGAATGAAGAAAGAATTAAGCATTATTTTTACTTAGACGTTCAACGTATTGTCTGCGTTTAGTGGCCCAGGAAAGATCCGAATGGAAGAATGTGTGCAAGCAGGCCAGAGCCCTTGAAGGGCTGTAGCGTCACTGGGATGGATGGATGGTGTCCGCATATAAAATACTAAAAACAAAAAGGACACACAGAACAAAACGTTAAGAATAAATACAGTTAGCAGTGAAACACTACAACAATACATTGAATTCTAATAGCATTGAAAAGATAAATCTAGATCAATTGTCATTTCGCTACACACAAATGGTGTAAAATAAACGATTACAATTAAAAAAAGCGAATTGATATTGCTTTTTCGAGAAAAAAAAATATTGCTTTTTATATGGCGCTACTTTCATGCTTATAGCATGCTCAGAGCGCTTTGGTCCAATCTCATTTGTGAACCAGTGGGGGGAGGGGGTATCTGGGAGAAGGTTTTTTTTCCATACTGCCTTTAGGCGCTCAGTAAACACAACTCTGCTCGAGTCGGGTGTCGAGCCTCGAACCCCCTTCATAGGTAGCCAAGCCAAGATCAAGCGTACTTGGCTTCTCGACCACGCTTCCCACAAAATACCAAGAGAATTTAGAAATGGGGACGTGAATGTGCACGAAGGGCCAACATTTTTGTTGGGAGGATAACTAAAAGTGCTACTAAAATGAACGGGCTCAATTTATGATGTATATGTGACGGTGACGCAATATGAAGCTGGTTTTTCCATATCAAGCCCCCCCCCCCCAAAAAAAAAAAACAACTATAATAAACGATATACATCCTGGGAAGAAAATCAACGGCGTAGTCGGTGTTTACTGTTGGTTTTCACATATTTATGTATGTATAAATATGCATTTGTATAACTCGTATTTCTTCTTGGTCAAACTTATCGGAGAATAAGTTACCAATGACATTTTAGAACAAAGTGGTAATCCGGCAGGAATGAAGTGACTGGATTAAGGTGACCTGACGCCATACGAAATATTGTGTATTGATTTTAAAACGATTGCCATTAGCTACGCAGCGAACAAAACTCAGCTCGAGTCTAGACTCGAACTATTGTCCCTTGATAAGTAGCCAAAGGTGTTAAGAAGTGTTACCTGCCGTCTTGGCTTTACCATCGTCAGCAAGATTAAATCTACAATAGAGTAAGTTGGTGTTAGTACATGTCTTTTAATTTTATGTACAAATAACAAACTCAATAGCGAACTAAATAAAGTTCCTTCAGGATTAAAAATAATCTATTATTAGTATTATTATTATTATTGCTCTAGTAATTATTATTATAAGTAGTAGTAGTTATATAAAAAACGAGGTAATATTCATCCCTGGCACTGCCATGGTCGAGATTCAGAAACAAAATTCATTGTAGTCCCTTTAATAGCGATCACTGTGGTATTTTCTGGTGATGTGGCAAATCTGTGACAGTACAGCCCTCTAACAGGCAAAGAGAATGAATTTTCTTATGGATGTTATCGACCTTGGAGTTGTCGATGAGGTCAGTTGTCATTATCACCTAAATTGTTATAAGAACAGGATATATTGTTATTTTAGACAACTTCCAAAACTGCTTAATGTCCAAGCTTAGGTTTCCATATTTCTTTGTTTTTTTTTCCATTTTAGTTTTCCTTAAGTTATGAGGTAGTTGAACGGCGTTATCAATGATAATTTTTTTTGTCAATACAATACATTAACTATATTGAAAGTCACTGTTCTGTCAGTCAATATAAAGTTCCCCTTTCAGACCTAGTGGTCTATAGGGCAGATGATGTAAAGGTCATCTGATTCTGTGGCCCACGGTTAACGAGGGTGTCATGTGGCCAGCACAACGACCAACCGCCTTTACTTTTCCCCAACTATCGTCAGGTACCCATTAGAGCTGGGTGGACTAAAGGGCGCCCGAAAATCCCGAAATAAAAATCCCAGCCTTCACCAGGATTTGAACCTGGGACCTCCAGTACGGAAGCCAAGCGCTTTACCGCTCAGCCACCGCGCCCTCGTCAGTCAATATAGGCCTATCACATTATAATAAGTAATCAGTAAACTTGAGAATTTGGGGAGAATATTTGTTTTAGGGAGGCTTATTCTTTTAAAATCAGATTATAATCAAAGCCACGTGTTTCATTAATTGGCTACCTGGTAATGCATACCTAGGTAGACAGACTCTAATAAAGTGAAATATTCTGCCATTATGTGTTCAAATGACTCTCTCACATTTGTCAAAAACATAAGTGTCCTAGGATATGCTTTTCATAATTTTTGTCCTAATTACTCTGTCCTTCTGTTTCAGGGTACAGATGATCTGATTTGAGCTATATTTAGGAAACTGTCCTGATATATTGTTACTATGAAATTGTCATGCCACGCTGGAAAAAGCCACCATTGACCTCTGGGATTATATTTGTAATTAATATCAATTTATTATTAAGTCTTTCTTTTCTTATTGACCATACTCTCGGTGATTTGACCTTATTAAATTAAATTAATGTTTTAATTTTATAAACATTATTTTGTGTTGTATCAAAAGAGCATGCATTCCTTTTTAATTCTATACCCAAAAAAATGTATGATAAAAACGACAATTCAATTGAATCTTAAACATGTTAGTGAAATAGTAATGAGCAAAATGAAGAATTCTAACAATACCGTAGACTTGCGCGCATTACAGGTTGAGAAACAGAACACAGAAGTAGCGTAGTAAGACTAGGACTAAGATTGCTGTACTGATCATTATGGAAATTTGTTGCGATTACAAGGACTCTTTTCTCATATAAAAACAACACAACAGAAACATACACTTAAATAGAACAGACACAACATCAAAAGTTCATTCAATGACTACACACAGGCATTTTCATGTTTCTAGATCAACTAGTGATGTTGATAAAGTGTGACCTAGTGTGGTACGAACGTGTTTTTTCTACCGCTCTGTTCTATTCCTGATTGACAGAAATAGCCCACTTCGAGACGGCATTGCGTACTTATGATGGAGCGGGGGAACGATGTCTTCCAAGATTTTTATAGCTTCATAGCTAGCCAAATCAAATTCAAGCGTCTTGAGCCTCCCCAACACGCTTCCGATATATTGTATACCGAATAGCCAAATAATGTAAAATAAAAATAAATATTCAAAATAGATTTTTTAAAATTTAAAAATTTGACTAGCCCGGTCCATAGAAAAGCAAAGTCATAGGAAATGTTCTTGTAGGAATCGGACGCCTGCAGCCATTTTTCGAACAATTTTATAGACACTTTTGGTTGAATTTCGTAAGGTGATGATGGTTCTGTCGCATTCTTTGGAAAAATATTGACAGGCTGTAAATATTAAATTGAGAATTTGAATAAGAAATCAATAGCATGGAATTCGAATCTAAAGAGAAATCTCTAATTAAAAATAACTATTATCAATATTTTTACAAAACAAATTCACTACGTCCGTCTGTCTGTTAAAAAGTTTCTCCCACATTCAATATCGGATTAAGTTGAGATTTTGTATAATTCTTTCTAACTAGTCGACCGGCGGCATACCATACGCCGCTATTTTGCAGGGCAGGCCTTAGGCACTGCAACATATGCGACAAGCATAAAGTGGGTCCCGCACTTTACTGTGGACCCGTGCTAATTTTAAGGTGTATAAATTATTAAATTGAACCATTTTATAACATTATATAACAGATTTCCCGCGGCCTCTTAGTCTTGATTTACCAGGAGCCCCTGCACATCTCCTGAAATGTTATTAAATATAGGCCTAAGAAAAAGTCCTGGAAAACTCCGGAAATTATTGATACTAGTTGACCGGCGGCATAGCATACGCCGCTACTTACCAGGGCCGGCGACCGCAGTGGGGCCCGCATTTCATAGGACACGCAATTTTTTAGGACCCGCTCTAATTTAAAGTGTAAAAATTATTAAATTAAGCCATTTTATTACTTACAACAGATTCCCCGCGCCATCCTGTCGATTTAACATCCCTATAATTATTTGTCTGTTAAGCTATTGCTTTAAAAGAAATCAAACACATTTTTAACAAAATATAGTCGTTTATAACGCTGTTAACCATCAAGCTGTAAGGGAAATAAGTCTTTGGCATATGGTTGAACACAATCTTCAATTACAAACACAATAGTACACTACAGACTGAAAAGATAAAATATAATTTTTTAAAAAGTCGAAGAACAAAACTCCACTTGTCTCTCTAACCTTGCTAATGATTTTTTTTTTCACCACAATTGTTCACAAATATTCGTATTAAAGGTCTTTTGCAAGTCAATGGATTTTTTTCTAAAGAATTATATAGTATTAGCGCTCTAAAAAACTTTTTCTTTGACTATTAAATACATAAATAATTCGAGTTTTAAATATGGTTCTAATTTTTCGCATTATAAAATAAGTAAAGCGAATGCGTTAAAAAAATTTTTAATGGAGCTAAAAATAGAAATGACCTCTTTACTTGTTGCATGTTGTTGCACGTTTGACCTCTTACTTTGAGAAATAATATATAGATCTTTTGTAAAGTAAACGTTAAGTAATTTGTGATATTAATTAACTCTTTCTCTCTTAATTAACGATACCATCGTTGATGTGACATAGTTAAATTAAAATAATTTGTAATTTTATAAACTTTATTTTGTGTTAAATAAAAATAGCATGCATTTCCCTTTAATTCTATACCAAATAAAACATTTTCCAATAACAAATGACAAAGCTATTGATGCTTAATCATAATAGGGTAGTGAAATAATAATGAGAAAAATGAAGAATTCCGTCGAAACGTGGAAAAAAAAATAAGGTGAGAAAGAGTTCAAGTACTTCTAAAGTCAAAACTGAGAGTAGTATCTATCTGTGTATTGTCGTTGTAGTTTCAAGAGTCTTACGACACAATATAATATCTTCCGGCTTCCACCTTTTAAACTCCCTTCCATTCACTGCACACATTCATAAGAGAGTTTTATGCATAGACATAAATAATTATAGACTGGAAACAGGAAGTAATTTCATGTAACATGAAAAAAATGTATATCTATTGTATTCGGATTTCCGAAATCTGACAATTTGCATGATCTTCAGTCTTAGAGATTAAACAAAACTACGCTACCTCCTTTTTTACGCAGCATGGTGTGAATGAAAAATGGTGTATCCAAATCCGCACTATTTTCATTCACAAAATAGCATAGATAGCATAAATAAATATAGACTGGAAAAATGAAGTAACGGATTTAGTCCTTAACTTTGAATTAGTGAAATTAGGGATTTTTTCAGCAGAATGTCCAAATAAGCTAAAATTAAAAAAAAACAGTTTCAGAACCAAAACTGAAGATTATGATTAATTGACATTACAGTCACGCTAAGAGATTAAAAAAAAACACAATTTTGAAAATATTGTAATACTTATATAGGTTATGGCAGAAATAGATATGAATACTTAACTTTTATACTGCTCATGCTGTATAGTAAAGTACACAAATTTGTATATCACAAATTTTCCCTTCATAAAACTCTCTTATTGGCCAGTCTATATTTATTTATGTCTATGGTTTTATGAAACAAAAATTTATGCATTGCAATTGTGTTTACTTTATTTTATGTCTATAAATTGTGTTTAATCTCTAAGACTGAAGATCATGCAATTTTTTTTTTGTAATTTGGAAATTCGAATTCAACAGTAGATATATATATATATATATATATATATATATATATATATATATATATACATGTTTTGAAGTTACACAAAGTTACTTCCTTTTTCCAGTCTATATTTATTTATGTCTATGCTATTTTGTGAATGAAAATAGTGCGGGTTGGGATGCACCACTTTTCATTCACACCGTGCTGCGCCATGGGATCTTCCCATTTACTTGTTGTTTGAACTTTACTTGTTAATTGACTTTTTACTTTGATGGTTATATATATAGATATCAGACAAAAACAAAGATTAAAAAAAATTACTTAATTCATTATTGGTTATTATAGTTTTGTTTTGTAAGAGAATTAACTCGCACTTGATAGATGTTGTTGTATAAGCTGAATTAGTTCCCTTTTAAGCCCGAGTGACAAGTTTGTTATTTTTATGCATTTTTAAAAGCGATCTCTGTTACTTAAACTCACAATCTCTTCTCCCCCTCCGACTTTATTTCCTAACAACACTAAAACAAGACTTGTGTACTTTGCTGTCATCCTTTGGTGAGTCTTCCAGACACAAACCATACCTAGGAAAGTGCTCCAAATACAAACCATACCTAGGAAAGTGCTCCAAACACAAATCATACCTAGGAAAGTGCTCCAAACACAAACCATACCTAGGAAAGTGCTCCAGACACAAACCATACCAAGGAAAGTGCTCCAAACACAAATCATACCTAGAAAAGTGCTCCAAACACAAACCATACCTAGGAAAGTGCTCCAAACACAAACCATACCTAGGAAAGTGCTCCAAACACAAACCATACCTAGGAAAGTGCTCCAAACACAAACCATTCCTAGAAAGTGCTCCAAACACAAACCATACCTAGGGAAGTACTCAAAACCCAAACCATTCCTAGGGAAGTACTCAAAACCCAAACCATTCTTGGGGAAGTGCCCCTAGCACAAACCATCTTTGGATGAGTGCTCCAAACTGAAACTATTCATTGGAAGGTGCTCCAAACCCAAACCAATACTGGGGAAGTGCTTCAAACACAAGCCAATGATAGATGTGGTATCTCAACTATAAATTTATCACGTATTCAACTATGGAGAACAAAACAATCTTAAACAATTTTTACTGCAACAACTGGTTCTACATTTACTGATGAACAAAAAGTACTAAAAACACATAGTGTTTAAACACAGACTACCAGGGAATATCCGTGAACAAACCTATGTGCGTCTTTTCTAATCCATTTCATAGAAAGAATAATCTTATTTGCAAGTCAAGATCATTTATACTACACATTCAAACTGTTAACGGAGACTGAATTAATTACTTAGACCCTATCATAGCTATTAAGTACAATATCTTCTTGGGAACATTTCTATATAAAACCCAGTTTAGGTTAAGTGGTTGGTTTATTTATTCAAATTTTCATCATCATTCTCATCAAAGAAAGAGGGGGAGGGGAAAACAGAGAGACTTGAATCGTCCATTCCAAAAGCTCTGGACTAAACCGAGCCGTTATTTGTTGACGAACGTTCGTCTCTAAGATGTCAAGAACACGTGCATTTCCAGATCTGTCCAGAACAGAATTCGACAAGTCTGCGACTATGAAAAACAATTTTTTCCTCCTCCCTGACATATACAAACTAGGACATCACGGACCCTAAGGGGCCGCCTGAGTTTATAAACTAGTTTTCACTTATATCGTTTATAGAAACGTTGGTATTGTATGGTTAGATTCATGTTTTGTTAACTATACATTTTCGGTAAAAAAATCATGTTTTAATCTTATAATCTTATTAACTGACCAGTATATTGAATTTCTTGACTCTAATCTCCAAAGTGATTCCATGGGGGACAAGAGACTTAAAGAGCTCATTCACCTGAGGATGTTGTAATATATATATATATATATATATATATATATATATATATATATATAATATATATATATATATATATATATATATAATATATATACGTCTATAATATATATATATACATCTATAATATAAAACAGAAAGTATGGCGTCTGTATGTATGTATGTCCCAAATAGAAATCAAAACCATTGACCCATTTTGATAAAACTTGGCGTAAATATTCCTTCAGAATAGAGCTCCTAGAATATAAATACAATTATACTAATCCCATAATTCAAAGAACTCGCATCATAATAGCAAATAATAGTTTGCAATGCATCTCTAATACATGTATTCCTGAGATGAAACATTTCGCAGAATTTCATCATTTACACATGGTACTCTGTGCAAGACATTTTCTATAAATTGTATCTGCTTTACATGTTTCGAATATTCCTTAAGATTTGAAGATAATTTACTTCCTAGTCCAAACCTCCCTCAGAACGACAAGGGGTGGAAACGGTCAGGGTTTGAACTCAGGTCCTTCGATAAGTCCGAACGATTATTCAGCGCACAAAATCGTACGACCATACAGACATCCTAATCTCGCCGAGTCACAGCATAGTATATTTCTCTCTTTTGGCCAATGTGCATTTTTTTCAACAAAACCACTCTCTCGAAGTTGGCAATAGGGAATGTAAAAGAAAAAATACACACCTTTTCAGTAACAGGTTTCATGAGACCATCTTTTTAATACCCAGACCCACTGTTCACGCTAAAGCTTATTAATAAAACAAAAATAAAGCAAACAGCTGTTGTCTTTATATCCTGATTACAAATTGCAGTGCTGGTCATACAAATGAACATCTGTGACATTGGCACATCTCATTTTTAGGCACTGTATGCATGAAATTAGATCATTAAGTGTAGTTTCTTTAAGTGTTTTAAAAACACCCAGCAAGGGCACCGAAATTCCTCATAGGATAGTAAAGTAAAGTAAAGTCAGACCTATGGGGCAGCTGATGTTAAGGTCATCTGTTTCTTTAGCCAACGGTTAAAGAGCAAGGTGTTCTGTGGCCAGCACGACGACCAACCGCCTTTACTTTCCCCAACTAAAGTCAGGCGCCCATTAGAGTTGGATAGACTCAGGGGCGCCCTAAAAATCCCGAAATTCTAAAGCCAAGTCTTCATCGGGATTCGAACCTAGGACCTCAGGTTCGGAAGCCAAGCGCTTAACCATTCGACCACCGCGCCACCTTTACTCAAAGGATACCATTTTCTAAATGTGGAATGCGCCTTCTAACCATATTCGCACATTTCATGTCATCTTCAATAATATAAATCTTTCAATTTACCTGTTTTGAAGAATTTCTTTGTAGAATGTCAGGTATTAATGAGAAACTCTAGAGTAGAACATCTTCCATATACATTCTAATTATTAAACAGAACAACGGCGTGCACGAACATTGATTGGTTGATGCTCTGTATTATGTGTCCCTATCCAGTGCATGCTATACAACTAAACCCTATTACTGCATGTTTTGCGTTGAACCTTACCACTTTTGATCTTCTGCCGGAATGTTATTGGAGTTTTGAATAATTAAAGCAGAAAATATGAAGTTTTAGATTCTATTATATGACATTGCATTGCAGTAAACAACAGTGAAAAGGCCGGAACATTTTCACACTTTAGGCTACTGCCTGCCGGACTGAGGACACGACCCCAAAAAGGAGGACACGGCCTCCTTTTGCCGGACGTCTAACATGGTCACTAGATTCGTTCACTTAACCGAAAGCTTGACAGTCATTGTTTTGTCTTTTGTTTCTAGTACATACATTTTTTGTCTTTTCCGGCTTTTTTTTTTTTTTTTTGAGTTGCCTTCCTTTGTAATTGTTTTTTACATAGCGCATTTTTCATGTTTATAACATGCTCAGAGAGCTATATTCAAATTTCTTATAGGAGCTCAGCAAACACAACTCAGTTCGAGTCTGGTTACATAGGCAGACCTAAAGGATGAGTGGTGGCTACTTAATCAGGCCATCGTAGCTCAGTTTCGAGTCGGTCACTGTCCAATTGGTGTTTACTTCGGACAGTTTCGATGTCGCCACTACCTACAGAGGAGGAGCGGTGGGTGAGCGGTAAAGCGATTGGCTTCCGAACAGGGGTCAGGGGTTCTAATTCAGGTGAAGAATGAGATATTTAATTTGGGGATCTTTGGGCACCTCTGAATCCAACCACCTCTAATGAGTACCTGACATTAGTTGGGGAAAAGCAAAAGCGGTTGGTTGTTGTGCTGGTCATGTTAACGCCTCGTTAACCGTAGACCATATAAACAGATGACTTTTACATCATCTGCCCTATAGACCACAAGGTCTGAAAGGGGAACTTTACTACTTTTTATTGCATAAAGGACGAAGAAACTGTAGACCACATTCTTTAAGAATGTTGCGTTCTGAATGAACGGCGATCAAGACAAGGATTTTAAAGAGAACTGTTTTGTGTGAGGCATTTGGTCTGTAAGTGGATAAAACAACCACATGGCCACAGAAACAGATGACCTTTATATCATCTGCCCTATAGATCATGAGATCTGAAAGATGAACTTTACTTTTATATATAGATTTTAAAAATAGATCATGCCTAAGCCAACCATATTTGAAGCCATTGTTTAACATGAATGACGCGTGGGAGGTAATCTCATCTTCCTCTCTTTTTTTTAAGTGACGTCTGTATTTTATAAGGTAAGAGGCTAAGATATTATAATGTTATAGCCATAGACATAAAATATATGGAATGGACAACAGTAGGCGCAATTTTGTGACTGGCAATCATGTGTAAATCATCATGCTGCAGTTAAGAGCGTCTAAAATTTAAAAAATTCATTTTTTTAGAAGCTATTCAAGTATTACAATATTTTCACTATTATTATTTTAACTCTCCAAAATGACCAGTTGTCCAGAGCATTCACAATATTCATTTATTGTTCTAAAGCTTTTTTAATTTTAGCTTATTCGGCTTTCTACTGAAAAAATAATCCCTAAATTGATTAATTCAACATTGAGAACTGCATTTCTTTTATAACATCACACTTCTGTGTCATAAAAACGACATTACAACTCACTGCCAGATGGGGTTTCTGATTGGGTTTTAAACTCTAGCTCCTTGGTAGTTAGCCAATCGGTTTTCGCTCATAAGCGAGACGATTCACGAAATGTATTTCAGTATAATTAAAGTGCCTTCAAACCTTTTCTTGTAACTCACCTGAGTTAGAATGTAGTCCATGTCATTCTGAAGCTCTTTCTCGGGTTTGCTTATTTTTTTGTCTCCGCGATAGCTAAAAATAAAAATTGAGAAGGATTGCGCTTGCAATATTGAGATAATCATTGCAACGATAACTATTCGTTAAGCAAATTGGAATTGTGAATCTCTGCTTATTCATCACCATTTTAAGAATATTGAAATACAATTGTAATTATATATTCCTAGACTTTACGTCTAGAAATATTGATTCATATTTGCCAAACTAGGTACCAGAAGAATTGTTGTGCTTGCAATATTGAGATAATCATTGCAACGATAAGTACTCCTTAAGCTAATTGGCATTGTGAATCTCTGCTTATATATCACCATTTCAAGAATATTCAAATACAATTGTGATTTATGTTCCTAGACTTTACGTCTAGAAATATTGATTCGTATTTGCCTATCTAGGTACCAGGAGGATAAGCTTCACAGATAATCACATGTCCTGACTAAAGCAAATATAGAAATATACTAATAAAAAGTTTTTATGTAAGAAAAAGAATTTAACATTTATAGCCATATAAATCAATACTGTAAGATGTGATTCCCTTGATCAAAATCGAACTAAATTAATTAGTTACCGTTAGTTTATTAATTAATTGGTTCACTTTGTTATTCACATTTTTTTACTGGATAATGAATAATTGTTGAAAGTTTCAACTTAATCCCAGAATGGGAAGTGGGAGAAATAGTGTGTAGAAAAAATTGTACCAGACTGACAGACAGACTGACAGACAGACTGACAGAGTGAGGTGATAATAGCTTCGTAAAAATGGGTGATAGAGAATAATAATGTTTGACTATTTTTCACTTTTCCTTTGAAGAACAGCAGTTCGATTAGTGTCAGTAGTAGTAGTCTTTCTTACAGATCAGATAATGTATAGTCATATTTTTCTATAGTCGTTGTTTAACGAAGTTGTCATGTGATCAACATAACTTTACTTTCCCCGTCAGGTAGCCATTAGAGTTGGGTGGACTTAGGGGCGTTGTAAGGATAAAGTAAAAAAAAAAAAAAGTAAAGTATCCCCTTCCGACCTTGCGATCTATGGGGCAGATAATGTTAAGTTCATCTGTTTCTTTGGCCAACGGTTAACGAGTATGGTGCTATGTGGCCAGCACAATAACCATCCTCCTTTACTTGCCCCCATCTAAAGTCAGGTACCCATTAGAGATGGGTGGACTCGGAGGCGCCCTAAAAATCCTAAAATTCAAAAATTTAGTCTTCACCTGGATTCGAACCCAGGACCTTAGGTTCGGAAGCCAAGCGCTTAACCAGTCGACCACCGCGCCCCCGTCGTAAGAATCCCGAAATAAAAAATCCCAGTCGTCACATGGATTCGATTTCGAGACAATTCTTTTCGGATGTCAATTGGTTAAACACTCAGCCATCAGTGCATCACACCCCTCGATGTAGCTCAATACATAAATTAATGCTTAGTATTTACGTATTGCATATTTTTAAATGATTTAGCACAAAATAGTTTTTAAAA
Organism: Biomphalaria straminea; assembly: GCA_021533235.1. Lineage (NCBI taxonomy): Eukaryota > Metazoa > Mollusca > Gastropoda > Planorbidae > Biomphalaria > Biomphalaria straminea. Next base: position 7,528,714 of record JADKLZ010005465.1, on the reverse strand, counting down.
TTTAGTAACTTGGTTACAGAGTTACAGAATATTGAAATCCTTCCCCTTAACCAGCAATATCCAAAATACTGCACGCGGGCCAATGTATAGATCTACATCCGTCCCGCAAATACCTCAGCACAAATTATAGAAAATCCTTCTACCCTAGCTACAACACTTTATTAGTCACATGCCAAGGGGCTTCGTATCTCGTAAGTTTATGAGACAGCCGTTTTATTTACTGATAAGACAAATATGTTCAGCTTTAATTTGTCTGCACAAACCAACTAGTTATAACAATAAAGATATGATGCTACAATGAAATTATTTCTACAAAGATATGAGGACACTGCATAAATACAAATACAACAAAAGTATAAGGATATCACGATAGAAAGAATGAGATGCTGCAAAGATAATAAACGGTACCGATGTGTCAAAACTCAAACTCAACTTCCAAAATTTCAAGCTAAAAAACTGTCCCTTACCTCAACGATACTTTGTTATCAATTACAAAATATCCCTCCGCCACATACGACTGCGCTGTAATTAAAATAGTTGCAAGAACTATTGTAAATAAATTTGATGAAAACAAATACACACAAACATACATTTTTTCTTCTTTTTTAAATCTCATGATTTTTAAGCTAGAATGGTGAATTTAGAGTAACCAAAAAATTATGGAATAAAAAGTATCTGAAGGTCAGCAGATAAATTGCTTATTTCACACATGAAACGAAGTCTGTACCATTAAAAACACATTCTTTATAACTCGATCTATAATATATTATCAATACTGAGCCAAATTATAAGGAAATCGGTGTCTTTGAAAAAAAAAAGATTGAGCAAGTATGTAAATCAATAAGGTGTTGTCTTAAGTTACAAACATTAAGAATTTGACCCCGTTGTGACCTACATAATTAGCCAGCCCTAATCTAGACAGAGCTGTTCTTTCTTTTTTGTGGATCACGCCTTTCTGCAGGGATTCGCTTAGAGTCTAAAATGTGTCCCACTTTTCCTCAGCATCATCTGCCATATTGAGGTCTAGATCGAAAGGTCTAAAAGGGGAACTTTTTTGTGAGTCTTTCTTCACCACTGTGTCTCAAATGTGTTTCCCACCTTTCTTCACATCTGTGGGTCTTTAATGAGTGTCCCGCCTTTCATCACCACTGTGTCTCAAATATGTGTCCCACCTTTATTCACATCTGTGGGTCTTTAATGTGTATCCACCTTTCATCACCTGTGTGTCTCAAATGTGTGTCGCGCATTTCATCACCTCTGTGTCTCAAATGTGTATCCCACCTTTCTTCACATCTGTGGGTCTTTAATGTGTGTCCCACCTTTCATCACCACTGTGTCTCAAATGTGTGTCCCACCTTTCTT
>JADKLZ010005465.1:7510063-7527342 GCA_021533235.1 Biomphalaria straminea | reverse complement strand
TGTGTCTCAAATGTGTGTCGCGCATTTCATCACCACTGTGTCTCAAATGTGTGTCCCAACTTTCTTCACATCTGTAGGTCTTTAATGTGTGTCCAAATTTCATTAACACTGTGTCTCAAATGTGTGTCCTACCTTTCTTCACATCTGTAGGTCTTTAATGTGTGTCCACCTTTCATCACCTCTGTGTCTCAAATGTGTTTCCCGCATTTTGTCACCTCTGTGTCTCAAATGTGTGTCCCGCATTTCATCACCACTGTGTCTCAAACGTGTGTCCCACCTTTCTTCACATCTGTGGGTCATTAATGTGTGTCCACCTTTCATCACTTCTGTGTCTAAAATGTGTGTCCCGCCTTTCATCTGTGTCAAAAGCCATTAACTGGCTTTTTTTTCTCTGTGCGAAAGGAGATGATATGGTTAAAAAAAAGGCGGCAAGACGCAGATTGTAAAGGTTATTTAAAGGGACTTTTTTTAATTTCGAGGACTAAAACAACGGAAGTAATGTGTTTGCATTAAAATGTAATTGTACATTTATGGAGTGTGTATAGTTTTCAAATGATTCCTAGTTCCACAAAAAACCTAATTTTTAATAAGAATTTTTAGCTTGTATATAGCGCTACTTTCATGCTTATAGCATAATCACAGCGCTATGGTCCAATCTCATTTTTGGACCACTAGGGGGGAGGGTATGTGGGAGAAGGCTTTTCTTGCTGCCTTTAGGCTCTCAGTAAACACAACTCTGCCCGAGTCGGGTGTTGAACCACGAGCTCCCTTCAAATGTAGCCAAGCCAAGCTCAAACGTACTTAGCCTCTATACCAAGCTTTAATGAACTATATTGATTTATTAGATTTAACTGTATAAAATATCTTTTAAAAAATACTTTTCATCATAATTACCTGCGGTAGAAAGAGTAATTGATCCACTTGCAAGAAACAAAAGGAAATAGTAAAGAGAAGTCATTTTTCTGTACACTCTATATTTCAACGATTTTCCCCAAAGAAATTTTTTTTCGTTGACTTTGTGTATTTCTGTTTTAAAAAAAAAATGTCTGCTAAACAAAAAAAATGACACACATTTCACTTAGTGTGTTCAGCTCGGTAACACATGGTCATGGGCGCCCGCAGGATTTTTCGTAGGGGGGTGCAAGCACTAGCGGAACCAGAACTTTGGAATGGGGGGGGGGGGCGATATTTTTCCAAACCCTAACCCTAACGCCCAGTAAACCCTAACCCTATGCATAAACGTGCGTTCAGCATATATATTATCACAACTGTTCTATTTATTTCTATCTTTAACTTGATAGCAACTACCTTAAGTCTCGATGTCTAGGTGTCCCAGATTCAGCTGTGATTTATGAAAATAGCCAAATAACGCTGGGTCGATGTAACACATAGAAACTTTAATCAACTTTTCTGCATCTCACAGCTTGGACTCTCTCTGATAATTAACACACTTCCGGTCATTCGCGCATACATAAAAATAGATTATACATTCATACACACATTCATCCGTGACAATATATATATATATATGAGAATAAAAAAGCAGTGTTTCTCAAACTTCGTCGAAACGAAAACCAAAACCAGTCATGTTGAGGTCTTTCTCGTGATAGCTTAGGGGTCTGGGGGAGCGCTGGAAGCCTCCTTATAAGTGAGGTTCGGGGCGAAGCCAAAAGCGTTTTCTTGCATTTTTCACTGCAGAAACGCATTCTCAAAACTTCTACAGCTTAATATTGATCAGTGGAGTTCGTGGCGAAGCCCGACGCCATAAGCATTTTCTTGCATTTTTTGACAGCATAAACGCATTCTCCTGACATCTGCAGCTTATAATTCATCCAATGTTTGTAACTTTGTTTTGTAACAGAACAATAATTCAAAGTTCAAAACAAAAAATTTCGGAAGTGGTAGGGAAAATTAAGTGTACCAATTTGATTCCACTCTAATTTTTTTATGAGCATTTTTAGGATTCAAGTATAAATTCTGTGCTATAGACCCACCTTTATTTAACAAAAAAAAAAATCAGATTTAGTAAAGGATGGTAAAATGACTAGTAAAACAATATTTGGGTTCAGAGCACCAACGCTATCGAGACAGTTACTGAAAAAGAATGCAACCGTAACAGTGCAGCTTTGGCCAAGTAGTTTGTCTTTGTCTACACTGTACAATGACGTTAGACACATGCAGCGCGTCTCTCTGAACAACAATTACTAAACCAACAAAATCGAATACAATCGCAATCAACAAACCAAACACTCATAGACATCTGCTCAGTGCCTGAGCTATCTGCAGTTTCACCACTAAATATCCAGAAAATGCAAATAAATTATGATGCTACAGCTCGTATTTCATCACTAAATACCCAGAAAATGCAAATAATTCATGATGCTACAGCTCGTATTTTTTGGTCTATTCCAGCTGCCAGTGCTCCGTTAAACCAAAATCAACGTTTTGACTTCGACGATTGCATGTGAAGAACTTTCTTGTATCTCTTCTATTGTAAACTGGTGTACATATTCAACCTGCTATTTTATCGAGCGCTGACACAGACCGCAACTCAGCAAGACTCTTTTGTTCAAAGAAATTAAAACATTTATCACATCGAAAGATAATTGGCAAACTAATTAATTAGACCTAAACTAAATATTTTTCCCTTCGCAACTTCTTGTGTGACTAAAGAGGCTAATCCTTTGTACTACTACTACTATTATGAATGGCATCTGCAACCCAGGAATTTCAGTTAATACTCGCTCTTTATGTTGATCTATCCAGCACCACCTTTTCCTAACTGTTTAGTGTCGATTTAGAAGAGCTTTATGTCGCGTTTGCATACATCAGTATACTTTAGCTGTGGACGCCCAGCGGATCTCTTGCCTTCTGTTAAACCAACATTCAGAATGTCTTGTGAAAGTCGATCTTGTGACATTATTTAATAACGATAGCTATGTGCAAATGAAAACAAATCGTAGCGACAAACATGCTTTAGAAACCCTTTATAGCGCAAAGAATTCCAAGCCTATAGTAAATCTTACATGGTAGGACATGGACTACAAATTGGCCTATTCCAGTAACAATAATAGCGTATCTTTACAAATGTACTTCATTGGAAGCACTACTTGTTAAGTTACTACACTTTACAATAGTCCAATGATAGTCCTTTAGATTTACACTTAGAAGATGATGCGCACAATTTTCCTGAACATTAATTTATTTAACTCTTGAATCAATAAAGCATGGGAGGTAGGGGGATACATGGAGGTGCACTTGCACCCCCATGGATTCTGACTAAATCAGTGTTTCTCAACCTTTTTTGTCTGCCGGCACAGTAAAAAAACAACAAAAATTTCGCGGCACACCACAAAGAGCAACAGTTCTTTTAAAATAAAAAGAAAAAAAAAGATTTACCAGTTTTTAATTATTACTTTTAATGTGAAGGTTGTGCCTGTTTTTGAGAGCAAATGAGATCTATCCGAGGCTGAAAAGTCGACAAACTCGCATTTCATCATCTATTGAAAGAAGTCTCTCTCTTTTCTTAGACTTGATTTCAGTCAGCGCTGAAAATCCAAATTCACAAAACCATGAAGATGAAAATGCAAGAATTATTTTGATTGCATTTAAACTGATTGCTGGATAAATTTTGTTGATTGAAATCCAAAAATTATCCAGGCTTTTCTCGGCAAAACTTGACTTAAGAACTACATCGTTTTTTAAATCAATGAGCTGCTCTTCTTCTTCAGTTGTAAGATTTGTAGCTTTATAGTTTCCAAATGGATAGCTGATCCATCCATATTCATTACTTCCAATTGTTGGAAAGTAATGCTACAATGCTGACTGCAGGTGTGTCAAAGTGTCAAGAATTTCGGGGGTAATTTCTTTTTTTGAAGCACAATCATTGTAAGAAGGAAAGCAGTCGAAGACTCCTTTCGAGATCTTACTTTGCCACAAAGACAATTTTTCACCAAATGACTTTAGTTTTGAGGATGCAGTGATGATTGTTTCCGATGGTCCTTGAAGACTTAATTTCAATGAAATTAATTTGTCAAATAAATCAGAGAGAAATGTGACCTTAACCCACCAGATTTCGTCATGAATGGAAAATCCAAAGTCTTTTTTTTCAGCCTCCAAGAATGAAATCAGCTCAGCCTTGAGTTGGACGACACGCTTTAATACTTTTCCCCTGGAGAGCCAACGAACGTTGGTATGATACAGGAGGCATTTGTAGTCTGAATCCATTGCTGCACAGAGCTGAGAGAAAAGTCGGGATGCAAGCGGTCGAGATTTGATGAAGTTTACAACTTCAATCAATTGATCCAGAACAGACATCAAACCTTTTGGCAAAGAATTGAAGGCAAGAGCTTCTCTGTGGATCATGCAGTGAACAACTAATACATTTGGATTTTCTTGACGAACAAGAGTGACGAATCCTTTTCTGCTTCCTTGCATGGAAGGACAGCCATCGGTGCAAACGCTGACACAGTTTTTCCACTGTAGTTTGAAGAACAAAATGTTTTCGTTCACCACATTGAAGATATCTTCGCCTTTGGTCGTAGTTGCTAAGTCCTTGCAAAATAATAATTCGTTGACACATTTTTCATCCTTTATGAACCGAATAAAAGCTAGCAGCTGGGCTTTGCCGCTAACATCAGTGGATTCATCAACTTGAAGATACCACAGAAGAGACAGTTCATCGTCAGTCACGTTGAAGTGTTCGCAGATTTGATCTTGTAAATCTGACAATAAGTCTTTTATTCTGCGTGAGATAGTATCATTTGACAAAGAAACTTGTTTAACTTTTTCGGCGGCATCAGGTCCTAGGATTGTTTCAACAACTATTGCTAAAGCTGGTACAATGACAGATTTAGCCTCTGTGTGTGCTTTCTTGCGTTTTGCTAATAACTGAGCAACCTTATAACTTGCAATCAATCCCTTTTCTGGCAGCTTTAGGTAATTTGTAAGTTTCCTAGCTTGTTTATTTTGTTGAGCCCTGATGTTTTATCTTATCTCATCTTATATAATACAGACGTTACTTCAAAAAAGAAGATGATTACGTCCTACGCGTCATGCATTCAGTCATGCATATTTACCAGTGACTTCGGTTGGGCTTTTACAGCTGGATGATTTGTTTCCAAGTGTCTCTTCAATTTGCTTGGAACAAGCGCCTCATTTGATAGAGTTGCATTGCAGATCAGACAGATTGGCAATGGAGACTCTTCAGGTCCCGAAGATATGAAACCATATCCGATGTAATCTTCTTTGTACCTTCGTTTGGTTCCTTTCTTTTCATTTAATACTTTCGCAGTTTCATTCTTAATAACGTATTTCTCCATGGATATAAAATATAAATAATGTTTAGTGATAACTTGTTATTATTAGCATACACCTAATCAATGTACATGACACACATCGCTAATTATTATCTTTGTCAATTCATGAAATGGTGTGCATCTGCTAAGGTGGCCTACATTTGAGTCATTATAATATATTATATATATATATATATATGTATTTAGTGGGAAATTCCATTAACTGAATAGCTGACACCCCTTTCCATTAATATGGAGCGATCCACTAATACTGATCTTTGCAATATGGGATGTCATCGCGACGTAAAATAAAAATTTAATATTAGGCTGACCTGTGTAACGCGGCACATCTGCAAATCTTCGGCGGCACACTAGTGTGCCGCGGCACACAGGTTGAGAAACACTGGACTAAATCTACATCTACGTAATAAAAAACACATCTGGATGATGTATTTCATTATAAAATATTTTTTTAAAAAATGCCTACAATGTGGCTATTCACAATTCAGATGCACGCACGTACATGGTTGACCATCCATTACATACGCCTGGGCTACTCTACTACTACATTAACCAATGGAAGCACTACGTGTTCAGCTGCTACTTAGAAGTTAATTGATTTGGTGGTGCGAAAAAAGTACTAAAATTTGACTACTCAGAATCCAGGGGGGTGCAAGCGCACCCCCTTGCACCCCCCTGCGGGCGCCCATGCACATGGTGTTGTATCGGTACACTAAATCACCTATGGTTAACGGCTTTCGATCTATAAAAAAAATTATCAGTTCCATACATTATGCCACTTTCTTCTCTTCGAGACCTCATTCTCGTTCAACCCACTTCCGCTTGCCATTGTGGTCAAATCTCAGTGACGCTATTGTTTCAATGATTTGGCGCGATTTAAATAACTAATGCCATAAGGGATGCCTACATAGAATCTCTGAAACTCTCCACTGGTTGCGACGTCGCAATGATTGGTCTCTTTTTGACTCTGCTTGGAAACGCTTTATTAAAGCCTACATATGAATGGTGCTCAAATGGTTAATTAGGCCTACTGGTTTTATTAAGATACACACTTGTTTACTAGGAAACATAGTGTAGCGCTAAAAGCCGTATGGCTTATGCCAGGCATGTCAAGCTCAGTAAGGTGTATGGGTCACATGAATAACTTACTTTGACCCTAGGGCCGCAGCCCAAAATCAGTTGAAACACATAGCCTACTAGTTTATGTAATTAGAAACAATACAATAGAATACAATAATTAATGGAATACCTGTCCCTTAGTTAACTAAATTTGTAGTCAGATATTTTTTAAAATTACAAATTGCTATGATTACCCATTATTTTGATTGTCCTGATGCTTGACTTCTTTTCTGAGATACAAGTTTATTAATGTCAGATTGAAGTTTGTTTGCCACTGACACTTTCATCACTGATGATAAATTTTGATCAGATAATCTCGAAAGAAAGTTAAGAAAACGTCATTGAAATCATCTAATAACGATTCCTGATCTAGGACATATTTACCAAATGTTGCAGCCGTATTTAATCTTCCTGACGCGTCGAGAAGTGAACAATCCATTCTCTTGATATTTGGTTTATTGACAGTCGTATCTACATTTGAAAGTACTTGACATTATCACACGCAGTTGTAACAATTTTGTTTTTACTTTGAAGTTTAAAATTCAAGTCTTACAGGTGACCAGTGAAATCAACTGCAAATGCCAAATACTGAGCCCATTCGTCAATTTGGAAATGTTCAACCGTTTAAGTTTAGAAACAATTTAATTTCCTCAACTTTTTAATACTTCATGTAAGGAAAGCTAGCGAACTTCTTTGCAGTACGGAACAAGTCAAATTCGTGACTTATTCATAATGTAATTATTAACAATTAATAATAATTAAAAAGTCTACAAATCAACACTAAATTTTATAAAGATAACTTGAAGGATAATTCGAAGTTAATAAATAAACGAAAATACCATAATTCCATTTAGAATAGATTTTCAATAATCTATTTGTTTTCAAAAATCTGATCTTTAAAGAATATTTAATAAGTTCAATTTTAATCTATACATATATTTAATTTTTTTTAAGTAAATATTTTACCACAAAATTAGTTATGGCTGTTAAACGCTTCGTAATTTAACATTATTTTAATAATTCTTAAGATGACCAAGCGAGCCGCATGCTACGAGATGGCGGACGCATGCGACCCGCGAATGTAGTTTTGACAAGCCTATCTTAAGTAGAAGTAAACTTTTCTTTTTCTCCTTTACGTCATTCGGGTCTCGTTATCTCATGAAAAAAAAAATTGAATTAGATTTTTTTTCTTGATGTGGCAAAAAAGCTGAGATTTTTTTTTCACGATGAAATTTCAGGAAATTTTTCAGTCCGAAATAAGAGCCACTATACGGCTCGTCGCAATTAAAGTGTGCACAGTTTATAAAGTATAGTGCTTCTATACAACTATACAACTACAATGCACGGATTTCTTCAAAGCTTGAAAAAAAAAATGAGTAGACAAAAAATGTGTGAATAGGTTTAGAAGACCAATGCAAATCAAACTCTGTCTGTCTGTCCGTCTGTTCAAAAATGTGTTCACGATATTTCTCCCACACCCAATTTGAATTAAGCTGAAACTTCACACAATTATTCATTGACATAGACATCAATACAATGTTAAAATCATTTCTTTAAATATATATATATATATATATATATGTGGGAAGCGTGGTCGAGAGGCTAAGTGCGGTTTGATCTTGGCTTGCTTGGCTACCTAGAAGGGGGCTCGAGGTTCGACACCCGACTCGGGCAGAGTTGTGTTTACTGAGCGCCCAAAGGCAGCACGGGAAACCAACTCCTAGATACCCCCTCCCCCCCCCCCCCACTGGTCCACAAATGAGATTGGACCAAAGCGCTCTGAGCATGCTAAAAGCATGGAAGTAGCGCTATATAAAAGCTATAATAATAAAAGCTATAATATATATATATATATATATACAAGAAAAGATCGTATCACAGTATAGTCACTGAGGTCAGTGACGTCAACACTTTAATTAACTTACAAAAACTATATTTAAAAAAAACACAAATCTTTAGAACATAGATAGATCTAGTATCAATATTTCCAACAGACATTTCCAATTCTCTCTGCTCATTAGGTACGTCATACAAAACAAGTGAAGCGTGATGCAGCTATTTTATTTCTTTCATTACGGGTAGAGAAGTGACGAGAATAGTAGATATATAAATCCTATATATCGACCAGCGGCGGGCAATGCTTGACCTGGATGTGGTTAAATATGTAGGTCGCAGCTGGGGCCACGTAGCCACGGGCAATGCTGCACTTCACATTAACCCTCGGACACGAAGAAAAGACTTATTATTATTAATATATATCGATATATTTGATGGGAAATTTAGAAGATGAACTATAACGGTTTTTCCTTTAATAAGCCTTCTTATCATTGGAGGTTTCCTTTCCTCAAGCTAAGAGAGGAGATTGTTCTATAAATATTAATACACAAGGATAGAAACGTCAAGAATTAAACATAATGACTGAATGACTAAAAGTTTATTCCAAGAATATTAGTGTAAACATCTAGTTGATTACAGACTCTACAACACTTTAAATGATAGCTAAAACGATGGGTACTTTAAAAGTTAACGATGTGCAGTCCTAGCTGCCGCCATATTACAAGGAAAACATAACGAAACTATAAAATACTAGGGAGACTACTCCAATAAACATAATAGTTCTTGACCACTAGATTTAATTTTCTTGCGAAATAACAATTAGTAAATAACTTTGTACGTCAACCAACTATAGATGTCTGGTCATGTGGTATGCCCTCTGGACTGACGTCTCGAAGGTCTGGTTCCGAACTCCGCGCACCGCCATTCCACGTTGTCGTGTGGTAGGTTTGGGCTAAGATGTTTATCTTCATACCTGAAGGAGGATCCGAACACAAAATACTTGGGTTATTTCCACTATGCTAGATTTTAGTGGTAGTAGAAACTTAGTCTATTTAATACTATAAACTGTATAGCAAGTATAGAGGAGGGCGGTGGTCGAATGGTTAAGCGCTTGGCTTCCGAACCTGAGTGGGTAGTGGGTTCGAATCCCGTTGAAGACTGGGATTTTGAATTTCGGGATTTTTAGGGCGCTCCTGAGTCCACCAAACTCACATGGGTGCCTGACTTTAGTTGGGGTAAGTAAATGTGGTCGGCCGTTGTGCTGGCCACATAACACCCTGCTCGTTAACCGTTGGCCAAAGAAACAGATGACCTTAACATCATCCTGCCTCATAGATAGCAAGGTCTGAAGGGGGCACTTTGCTTTTTTTTTTCTAGTGAAATCAACGATGGTATCGTCAGTTAGGATAGAAAGAGTTAGGTATGGATAGCCTATCGTTGATCTAGATCAGTCAAAAACTAACGCTATTACGCAGCCTGTAAGAGACCAATTGCTAGCGTGACTGTAGATCTGCGATGTGACAACGTATTATTGGTTTGGACTGACGAATCTTTACCACGTGACAGGTCAGCTGACAGAACTACTATAACTAAATGACTCATTGAAAATTTTAGAGTGAGTAACAAGGTACAATACATTGATCTCTCTATTTTGTATCCTCTCTCTGTTTTAATTTTAACAATAAAGCATGATGCACAATATTTCTGGAAGAAAGTGTAAGGTTGACACATAACTTTTATCTAACCGCATGACATCCTCACTAGTGACGCATACAGAGTATGGAAACGAACCTTTAATATTAACTCGAAAAAGAGAGAGAAAACTCATGGAAACCCTTTTTATCAATTAAAGTTTTTGGATTTATTGCATCTAGTCAGCAATCTTTTTATATAATGCATGTAGTCTGTATATTTAAAGCAAGTAATCTTTGTATTTAATTCAAGAAATCTTTGTTATTAATGCAAGCATTTTTTTTTGTATCTAATGGAATTCATCCTTTGCGACTTCATCTTGTTTTGGATAGACGTTTCAATTGACAGGATAGTGCTGCGTCACGGACCGGATGTGGTCGGTGGGCCTTGGTTTGAGCAACACTGAAATAGAATTACGTCAGTCATAACAACAAAGAGAAGTTGCTTGAGAGCCCAAGAATGAATTGAACTTTGGCCGCTATGTTGTCTTCCAGAAAGGCCAAAGGTTAGTTCGTCATAGCACTGAAACTCACAGAACGGTTCCTGTTGACAATCTTTCACGGCCCAGCGGTTATAACTAAAAGTTCGACATAAGCAAAATATAGTATCTTCAAGTCGAGCGTTCGAGTAGGGGACATCCATAGTAGTTGCGTCTGCAGAGAGCCGTTTGGAGTTTGAATATTCGCACCAACGAACTGCTACAAAGCTTGATTTCGCAATGTATTTCTTGTATGGTCTTATTTTGCTATATGTTTCGAACCATTGATTCCAAACTAGTGACAAAGTCGAAGTATTTGGCCAGTTTCTGTTTAACCTCCGGGCAACCATTGTTCTGACGTCACTAGCCAGGATAGACAACTCCTGACTGTAGCGCAAGTAGAGGAGATCCTCAGACACAGAACTGTTGAAGTCAAGAACGAACGTAGACACTGAAAAATTTCGATCCAGTGTGCGATTATATATTGAACGCATCGAGTACAAATTTAATATATCTATATTTAAAATAGAAATAACATAAAATGTAATATAATCTAAGATTTCTTGGGTTTCACTTTTATCTAATTGCCAACCGTCGACCGGAAACGCAATGAAGAAGAACGCAAATCGTCTACAGGACCCGTCTTGATTTAAGTAGAACCCCACGAATGTTGAACAGTTAACAAACTGACAGGTCAGCCAGCCTAAGTCTGATACGTTGCATTGGGCTTTTGTCCAAGCAAGTCTCTCGTTATTCACGGGCACTAATTCCAGTTCCTTTGAGACAGAAACCTGCTGGTCACGAGTATGGAAATGATCTTTGACGCAAATATGGGTCACATTCAGACGACAGAAGCTGCAGACAGAGTTGACACAGTAAATATCTCTGATTGACAACCATGATTCTATTGAGTCGCATAAGGATCTTAAAACAATATCCCTGTCACAGTAGCCAATAGTACTGTACATGCATGTAGTCATACTGTTAGTATGATAGTAAAAAGGTAAGTGGAAGGCATAATGCTCAATTTTCGAGAAAGTTGTATCAGAGAAAAGCTTATCATATATCAACCTAACAGTAAACTCACTCTTCCTGTCCGTCCCATTCGGGACATTGCAGTTAAAGATGTCTACATTTGCATACACTAAGCCAGTCAAAGAATCCATTGTTGGAATATTATTGATTATATCACTAATTGATTTCTCGTTAATTAGACGCTCAGTGTAGTGTATCCCCTGCGGGCAGCTGGCTATGGCTAACACGTCGGCCATCTTCAAGCATCTAACCTCCAGGTCCAGCATGTGTCCGAATTTCTCGAGGCCTTTCTCGGCGACAAGAGGACATTTAGTTGCAAAGTCCTCACAGCAGTTTCTGTACGGCAAGCAAGTTTCATGACAGAAGCAATGAAGCTGGTATAATTTCACTCTCGGGGGCAGAACTCCACATCGATCCTGACAGGACAGATACATGTTTCTTTGCGCTTTTACGTTGTCGTTTAATTTTGGTAGAAAAACGTTGCTGAAAGCCTGGATTCGATAAATATCAAATAAGAACTCGACCAAGTGAAGCGTCACCTTATTATGTCCAAACATAGTTCCAAGAGGAACCATAGTCGTTCTACGACTGAACGAGGCCGACCACTGCCGTTATCTATCACTATTAAATAGTTGGAATCGTCACAATAGACTCAACAATGTCGAGGCCGTTTAATAAAACTTTCATATTCCCCGCTCTTCACATATTCTGTACATCGGATAAACAAATACAAAGTTAGCTGTTTATAGTTATTCCCATTAGATAAACGTCTAAAGAAGAATGTAATTAGTTTTTTAATTTTAACTAAATCTTTCGAATACCAAAATTTCAATACAACGTACCAGTCCAGTGTATATGTTATATGCTACATTAAAGTATCGGTTTTAAATATGTAATTTTCAGAATCTTTATAGACTTTTCTCTTTAAAAATTTAATAATGAACTTTCCATTCGCATATCAAATTTAAATGTTAGTTGTTACATAAAACGGCATAGCCTAGCCAGAGAAATTGGTCATGTCATACGTGCTAAGACCTGAGATTAAACATTGTTTTCATCGCATTCTGATGTTATTTAAACAGGTATTCAATACAAGCTTGACCTTTTCCTATAATTAATGAAACATAAAGTTTTATTATTGCTAACCGCCTTAGATCGGGAAGAAACTAAATCACATACTACACTTGGAGGCATAGGCATAAGCTCTGGTCGGGACCAGGGCATTAGTTCTGGTCGGGACCTGGACATTAGCTCTTGTCGGGTTCTGGGCATTAGCTCTAGTCTATATAATCTATATTTATGGTTTTTAAAATATAAGATTTGCTACTTGTTCGTATGTTTTGAGCTCAAGACGCTGTTCAGACGTTCTTGGCCCAGATTTGAAATTAAATATAAAAAAAAAATGTTAATGTATAGTTTACTAAACTTTTCACATAGAGAATAAATTGAATTAAAAGTCGAACTCCCTAAAGCACTAGTTTCGAATGTAAACACTTCTGTAATTTAATTTCGTCCGTTCCACATAACGATCTGGTTAGAAAAGTCAATCCCCCTAAACAATGATATTAACTTGTAGAATAACATTTTCCAGACATTAATGATCAATAGCCTGCGGTTAATTTGTTGTTTTTTTTAGCGGCCCCCGAAAGGGGAAAAGACGATATTAGTTTTGTGTGGCCTGTCTGTCCGTCCGTCTGTCTGTCTGTCATTCTGTCTGTCCGTCCCGTTTAGTGCTCAGAAAGTAGAAGAGAAAATGAAAATCTGACATCACGATAATATAGATCATTCAAAGTTCTGATGCAACGGCTACTTTTTTTTTTCTAAAAGCTCAAAATCTAATTTTTAAAAATATTTTATGCAAGCAGTATTTAAAGAGAAAAAACCTAATTAGTATGCAATATAAATGAAAACCTAATTTAAGACAATTAATAATGTTATACATTGCATCGGACTTCACGTTTTTATTTGTTCCAATTTACGAGTATTTGCCATCTAAGTAATCAACTTATACAAGAGGTGTGGCAGTTGCCTTGAACTTCGGCTTTACAAGGCTAACGTTGAGAGATCAAAGCACGGAAGATGTATATTTTTGACCGCTGGGGCACTAAATAAGATCTCTCGTTTATCCTTGATATAATTTTTTATAAATGAACTTTTAGCAGCGACTTTCGTGTACTAGCGTAAATCCCGGCCATGACATGATTCTAAACTAATTTCTTAAACTTTAAAAAAAAAATCAGATTTAAAAAAAAATGTTTTTTTTATTGCCCTCATTAGAATGAAAGTAGCATATTTTTGTGCATTTTAACTGTTGGTTGGTCTGTCCGTCACGGTTAGATTAAAAAAACACCTAAAGGCTTTTGAAAATATGTTTTAACCTTTACTGTTCATTCAGATATATTGCGATAGTTTAACTATCTGAAAGATGGAAAAAATGGAGACAAAGTTTTGAACTGTTTATGGTTGCCACTGAAAGGAACACGAAGCCCGAACCAGTAAAGAAAGCTTTACTGCTACACCTGATCGGTGAACCCGCTCGAGACATCTACAATACTTTTGAAGTATGTGAAGATGAGACTGTAGACAAACTCATTGAAAGGTTTCAGAATCATTTTATGCCTAAATCCAACACTGTTTATGACAGATTTAAATTCTTCACAAGAAGTCAGAAGGACGGTGAAACGTTTGAACAGTACTATACAGATTTAAAGAATTTGTCCAAAGAATGTAAGTTTGACAACCTTCGTGAGGAACTCATAAGAGATCGATTAGTATGTGGCATACAGTCGGATCGAATGAGAGAGAGACTTCTGAGAGACGTAGACTTAACTTTAGAGAAAGCAGCAAGCATCATTCGTGCTGACGAGCATACACAGAACCAAATGATGGATATGAAAGTGGATATGAAAGGACTACAAATAGATGCTGCTAGTAAAGTAAAGAGGACAGAAGACAGAATGCCAGTTAAAAACTCACACGAGAGTATGGCAAGGAACCATGGAACAAGTACCATTAAAGATTGCAGATCTTGTGGTAGATCGCATGGAAAACACAATTGC
Source organism: Biomphalaria straminea (assembly GCA_021533235.1). Classification (NCBI taxonomy): domain Eukaryota; kingdom Metazoa; phylum Mollusca; class Gastropoda; family Planorbidae; genus Biomphalaria; species Biomphalaria straminea. Next base: position 7,512,805 of record JADKLZ010005465.1, on the reverse strand, counting down.
CCAGCATTCGGACAGACATGTCGAAAATGTAAAAAGAAAAATCATTTCGCTGCAAAATGTCGTTCGAAATATTCCAAGGCTGTTGATTTACTGGAAGATGAAAGTCAAGCAAGCCAAATAAATGAGTTATGGTTTGAGGCAATTGGCACTGACAACAATGTCAGAGTTTGGATGGTTGATGTCAATATTATGGGAAAGATGGTCAAAATTAACATTGACACAGGAGCACAAGCCAATGTGATATCTGAGTCAACGTGAAACACTTTAAAAACTGATAGTCAGTTAAAACAGTCAAATATTACCCTACGAGCATTAGGAGATGAAACACTAGAACTGATGGGAGTTGCATCGGTCACATTTAAAGTCGACGATGTGGAAGTCAAAGATGATCTGTATGTGATCAAGAAAGAAATAAACCCTGTTCTAGGTATGAAGACATCTATTGCTTTGAAACTAATTGAAGCAAAAGAAAATGTCGAAGTACATATTGTCAAGCGACAAAATGAAGTTCCACGAGAGTTGATGCCGAGAAATCAACTAACAACAGCTTGTAGACCAAAGTCAGGTTCTAAATTGCAAGAAGATGATAAACTATTACGTGCTCAAGAGAAATCGAGACCAGATGAGGACATGATTAAGAAAAATTATGGCGCAACAGGAAAGTTTCCCGGAAGTAATCAGAAGATAAAAGAAATTCGTCGCAAAACTGAAGCTGATGTTAAAGTGTTCAAAAGAAACAATGTAAAGGAAAAATTGTTACCTCATGCTGTACCAGACAGACCATGGAAAAAGGTTGCGACAGATTTGTTTGAATGGCGAAACAATGATTATTTGCTAGTTGTGGACTATTTCTCAAAATACCCTGAAATAAAACGACTGGAGAACAAAACAGCAGAATGTGTTATCAGGGCACTGAAAGGAATTTTTGCTAGACATGGCATACCAGAAGAAATAGTGAGCGACAATATGCCATTCAACAGTTATCAATATAGAGAGTTTGCTTCTGAATGGAATTTCAAGATAACTACATCAAGTCCCAGGTACCATCAATCAAATGGTCAAAGTGAGGTGTATGTTGGTATCGTAAAGCAGATATTCAACAAAGCATACAAAAGTGGGAAAGATCCATATCTCGCTATGCTCGAGTATAGAAATACTCCAATAAGTGGACTGCTGTATTCACCATCACAACTGCTCATGAGTAGAAGACTCAGGGACATAATTCCAACTGATCCCAAACTATTTGAACCATCGATAGCTGAAAATGCAGAGAGATTACTCAACGAACGACAGATGAAAAGCAAAGTGAAATACGATGCAAAAGCAAGACTGCCTAAAGATTATTCTGTTGGAGAGAAGGTGAGAGTGCGTCTAGGACAAACATGGCAGAAAGCTGTCGTCATTAAGAAACATCCATCACCCAGATCTTATATCATAAAGACAAATGATGGAAAAACCTACAGAAGAAACCAAAGGTTTTTAAACAAGAGTTTTGATGAAGACGTCTCTGGGTACTATGATACTGACGAAGACAATGAACAACAAACTGTTAGAACAACCGAAACAGAAAGTTATAGACCAACGTCTAGAGAACTTGTCGTGCCAGTCAAAACAACCAGAAGTGGCCGAGTTGTTAAGATTCCTTCTAGATATCAGTAGGTCCTATTAAGAACTTTAAAAGGAAGGATGTGCTAATATAAAATATATTACGTCATTGTTTATTGTTTATGTTTTGAGTGAACGTAAAAGATAGAGCGGAAATAAAAGAGTTCTCTAATGTCTACCTTTATGAAGACAAGTCTCGTTATATTGTTTAATTGTAAAGTCTACAGTAGTTTATTAATCTGTGACAACAGATTTAAAATATCTATAATAGATTGTTCCGGATGTTTATGTCTAGATCTACATTAAAATGTTATAATAAACTAAAACGAATCTTCTATTTTTAAATTTAATATTGCATTCATTGTATTGATTATCTGGGCTTTTTATTTTAATTTTACCTAAATTTCATCCAAATTATTAATAATAATAATTAATAAGATATATATTAAGAGTGCTAAATCAGAAGTTTAATTTATGTACATCTACATCTCTACAGATCAATGCTGAAAGATTATTTAAAATCGCTCGTGTGACATATTGTATATATCAGGCTATTAGTTTGTAACCAGTTAGCGTGCTGAACTGATTATCGCGACGCTCCCGGGTTATGTGTCTGTTTGTTTTACATGTTTCGATTGTTTCTTCAGAGTTAAACATAGTTTACTTCCTATTTCAAACCTTCCACAGGAGGGGATGGGAGCATGCAGTAATTGAGCCAGGGACCAACGATAAATCCGAACTACAGTCTAGTGCGCAAACATCAATATAAGGCAGGTTTATATCCTGCTCGCCATCCTCCGTTGTCCAGCGAGAAGTTAATTATTTTCAACTTTGAAGAAACTTCCGAAACATCTTGCGAATAGGCGGATCTGACAGGGATCCGAATCTGACGGGGGCCGCCTCTGAGTTTGTGTATCACACAAACTCTCTTTGTAATATTGTTTTTCTTAATTCTGTCCTCTTTTTTTGTAAGCTTGTAAAGAAGAATGTAATGATTAAGATCCGTGGAGAAGGTACATATGTCATTTGTGAGAATACCTTATCAAACAATTAAGACAGTGTTTCCCAAACTGTGTTCCGAGGAACCCTAGTGTTCCGCGAGTCTTGACTAGGTGTTCCGCGAGTCTTGACTAGGTG
>JADKLZ010005465.1:7490243-7504066 GCA_021533235.1 Biomphalaria straminea | reverse complement strand
AACAGATATCGGGTCACAAACAGATATCGGGTCACAAACAGATATCGGGTCAAAACAGATATCGAGTCACAAACAGATATCGGGTCACAAACTGACATCGGATCACAAACAAAGAAATTCCATGCCAAACTGGGACTCGACTTATTAAAAAAGGTTGTGACTGAACGGTGCATTTGGTTTTCGGGACATGTTCCTCGGACAGAATAATTCAAGCATCCCAAGAGTATCAGTGACATAAGGGGGGGGGGGGGGTAATAAAAGGAAAGCGCACACTAGGATATTCTCTTCAAACCTGACACCACACCTTCATGGAAGACTGCAAGGCAGTGGTCACAGTGCTCTCTATATAAAATTATTATTATTATTAATTATTATGTTTGAAACGAACACGTGTTCATTATGTGGCGCTGCCAGGGTCGAGTTTCGTTAAAGGGAATCCAAATTCATCTTAGTCTTCATTGAAGAATTTTCTGGTGATGTGGCAGGTCTGCAGCAGTACCCCCCTCTGACAGGCAACGTGAATGTTATTTTAAAATCTAGGGACCTGGAAGTTATATATGAGGTCACTTGTTATTATTCCCTTGGTTGATATAACAATGGGGTGTATTGTTGTTTTAGATAACTGCCATAAATCCTTAATCGAAATAAGTCTGGATTTTTATTTGCCTTTTTAAAAATACAGTATAAATGTTGTATTATTGTGTATTTGTTTTATTTTTTGTTTACTAGTGAATAATGAATGTGGAAGAGGAAGTAACTGTTTTTATGTTTCATTTTGGTGAGCTTCTTGATTATTTCCCTCTAGTGTTTAACCTCTTCTTATTTATCTTGTTTTCTTTAGTTTGATTCTGATTACAACTCGTACACTACAAAAGCGTTAACTCTTTCTCTCCTAAATGACGCTATCAACGTTGATTCCACTAGAATGTTATAAATAATTACGGAGAGAAAGTGTTAAATAAGTTAAAACTGACTTACTTCATCACTGTTGTTCCACAACGAACTCAGAAACGTAAACAATTCCAGGTTGTAATATGTCAACATGGACATCTCTAGGACAGACCTATCTATCTGTCTGTCATTGCCACTGCCGTTGTCTCTCGCCATTGTTGGTGTATCCAAAACCCATGTCATATTGACCGCTTCCAATATGGCGCTGTTAATTAGAAGAAAATAAATGATTCACTATATCTCTAAATAATATCAATCTCGTAGCTTTGCATTGGAGTACTCAAAACTTTGTTTAGACATACAATCAGTGGCGTCACTAGCGGGGTGCGGTCCGCATCGGGTGACACCCGATAGGGGGTGACACCCAAGTGGAAAAAAATGCACGTTTCCAAAAAAATAATAATATCAACTTAAAAATGTGACATAAGCAAGATTAAAATGCATGAAAAACTCGTGAGAAGACTGAAGAACACTTGGGGTGACACAAAAGTGAAAAATCACTTTAGAATAACTGACAATTCAAAAAAATAAGTGTCAGTGGCTAAATATTGAAACATTTTTCAATTATAAAATATTATTGAAATTTCACAATTAATTAATGTAATTTGTGTAGAATTGTAAAGTAAATCAGTGGTGATTGAGATTTCTGAAGATATAATTTCAGAAAGAAATGTTACAACGAATCAGTTGAATGTTATAGACTTCAATATTTTAAGGGTTAGTTTCTTCTTGTCGTTTGCTAGTTTCACATAAATAGCTAATAACATTGTCCAGAGCAAAAGGGAAATTACGCTAGTTGTTAAAAGAGTGGTTCTAATGCTTCCTAATGGTGATGATTTAGTCACTTAATAGCAAGAAATTGTATCCTTTTTTTTTGTCAACTATTTTCAAATAATTCTTTAGAAATAAAATATAAATAAATAACTTAATTACATAGGTGTTTGAAATAAAGTCAGAAAATAGAATATCAAAAGACTTTTGAAGAATAGTCATCAGGATTTGAAAATTGGAAAACAAGGTTATCCAGCTACAATGGACATGGAAGTCGTTGCTATGATTGATGGAAAGAAGAAAAACAACAACAGGATAAATTACACATATTGTTTTTATAAAATCAGAATATTTGACATTTCTTGAGAATATTAACGACCAGTCTTTATTGAATATAAAATTTCCATAAATTAATGGAAATGTTGTGTAGATAAAGCCATAACCTTATTTATATCTATAATGTTGAAAAGTGTATAAATATTTTAGAAAACCACGTAACAGATATACATATAAAACTCAGAATTACTCTAAGCACCTTTGTATTTTGTTTAACAGCACACCTGACATAGTATACACTGATCAGATTCATAAATAATAAGATTTTAAGGAAGAAAAAAGCTGAGAAGACAAAACTTAACATCTTAAAATGTCTAGAAAGGAGTGAGCTTGAATTTAGAATATGTCGAGCTCCGGAATATAGAAAATGCAGCTTCAGTGTCTGAAGAAGGAATAAACAAGTACATGGAATTTTAAGAAGCAGCAGAAAGGCTATTTAATAGATGTTTATAACATTCAATTATATGTCATCAACATTTTCAGAAAATGCAACTTACCTAAATTTTTGGTACAAGGGAAATATTTTTTTCTTTCTAAAATTATAGCCTTTAGAGGTTCAGCTTAAGATCTGTTTTCAGGCGTTTTTTTTTTACCTATTTTTTTAGGGAAATATGTACTAAAAGGCCAAAGATACATGGGAGTAGACCTACCTTTAAACTATTGACAAAGTGGTGGTTAATTCTACTTTTTCTTTACCAAAAGCATAACACGTTCGACAAAGGAACAGATGACGTTTCAAAACTGGCATATTTAAAATTAATCTTCAAAAAATATGTGTGATATTATGCACTTTTAAGTCAGAAATACAGAAAAGAAAAAAAAAACATTGTAATTTATTTAAGGTTTTATTGTTGCAAAATTGAACTAGAGATAAATTGTAACAATTAAATTTTAAAATTTAATTGACACTCTTTTTTATAGTTGTTTCGCAATCAACTAATGCAGTTAATTATAAAGTATGTGGTATGATAGCTAAACAAACAAACAACCAAAAAGAGAAACTATTTTTAGAGGGTTCAGGGGGTGACACCCTGAGTTGACCGCACCGGGTGACACCCACCCTAGTGACGCCACTGCATACAATTTCCCCATATTTACAGTAAATTCCATGTAAACTAATAATTCTGTTTCCATTCTATGGATAGTGTGCATATTGCGTCCGAGCGATAGACATTAATAAATATAGACTGGAAAAAGGAAGTAACTTCATGTAACTTGAAAACATGTAAATCTATTGAATTCGGATTTCCGAATTATGAAAAATTAAAAAATTGCATGATCTTCAGTCTTAGAGATTAAACACAATTTATAGACATAAAATAAAGTACACACAATTGCAATGCACAAATTTTTGTTTCATAAAACTCTCTTATTGGCCAGTCTATATTTATTTATGTCTATGGGAATAGGCCTAAAAAAAAACTCCCGCAAGACGGCATGGGAACCAACAGGCAGGATTTAAACTCAGGACCATCGTGACGACATTCTGCAGTTAAAACCACAAAGTTTTTGTCGTTTCTTTTTTCATATTTTTTTTAACAAGGCTTATATCTGCCACACCATTGTTTGATAGTTGGTGACATGTAGTGGCTGGCGAACGGGATATTCTCGTCTATAGAGAGTATTCTGTTGCGCGGGGGTAACAGGAACTTAATAATTTAATACTATTATTATTAGGAGGCGCGGTGGCTGAGCGGTAAAGCGCTTAACTTCTAAACAGGGGTCCCTGGTTCGAATCCTCGTGAAAACTTTGATTGTTATTTTGGGATCCTTGGGCGCCTCTGAGTCCACCTAGTTCTAATGGGTACCTGACATTAGTTGGGGAAAAGTAAAGGAGATTGGTCGTTGTGCTGGCAACATGAAACCCTCGTTAACTGTAGGCCACAGAATCGGATGACCTTTACATCATATGCCTTATTGTTAAGATATATTTCATTAACTATCATTTTGATATCTACTTTGCAGTAGTGAGATACAATTAATTGACATTCCTTAGTGTGTCGTCAAAATCTCCATCACACAACTAGATATTGTTTAAGGGATTATAGATATGGATTTATGAGATTCATTTGACAGTTGGACACATTCTAGAGACTGTACCTTGTATCTACATGAAACGTTTCCATTTTCCCAATGACATGAGGTCTAAACACACAGGGATCACAAAGATATTTGTAAGGTGCCCAGTGCTCGTTCAACCGGTTGGGTTCTTGTAAAAACTTGTCATGTGAAATGTAACTGAAATACAAAATCTTACTTGAAAAATAAATTTAAATAGCCTTAAAGCGCTAAAAGATTAGAGCCCAGTGTAAGGATAGTAGCTCTAAGTATTAAGGTAAACTAGAAAATATGACTTATGAATCAATTTAATCAATTAAATATTTTCGGAAAAAATCCATTAGGGATTCGAGAATCTTCATTATCACTTAAGACTGTGCTAATGATTTTTACCAGAGGTTAGTTGTGGACCGAGAGCTCTGGACGTGGTCTATCCTTGTATTTCTGCCATGTGACTGCCATTAAATAATGTCCACTGAAACTAACGGGACACTAAGAGCGCCCCCCCCCACCACATACTTTAACCGGACTGGGCTACCCAGTTGAATTCTTTGTTGAATTCTCCACCCGGGACTCATGTACCTTCGCTTTCAGTGCATATGCTGACCAAATAATCCGATGGGCATTAAATCTTTAGCTGTTGTTTGACTGTACGCTATCTTGATTAGTCTTGCTTAAATAATTAACATTTATTGCGTAATTCATATAATGCCATTATATATATATGGATATATATATATATATATATATATACATATATTTTTATATATATATATATATATATATATATATACTAGCCATATGTTACCCGCGGCCCGCGGGTCTTAATTTGCGTATCACTGTCATGTAGTCACTAAGAGTGTTTTGTAAACAAATGAAATGATAATGTTATAAGTAAAACGAATGCGGAATGCGTAAATGTAAAAATAGTATAATGTAGCTATAAAATTAGCTAATCGACATAAATTTAAATTCATTTTTGCAAATAAAAACATTTGCTTGTAGACCTACATACACTTGAATAATATTGGAAATGAAAAGACTTTATTTTTGTACCAGTTTATCTATATAAATATAACACATGTCCTGATGTAGACAGCTAAATTAAAGAATGCATTTTTTAATTATTATTATGTATAATATGCAAGTTAATAAGTAGATCTAGACTTTCTTCAGTAAAAGTATATTTAATCGTATATTTAAGAGAGTAAAATATTGAACTCTCAATGAGTTAAATCCAAAAATAACGCATTTATTAGTCAAAAGCCAACAATGTTTTTATTTTATTTAGAGGCGAAAGGTCGTGACCTCAATACGCGTTGCCTTGGTGAATACTGTGGGCGTGTTAGCCGTGTAGGCGACAAAAAAACAATACAATAGATCTATATTTTAAAAGCAAATCCAACGCGTGAATGTAATTGTTTATGTAACATTGTTAGTTTAATTTGGTATAGCTCTAGAATCTAAACAATTTGAATGCCACAGCAATCTAGTCAATAAATTAAAACTTTGAGCCTATTATAATAAAAGACTATTAACACTGTGAACTCGACCTAGATAAATAAGCATCATTTGATGTAGACACATTAGCCGTATTTCATACGTTATCAGGTCTAAATGCGCATAAGTAAATCTGAAAATAAAAAAGTAAATTGAAAATAAAGACTTAAAAGTAAACCGAATCAGTAGTTGTAGGCTTAAATGCTTTGAAAAATACAATGAAAAGTAAATTGTATTATGTAAGTAGTTTATTACTTTAATTATATGCTTTTATAATGCGCGATATTATAATTATGACCTTTGACGTTCATTTCATTTGTACCACTGCGCGCCACAAATGTAGGCCTAATAGTGCCGCAGTTACGGAAAAGTATGTCAAGGCGCTCAAAGCCATTTAGATCTACATTTAGAGCGAACGATTTTACATAAAAAAAGTTTTGTAAACTTAAATTTGAAGGTTAATTTTTATTAACTAAGGAAATGAATAGACACTAATATGTATGTTCATGTGTGAAAGTAAAAAAAAAATTGTTTTAGACCTAGGGACGTGACCTCATTTCACGATGTGTTCATTGCGTGACCTTTTTAATTAGATGTACGCTATGAATGAAACTATTAGAATATATCTAAACACGGCTTCGCGAACGAACGCATGAAAAATGCTTTCGAAAAACAAATTTCAATGTTAATTTGATTAAAATATGAAATGAATGGACTATAATAAGTGTGTTCATGTGCTAAAGTATAAAACTATCGTTGCGAAGAGAAGTTCTATCATCTTACAATTTTAGACCTAGGGACGTGACCTCATTTCACGTTCGCTGTTCGCTGAATAGAGCGATGTGTAACATTTCGTGAATGTCTAATGAACGAATGTGCGTAAGGATATCTACGCTTGCTGATATAAAGAACGAACTTATGTATAAAGGCTTTTGAAACACAAATTTGAAGCTTAATTTTGTTAAATAATAAAATCATTAGACTATATTTTGTATTTTCATGCGTCAAAGTAAAAACCTATAAGTGCAAAGTGTATTTCTTAAAATTAGATCTAGATCTAAATCCTTTCGATCTTTTTCTCATGTCAACATTTTAAACAAAGCCTAGATCCATAAAATAGTATAGTTGTAATAGACTTGGTCAACTTTATTTTTTTTAAGGGTCTTACGTTTGTTTTAGGACTACAATACATACACTACGGCCTACGTTAGTACCCAAGGAACATTTCTGCCAAGTTTTATCAACATTGGTCAAGCGGTTTTGATTTCCATTCGGCTCATACATACATACATACATACATACATACGCCTTACTTATCCTTTTATATATTAGATATATATATATATATATATATATATATATATCAAAAAGTGTTTCTTCCTATCATGGTTTCAAAACTTTGAATAATTTCATATTATTAAAAATTTGTAGAAACAAGGTACGAATGCAAAAGACGATATAAAAACTCACGTCAAAAACTGTAGAAAGGAAATATTTGTGGGGCATTCTTTTTCTGCTTCTATAAAATATAGGACAAGTGAAATAAATGGCTTTTTTTTTTCAAACAAAACATGTATTTAGTAGGGACCTGCGAATCAGGAAATTTTTTTCGAATCGAATATCGAATCGAATATCAGAAAATATTCGAATTTCGAATCGAATTCGAATCGAATATTCTTGAAAAAACTTGACAACCAACAAGTGTATAATTAATATATTAAAACTTGAACTTCTAAATTTTTATTATATATGTTTATTTATACTGAAACACATTAAAATGTTAGCAATAATTAAATTGCAAAGCAGGCGTTTTAAAAAAAAGTTCCCCCTTTCAGACCTTGTGGTCTATAGGGCAGATGATGTAAAGGTCATCTGATTCTGTGGCCTACGGTTAACGAGGGTGTCATGTGGCCAGCACAACGACCAACCGCCTTTACTTTTCCCCAACTAATGTCAGGTACCCGTTAGAGCTGGGTAGACTCAAGGGCGCCCGAAAATCCCGAAATAAAAATCTCAGTCTTCACCAGGATTCGAACCCGGGACCTCCAGTACGGAAGCCAAACGCTTTACCGCTCAACCACCGCGCCCTCGCGTTTTAAAAAAGTAGATCTTTATTTATTTTGGCCCAAATCAAAGTTTCAGCATTATTTTTCGAGAGATTGTGACGATGGTCAGTAATAATTTGTCCTCCTACTGAATTAACTCTTTCTTATGAACAATTTGTTGCCTGAATTACAAGCAAATTCCTAGCTGCTCTGGCCAAAAGTGGAAAAATATTAATACTTTTAAAATGTTTCGATTTACAACTGCTTGCTTCGAATACAAACTGACTTCATCCTTAATTTGCTCAGAAATGGTGGAAATTTTGTTGATTCTGGTATCTCCTTGAGCATCATGCACTTTCTTGAACATTGAATCCATAAGGCTTCCCATATTCCTGTCTTGAACAAGACTTTCACGTGGCAATTCATCAGAATTTTTGCCAATTTTGCTTCCGTCAGAGTTAGCCGATATTGTCTCTACAAATAAGACAGCTTTTTTAGTTTCAGCTTCTGAAAATATGTAGTGTTTAAATCTTGGATCAATGAATGTGGCTGCCAGGAGATGATCCATTGTCAAATCAAATCTTGCTCCAAGTTGTTTCAATAGCTCATCTCGAAATTGTTGGAGACCTGTTGGTGATTTGGACACTAACTCTTCCTTCAATGTAAAAAATGCAAGGATAGATCAAACTTATGCTGACATTGGAATCAGCACTCAAAACTGTTGTTGCTTCTGCTGTTGGTCTTAGAATTGGAAGAGAAGCTTTCAGAGTATCTTGTAAAGTTTGTGTTAATGGTTTTGGTGGATTTCTTGCACATTTCTTTTTAACACCACATTCTACAAGTGCAAGAGAGACAGGAACAGAGTTTTGGTCAATCCATTCCAGCAAATAATATGTACTATTGAATCTAGTAATAACATCTAAAGGAGGCTTTGATTCCTTCATTCCTTGATCAGTTTGATATTTGGACAACATAGTTTGACCAACAGTTGATGAATGAAAAAAATCCAGCAATCCTGTGAACATGACTGATTAGGTTCTGAATGATTTTTTGAGCATCTAAAGCAGCATTGATTGAAAGTTGCACACCAAAACCGAGCTTGAATTATCCACAAAAAAAGCATTACTTTTTTTGAAAATATTCGAACATTCGAAAATTTAAAATAATTTCGAATCGAATTCGAATATTCTTTTAATATTCGAAATTCGAATCGAATATCGAATATTCGCAGGTCCCTAGTATTTAGACTAACTATTTCACTGAACTTCGATTAGGCAGATATTGTTTTCTTAATTAAACAATTGATCAACATTTTAGGCGATTAAGAGAAGTGACCTACCTGTCAGATTGAAATAACTGGCAATGTTGGCGCCTTCTGTAAACCAAAAATCTGGCAACCAAAATTTATCGATCCACGCTGACCACAGACGACTGTAAGGGTCTCTTACAAACATGAACCTATGAAAAAGAGTTAACATAAAATCTATTGAAACATAAAGAGAATAATTATATGCAGCGGCGTAAAGAGAGTGGGTGGAGGGGGATACTAATTAGAAAATCCCCCGGTCTCCCTTTGAGGGGGGCCTCAAATGAGTGTCCAATGTTTGTTTGTTTTACATGTTTCGGAAATTCCTTCAGAGTTGAAGATAGTTATTTCCTAGTCCAAACCTCCCGCAGGACGACGGGGGATGGGAGCGGGCAGGGTTTGAACCCGGGACCATCGGTAAATCGATACGACAGTCCAGCGTGCAAACCGCTCGACCAGGCAGTGTCCACATTGACTTTACATTAAATAGTAAGCCAATGCTATGCTATCTTACTTTTCAGGTTGTTATGTACATTAGTGACCATGCTACATGTTAAACACATTAGACTTATTAAGTACATCATCTAAGGTCATGGTGTCGAGTGTCCAAATCCAGGGGCCCCTAAAGAGTCTAAGTCCCTCGGGGCCCCCTAAATACCTTGCTACGACACTGACTATATAATTAGGTTGATATGCGAACAGATTTTTAGTAGGAGTGTTGGAGTTACCTGAGCTTGTTGGATAGCTCACTAGGACCTGACTCATCGCTCGTGATGCTGACATTTTTACTGAAGCTGCTATAGTGGGTTATAATTCTTGGAATATCGTGCGGGCTTTCGAATACCATTCCATATGTATCGTTATTTAAGAAGCGCAATATGTTGATCCAGTAAGTGCACCCAACCTGGCAATAAAATAGAAAGCAACATTATTTTTTTTGGCATGTAACATTATTATTATAGCTTTTGTATAGCGCTACTTTCATGCTTATTGCATGCTCAGAGCGCTTTGGTCCAATCTCATTTGTGGACCAGTGGGGGGAGGGGGTATCTAGGAGTTGGTTTCCCGTGCTGCCTTTGGGCGCTCAGTAAACACAACTCTGCCCGAGTCGGGTGTCGAACCTCGAGCCCCCTTCTAGGTAGCCAAGCAAGCCAAGCTCAAGCCGCACTTAGCCTCTCGACCACGCTTCCCACACTTACAAATGTAAAAGAAAGTTAAATGTTATTCTCGCTCATTATTTTCTAAACGGCATACATCAACTGTTAAATTTCTAGAAAAATTGTTAGAGTCTTTTATCAGATCCGTGTTTAAAGTCCACTCAGATTCCTCCATGAAGTTCTGACTTGAATTGTAAAATAGGTTCGTACCTTGGGAACGACGCAATATGCCATTTTGTTGAACTGATCCAAGAAGACTCTCTGCGCTTGGCCACTATGGCCGTGTTTAAAGCAAGCGTCAATGGCCACCTTGGCTCTGTGTCTATAAATATCTGAATCGATGGTCAGTTGTAAATGTGTCAGGCAGGTCGTGTCGACTATCCTGTAGTGTAAAACGGGGGCTGTAAAAAAATAGTTTTAAAATAAATTTTGATTAGTAACTTTTTAAACAATTACTCTATAAAACAACATAACACTTCTCAATGATGGCTTCAGGTATTCAAATGTCAGTCAGTATAATTATGGGGTTGAGATTTGTAATTCCGAGTTTCTTATTGCGACCCTAAGTGCACCCAACTGCCATTGGTTTACCTTTACTTTTACCTATCCCTTACGGGGCGCTGTGGTCGAATGGTTAAGCGCTTGGCTTCCGAACCTGGGGTCCTGGGTTTGAATCCCGTTGAAAACTGGGATTTTGAATTTCGGGATTTTAGGGCGACCTGACTCCACCCAACTCTAATGGGTATATGACTTTAGCTGGGAAAAATAAAGGTGGCTGGTCGTTGTGCTGGCCACATAACACCCTGCTCGTTAACCATAGGCCAAAAGAAACATCATCTGCCCCATAGATTGCAAGTTCTGAAACTAGAAATTTTACTTTACTTTTTTTTTTTACCTATTCTCTAGTCTATTGGACCGGTAGTGCACCAATCAAGATGCATGGGATACCTGACCTTAGTTGGGCAAGTAAACGCGAGGTTGGTCGTTGTGCTGGCCAAATGATTACCTTTACATCATCTGCATCACAGAGTACACGGTGTGAGCGGGGAATTGAATTTTATTAGTATAATCATACATTTTGTGACACTCTACTATCAGTCTTTATTCCACATCTTCATCCTTTTTAGATTAGTTTGTCATGTCTCATGTTTGTGTTTGTAATGTTTTTACAGCGCCTTGAGCCTACATTTTGTTTGTTAACAGCGCTTTGTAAATAAAATTATTATTATAATTTTTTTTATTATTGATAATTCAAAAAAAGCAACAGAATCAGTATTCGTAATTGTCTTAAGAATTGATTCTAAGACACTTGGACATCTACGCCTATGGAATCTTGTCTGGACAAACTTTTATTTAGGAAAGATACTAGCAGATGTAGAGGACCACATCCCTATTACCGATAGCTACTTTACCAAGACGCTCCGGTCAGAAGATGGCTAAAGACCGAAGATTGTAGGATAAGCTGTCGGTGACAAAAGGTTTTCTTTATCGCGTGTCCTGGGTGCAGTTGTACCACTATGACTGCCTCAACATTAGTTAAACTATTGGATAGTGCATCCCATAAAAATGTCACTTTGACGTTTTTATTAGCCTTCATGTAGTGCGTGTGCATGTCGAGGTGTTATGGAAGGCTACGACAAATTTTGTGTTACTGATCAATACTTCAAATAATGTTACAAATTATTGAACTGAACTGTTGAATATAATTTTTTTTTTAAATTTCCCCCTTAAATGGTTAAAATAATAAGATTAGTAATATGACTGTTATAAATGTTCATACAACTTTAATAAATGATGAGTGGTAACGCTGTTCCTAACAGACAGGTCTAGAGTTCGAATCCTGGTGAAGACTAGAAATTTGAAACTCAGGATGTTTAGGGCGTCCCTGATTGCACATAACTTAAATAGATATCTGACATTATCTGGAATAAGGTCAATGGTCGTGAGTTCTTTGTTGACCGTTAGCCACAAAAACAGATAACATTTACATCAATATATTGTCGTCACTCTGACCTCTTGCCCATCGCCTATGGTGTGCGCCGTAAACCCATCTTTTCTAAAGTTCATAAATTTCATAATTAATCAACTCTCCCTTGTAGACACTATAAGCTACTAGAATATAAGTAGCTTCCTGTTTCCACTTCCCCTGCAACCTTGACTCGTACGCTATATAAGAACCTGCTAGTTCAAGTAAAGGAAAAAGAAACTATTGGTTTACTATTAGTATGGAGAGTTCAGTCCACTTACCTGATCGTCTGCTGGTCACGTGACTGTAAAGAAAGACCAAACAAATCAATGAGAACATTACTGTGCAGGTGAGAAAGAGTTGAACCTTTCTCTTTCGAAACATCCTGTGTAATTTTAAACAATTAAAATAAGTTCAACGAAACTGTTTTGTAAATAGGTAATTAATGGAAAATATCTTTTTAAAACTTTGAAAAATCTTAAATAACATGTTGTCAATGTTTAAATGTTTTTTCTAGTTTACGAGATCTAAATGGGAAGGACGGACGGATGGACAGACAGACCACATAAAACTAATAGTGGCTATTCGGAGGGCCGCTAAAAATTTGTTTTAGACTGTTGTTAAAGCTATAGTCTTCTTAGAGCAAAGAGTTGCAGCAGCATTACTGAAAAACTAGTCTCTATAGTTGATAAGGGTACGCGATGGCTAAGTGGTTAAGCACTTGGCTTCTGAGCCTGGGGTTCTGGGTTCGAATTTTGGTGAAGACTGGGGTATTAAATTTAGATATTTTTTATGGTGCAAATGAGCCGACCCAGTTCTAATGGATACCTGGCTTTAGCAGTGAAAAGTAGTGGCGATTGGTCGTTCTGATTGCAACATGACACCCTGCTAGTTTATCGTTGGACATAGAAACCGATGTCCTTAACATCATCTGCTCTATTAGTTGCAAGCAGTGCCGGTACTCAGTAGATGATTGCCTAACTTTTAAATACTAAAAATTAATTATACACGTTAAAATTCAAGAAATGTACTCTTTTTTTTTTCAAAAAGGTGCCGGCACGCCGTACCGGTGCGTACCGTGATAAAAAAAAGCCCTGGGTTGCAAGGTCTGCAAGGTAAAGTTCACTTTTTTTTTTTTAGAAAGTGAATGTTTTGTGATATTTTTCTTTGAGACAGTGTTCTGTATCTTTCATGTCGGCATCTACACAGCATCTTTTGTGAAGGTGGTCGATGGTATGCAAACTACTATAGCTGCCCTACAGAAGTTGCATGTTCGAGTAACCCCCCGGGCATTCCCATTACGTGCTCAACACAAGTTAATATGACTCTTACCGGTTTTATTTTTTAATAACCATTTCTATTATATATAATTGTAGCAAAAAAAAAAAGAGCTCGATTTCTTATTAAATTGATCATTATTTTTTTAAGTTTAAGGCGTTCTACTCTACATCTTTCAATATCTCAAAGAATATTGACCCGATTACAATGAAAATGATAACGTTGGAAAATGTATTTTAATTTATTAAAATATATGCACATTTGTTCATACTGGTTGAAAACTTTAAACCTTTAAGGTTATTAACACTGCTCACAATGGTAATCGTTTTATACAATAAACTATTCATGAAATGCGATGATTGATAAGTAATATTTTTTAAAGTGTATTTTAAAAGACAATAAACTGATTTTATGCCGGTTTTAATTACTAATAAATCAACTTTATATAGGCTATA
>JADKLZ010005465.1:7461860-7472118 GCA_021533235.1 Biomphalaria straminea | reverse complement strand
ATATATAGGTCTGTGATTTGATAATTATCGGATAAGAATTAGCTTCCCTTTTCCAGTTTCGGTATAATATTGTTACGACTCTCACTATTCAGGCTATATGGAAACTGTAACATGCACCACCAACTTAAAGAACTTGACAACTCCGGACTCCGAAGCAACGTAATAATTTAATAGCTGAATAAATAGCAATCAATACTGTACAATTGGCAGCACGTAACATAAGACTGTACAAATATCTCTCCGTTAATAGCCGTATCAGCTCTTGCACTGGTCTCTCCGCCTCGTCTCGGACTTGTACTAAGACGTTGTAACGAACTGTAGATCGGGAAGTTGTGACTAACTCGTGTCTGATACCATCGCTCTTTATATAGGTTCCTTGCTGGCCTTCTCGAACCGGACAGAACGCCCCTCGACATTTCTAGGTGGTCAGATGACTACACTTCTCGTGGCGCTCTTGAGATCTGTTCACGACGCAGATCCTACGCGAACCGACTCGTCTCTGCTGACCGTCGTAACTCGTCACGCTTGACCGCTCGTCTGGCCTGGGGCGATTTGTGTCGGCTGACTACACACACCACTACCCACATATGTGCAACCACCAGATTTATAACAATATATATAGGTCTGTGGTACTAACTCTCAAACATAGACATAAATAAATATAGACTAGCCGATAAAAGATTATTATGAAACGAAAATTTGTCACTTGCAATTTTGTGTACTTTATTTATGTCTATGAGTTTTGTTTAATCTCAAAGACTGAATTCATGCATTTTTTTTTTAATTTTTCAGAATTCGGAAATCCGAATACAATAGATATACATGTTTTCAAGTTACATGAAGTTACTTCCTTTTTCCAGTCTATATTTATTCATGTCTATGTTCTCACAAGAGACGAAACAAAGACTCACGTTAAAAACTGTACGAAGGAAATGTTCATAGGGCATTCTTTTTCTGCTTCTATAAAACATAGAACAAGTGAATTAATTGGTTTGTCTTAAAAAGCAAACATTCCTTTAGTCTAATTATATCGCTGATCTTGGACTAGGCAGATAAAGCAAACATTCATTTAGTCCGATTAAAAATCTCTAAACTTCGATTAGGCAGATTGTTTTAATTAATTAATGATCCATATATAGGACCAGTGGTCTTCAACCTTTTTTTGGCCTACAGCACTATTTTCGTATTTTTGGCTTTTTTAAACTCTTTCTCTCCTTAATTATTTACCACATTCTGATGGAATCAACGTTGGTATCGTCAGTTAGGAGAGAAAGAGTTAAAAGTCCGCCAGCGCCCCCATGCTAAAAACAAAATACTAGTAAAGAAGAGTAAGAAGTGTGAAGTCAAATTATGCAAAAATTATGTCAAATAACTTACGAGAAAACACGCAGAGTTTAATCTCATGGTCATGAGTTTGTTTAAAATCCTTTTAATAGTCCCTTTTTAAGTTATATTATATATTATCGCCAACTATTTTTAGGTTTAATTGTAAATTTTGTTTTATTTTTATATAAATATTTTATTTAGATATATATTATTATTACTGAATTCACTAAAAAATTAAATTAAGCTAATGAGTACCTTGATGCTCCTGCAGTCTGACAATATTAGAAATGTCAAATTTTAAATTAGCTTAAGCAAGACAAACGTGTCCTCTAATGGCTACATCCAGTCTATTTCTTTGCATACTCATTAACTTTGTTACGTACTAAATACAGTTGAACCATGTGTATTGATGTAAAAAGTAATAATAATAATAATAATAATTCCATTGTGTGACCACAGTTTTGGAATTTTACAGAGACATTTTATTTATTATTATAGCTTTTATATAGCGCTACTTTCATGCATAAACATGTTTAGAGCCATTTGGTCCAATCTCATTTGTGGACCAGTGGGGGGAGGGGGTATCTAGGAGTTTGTTTTCCGTGCTGCCTTTAGGCGCTCAGTAAACACAACTCTGCCCGAGTCGGGTGTCGAACCTCGAGCCCACTTCTAGGTAGCCAAGCCAAGTTCAAGCGCCTCTCGACCATGCTTCCCATATCGATGTTGTACCTCATATGTTAACATTCTTTTTACTGAAGACATAATGATTTTGTAATTTTTTTTTCCTGCAACTCAATTTGAATATTAGTAACAAAAGTTTAAAAATTGTCATTTATAATTAAATTACTTAATTTATTATATCCTAGAAAAGAATCATCATTTCTTTAAATAGCGTAGTTAGGTGAATTGCTTTAGCATCGATGTCCTCGGGCAGTAATTCAGCTGTCAACACACAAGTCATGCGAGATTAAAGAACTTAACGAAACAAGCAATACAACTTTCTTTCCAAATTTAGCAAACCTCGGTTTAAATTACCCTTTGCGCGTTTTTTAGTTTCTTTTTTTTTTTGGCGTAGATTTTTATTTTATTTACTATTTGTATAAGTAGATTAAAATAGGAGTGAAATTGTGGGCTCAAATGTTAACAAGATGTTACCTACGTATCACAGCTCACAAGGTGAATAGTGGATAGATCTGGATTGTCTTTACTCTAATTTACTTATAAAACCTTTTTAGCATCTAACAGCTGGTGGTGCCCCGTATAAATTCTCAGTAAAGCTACACAAATACACAATTTTGAAATTAAAACAAAAAAAAAGTCTTTCTGTGTTAACAATTTCAGTTTTATTTTTTTTTATATTAGTTTCAAACAACATCATAAGACTTCAGTTGTTGTTGTTGTTGTTTTGTGTGTGTGTGTGATTTTGTTTTTTAGCCAAAAAAAAATAAAAAATCGATGTAATTTTTTCAGGCGCCATATAAGTATATTCTGCTTCATTGCACAAACACGAAATTTGATGTCGCGTATGTGCACCTATGGATCTACTGAGTTATAGTGTAGATTCAATAATAAACAAGAGCGTAGCAAACTTGGTTTTTATAAAACACAAATAATATTCCTTATTATATATTGGCAAATTCAGCGATCACAAAATAGTACAAATTATTTCACATACAAAATAGAATAAACTTATAATCCTTAGAAAATCATCACATACAAAACTTTTATCTCAAATACAAGACACGTCTGCCTTCTAACAATACAAAACGTGGACTCCATTGCCCATATGGTCTGTCCTAATCATGTGACCCAAAATATCCCATCATAACATTGTGGGATCCAAGGTGTGACAGATTCCTGAACTCATTTTAAAAACGTCCACTTTGTTTTCAAATTAGAATCAAGCTAATTCTTATTGTTTTATTATAGTTATTGAGCGTTTAGTTTTAAGTATTTTTTTTATTTGTTTTTTTTTCAGTGCACCTCTAGTTTTTATTTCATCTCTAAGTCTACCTTTTACGCCCAGCACCCCCTACGACTAATCATTGTGCTTAGCGCCCCCTAAAGCCCCTTTGGCTCCCAGCACCCTCCAATTACACAAAATCCCCCTCCGGGAGGGATGCTCTAGCGCCTCGGTTGAAGACCACTGTATTTGGACGATCAATAGAAGTAACCAACCTGTCAGATTGAAAAAAATGGCAATTTTGGCGCCAACTGTAAGCCAAAAATCTGGCAACCACAATTTATCAATCCACGCTGACCACAGGCGACTGTAAGGGTCTCTTACAAACATGAACCTACCAAAAAGTGGTTTTTAGAGACATTATATTGAAACATAAAGAGAATACTATATACAAAGGGTTAACTATGGGTAAAAAAGTAAAGTTACCCTTTCAAACCATGTGGTCTATAGGGCAGATGATGTAAAGGCCATCTGATTCTATGGCCTACGGTTAACTAGGGTGTTATGTGGCCAGCACAACGACCAACCGCCTTTACTTTTCCCCAACAAATGTAAGATACCCATCAGGTGCCAAATGATCCCGAAATAAAAATCCCAGTCTTCACCAGGTTTTGAACCCGGGACCCTCGGTTCAGAAGCCAAGCGCTTTACCGCTCAGCCACCGCGCCTCCGCTAACTATGGGTGGGTGGTTCAAATTTCAAAATCCCCCCTGAGAACCCCAAATCTGAGTCTAAATTTACATTAAATATTAAGCCAAAGCCCCGTTATTTGCCTATCATGTTGTTATGTTAATTATTGTCCATGTTGCAAGTACTCCACAAATTATAGTCTTATATTTATCAAGTACATGATATCATGTCATGATGACGAATGTCAAAATACAGGAGTCCCTAAAGAAGCCAAGCCCCCGGGCTCGAAAATTCCTTGATACGCCACAGGCTATATAACTAGGTTGATAACAAGTTTCTTAGGAGGTGTGTTACCTGAGCTTGTTGGATAGTTCGCTAGGACCTGGCACATCGTTTTTAACGCTGACATTTCTCCTGAAGCTTCTGTTGTGAGTTATTATTCTTGGAATATCGTGCGGGCTTTCGTACACCGTTCCATTTGTATCGTTATTTAAGAAACGCAATATTCTGATCCAGTAAGTGCACCCAACCTGGCAATATAATAAAAAGCCAAACTTTTTATGGCATGTGACATTTACCTGACGTCATACGCTAGAAATAAAATTGTATAATAACAATGTTTATCTAAGGAGATATAACTGTTAATTACTACCCTTTATCTGAAAATTACAGGGTTGACCTTCGCTTTTTGCTATATAAAAACTTAATTAATTAGTACCAAATGATTAACTATTTAATTCATTTTTGGATTGATCCGTGTAGACCGTGTGCTGTTATTGACTATGAATAATTATTGAACATTTCAAATTGATCCGAGAATGGGGATTTGGAAGAAAAGCGTATCAAAAGGTAATAAGGGTTTAATATATAGTATAGTTTATACTTTAGTCAAATTTATTTTTTTTTTACTTTGAAAAACTATCAAGTTCAAACTAGAGTTTTCCCAGTGTTGCCAATGAGCTAGTAATTCTTTCCTAACCGATTAACATTAACCGTAAAATTTCTAAGAAAATCGTTAAAGCCGTTTTCGAGAACCGTTGCCAATTCCATTCAAGTTCCTGCATGAAGTTCTGACTTGAATAGAGGTATTTTAAAAAGTATTCCTACCTTAGGTACAACGCAATATGCCGATTTGTTGAACTGGTCTAAGTAGACTTTCTTCGCTTGACCATGATGTCCGTGTTTAAAGCAAGCATCATTCGCCACCTTTGCTCTGTGTCTGTAAATATTTGAATCGATGGTCAGTTGTAAATGTGTCGGGCAGCTCATGTTAATTATCATGTATTCAAAAACGGTGGCTGTAAAATTTTAAAAAAATGGGTTTAATATAAATTTTGATTAGTAACTTTTGAAACAGTTTTTTTGAAATGAAAACGCTATGAAACAACTCAACACTTTATAACTCTGTCCGAGGGATTGTTACCTGTAATCCTATGTCTGGCAACAGAATTCTGGGGATACAGAAGGTGACCGAGTGGTCAGCGGCTTCGAATCTATGTGAAAACTGGATGTTTTAATTCCTGGCTTTTTAGTACCACCAAGCATTCACCAAACTGTAATGGGTACCTGACTTTAGTTGTGGAAAATTAAGGCGGTTGGTTTTTGTTTGATATATTTGTTGTCGTTGTTGTTGCTGTTCGTCTCGAATGAATGTCTAAATTAGTTAATTAATCTACTTTTACTTATATATGCTAGTGGAACATAAGCGCGAATGACCGGAAGTGTGCTAGTTTTTAAACAAGGACAGTGACCATCGTGTGATATGTGCCATTAAGTGTGATTAAGTTCTGTGTTCGTATTGACCGAGTTATTTAGTGTTTTCACAAAACTTACATCAAATCATAATCTCTTTCTGTCTGTTTGTCTGTCTGGCCAAAAGTTTGCACACGTTATTTCTAGTACACCCAATCTCGGATCGAGCTGAAATTTTGTACACTTATTTCTTGTACCTGACAACACAAGAATTAATTTAACTAAACAAAACACAATTATTTGATTAAATGTTGGCAATAAATTATTTTGTTTGGTATCTCAAAAATAGTACTTGACTAAAGTGGTGGTATAAGCTGAATAAGTTCTCTTTAAAGATTGTCGGTTGTGGAGTTTTAGAAATTTAATTACAGGACTGATCCAAACTAATTGATAAACTAAATTTGTTTTTTTTAACCATTTTTCTTTTGGTATTTTGCTTGTTTGTAATTACAGCTGAACCCATTGACACCTAAACTTGGTGAGAAACTAATGTAGTTTCTATATAGATAGATATAGTAGAAAGCTATAAAGTATATTTGGAGGCTGGTTTTTCCAGTTAACAGAGTTAGACATGTAAGGCATAAGGCAGAACTGTGGTTCGCCATTGCAGGAACTACTTATAGTTCGTCCATCGTGGTTCGATGATGACCACTTTTGTCATCCATGGGGGGAGGAGGGGTTTGCACTTGGATTTTGTGCCTCTTCATCTGACTGGTGATACCTATGTGAGCCCGGAATGTTCGGCTGCAGACTGTCAGCGCTGTTCTTTTTTCCTCGGCTTTTTGAGCGTTAGTTTTCACAATTCGACGCCTTGATTCTTTGTCATATGCTTGTCTCCCAGGTGGTTGGGTCAATGCTTAACGCTTTCAGAGAAGCTTTGAGGGTGTCCCTAGAGCTTTTTCTTAGTCCATCTTGTGTGCGCTTTCCTTCCATTAATGAGCCATACATGAGTCGTTTAGTGATGTGGCAGTCTTCCATTCAGCAGACGTGTCCTGCCTATCGCAGCTGTGATTGCATCAGGATTGTGTGGATGCTTTGCAGATCGGCTCTACGAAAGACTTCTGAAAAAGACGAGGTATCACCACAAATACAAAACTTGGGTTCTATCGAACTGTCAACCTCCCTACATTGCTCTACACCTCAGAAACGTGTACAGTGTACAGAAAACATGCACACACAAAAAAACTGAACCACTATCACGTGACATGTCTAAGAAAAATAATAATGCCAAACGGTAAGGAAAAAAAACAACAGGTCAAGGAATAATTAACCGAGAGGTCGTGAAGCTTGCGCTCATGTGGCACAGGAAAACATTAAATCAATCAACCGAGACGAAACTAGGTCCAACGAGGTCAAACAGCCACGAAAATCAACGACAAAGCAGGTTAAAATAATTGATTAACATGCAGGATTATATTGACACATGAAACGCGTCTCACGTAGTTATCTTCATTTTTTTTGAGGTGGCGTCTTCGATAAAGCGATTGGTATTGTTTTGTATTGAATGCCAGTAGCATAAACAGGAATGGCAGACAGATTATCTCAGGCGATGAAGCTTGACCGAAGGGTAAATACGCCTTAAGTTGGCTAGGAGGGTGTGACGTTTTTATTTGTCAATGATGTGACATGTTCTGTATATCGTCACATGCCGGGGATTGATATTATTTTTGACTTGATAACTCAAATTCAATGAAGAAAGAAACTCTATATTTTCTACAACAACAACTTAAATACAGCTTCTACTTTCTTGAACTAACACTTCCTCAATCTCTACTTTAATATAAATAAAACTTCACTTATATTAACAACTTCTTAATAACAGACTTCTACTATTATTTCTTTGTAAAGAGAAAATTGAACTATGGACCATCGCTACATAAAACTACTACTATGCGAGTACTACTGCTCTTCAAATACCGTTACTGTGCGAGGACCATCGCTCTACAAATATCGTTACTGTGCGAGGACCATCGATCTACAAATACCGTTACTGTGCGAGGACCATCAATCTACAAATACCGTTACCATGCGAGGACCATCACTCTACAAATATCGTTACTGTGCGAGGACCATCAATCTACAAATACCGTTACCATGCGAGGACCAGCAATCTACAAATACCGTTACTGTACGAGGACCCCGACTAACTCCTTTTCCCTTTATTTATACTTTTTCAAATCGTATCTTCCAGAAGCATAGAACTTTCTCTGATAACTATTTTAGTAACTTTGACCTCCTGGAAAATGACGTGCGTAATTTTTTTCCTTAACCCCTTTCCGTGATTGGCTATTCTAAAATTTACTTGTTTACGCTGGACAGCGCACTGACTTGACCTGGCTTCTGGAACTATCGATAAGGTCACACTAAGTTCGTTACAGAGGGCTTGAAGTTCGACACCTGATTCGAGAAAGGCAGCACGGAAAACCTTCTCCCATATACCCCCCCCACACACACACACACACAGACACACTGTTCCACAAATTAGATCGGACCATATCGCTCTGAGCATGGTAAAAGCATGAAAAGCGGTTTTAAAAAAGTTAGACCTGGTCTTCTCAGCTACAATAGACGCTGACAATTAATAGTACAGCTTTACAGTAGTGGGTAAAGAAAGAGACGGCAGAGATCGTGATGAATGAGCTCAAGAGTGGAAACGAGAGCTTAAGAGGCCGAAGCAAAAGAGATAAAAAGAAAAAAAAAGGCTTATGTAAAATACATAGATTCAAAGCGCGAGCTTAGGAAGACGAAAGGAGAAATTAAAGAGCACATAAAGACTGTATGGAATCCAAAGGAGAACTTGGATCAGATGGATGCATGCTTGACGAGATTTGAAGTGCATGCTCAAGTTACAGATATACCTAAAATTCAGTGGGGAAGTCATCTTTACACATTGTTACAGGGAACTGCAAGCTTGTATCAACTTTTCTAAGAAAGTTATAAGGTATAATTGAAAAAATACAACTTAGCAAATGATGAGTTTATAGAAAACTTCCATAAAGCTAAACCAGAGAGAAACCAGCCAGTCCATGAATTTTGTTGAGGGCATAAAAAGATACTTAATGAGTTGGGTCGAATTGTCTAGACCAGTGATGCCCAAAATACGGCCCGCGGGCCAGATCCGGCCCGCGACGTGATTCCATCCGGCCCGCCGAAACGTCGGCACTAAGTGTAGAAAATCATCCCACCAAAAACCAAAAGAATAATAAACTTAAAAACGTATCTTTACCTTTGATAGGGGCTTCACTATTTATCTGAAGATGAGTACCATGACCTTTAAAATATGTACTTTTGCGACATGGGACTGAGAATGTAGTCTACCGGGAAAAGTGAACGATCTTTATCTTTGTGTGGAATATGATGACAAGCCAATATGTTCCTTTTGAATAGAAAATGTAGCTGGTTGAAAAACAATATAAAAACGGAATTATGAAACTAATATGGCGGTATGCTTGGTTTCTGCCGCGAAAAAAAAAGATTGTTAAACTTTGCTTGGAGGATCCATGAAAATATTTACCAAAAGAGACCAGAAAATGATTCGGTGGTAATGCTGGCTACAATGTTGCTTAATTTGTAAGTAAATAAATTGCTATTTTCCGATGTGTAAAAAAAAAAGAAGATAAACTTTAAATATTCAATTAATTCATGTAAGTTGTGGATTCCAACGGGTTTTAAATAAAATAATTTTAAATCAGTTTTATTTCATTTTTTTTTACCTATTCTTGGATTTGGCCCGCGACACTAGTGCTAGTAATTAAAATGGCCCGCAAGTTGAATTAGGCTGGGCATCACTGGTCTAGACAAATGCTGAGAAGACCAGGTCTAATTGATGTATTCATTAGAGCAAGATCCTCACATCAAGCAATCTTCAGTTGGTGGCTTTTTTATGAGTTGAAAGCGAAAGATGTGCCATCAGGGGAGACAATTCAAAGAGATGACGACGTAGTAACGAGCAAGTTTGTATTTGCTGCACTGACTAATGATAACAAAAGTAGTTGTTTCAAATAAGAGTGGTAACAGTACCGTCAGCCCAAATAAATATAGGGGAAAACAAAATGTTTTAAGTGTTTCAATACGGATAACATGGGACAACCGATCCTACATAGTCCAATTGAACAGTACGATTCAGATGTATCATCCTGTTATGTAATGAATGAAATATAATTGCCAACCATTGGTTAAGCTCTTTATAAATTGGCAGAGCGTCTCATTAGTGAATTCAAAGTTTAAAATGGGCTACTGGTAAAGTAAGACAAGAAGAATAACTTACATCCGGTGTTTGAAGTTGTACATCACTAGAAAGTTATCTTCAGCAGAACAACGATATAGCATCGCAGAAAGGGAGTGCTTAGCAGTCGTTTGGCCACTAACCTAGTTGGCCAAATACCTGCTGGGAAGAATATTCCTACTCTGCACAGATGACGCACCCTTATAAACACTCGTAAGTCGGTGAATTCCAGGTAACTCGCTGTGCCCTATGTCCTCTGGTCAGAAAGTTTGAGAATCTCTGTACAAAGTAATCTCTTTAAGTTCATCCCAGAAGTGTATGTGTGCTCTTCTTTTGTAATAACAAATTTTTATCAATTCATT
>JADKLZ010005465.1:7432884-7443364 GCA_021533235.1 Biomphalaria straminea | reverse complement strand
GAGAACAGTGATTAGAATGAGAACAGTGAATAGAATGAGAACAGTGAATAGAATGTGAACAGTGATTAGAATGAGAACAGTGAATAGAATGAGAACAGTGATTAGAATGAGAACAGTGAATAGAATGAGAACAGTAAATTTAAAAGGTCTGGAAGAAGAATGAGAATAGTTAATAGAAAAGTCAATGAAAAAAATGAGGACAGTGAATAGAAAAGTCAGTGAAAAGAATTTGCGCTTATTTGAACTTAGTAAAAAAGTATATTCATGATCATGCTCTAGAACACTGAATGGATATTAGCACAAATACAAGCATAAATACAAACACTAATACAGATGCAAATACAAACAATACATAAAAACAAATACAAACACTAATACAAATAATAATTTAAAAAATACCAATTGAAATATAAATACAAACAATAATACACATTCAAAACAAATTCAAATACAAACACTACAAACAAACATAAGAATAAAAAACATACACTAATACAAATAAAAACATAAATACTGATACAATTTCTAATACAATTACAAATACAAACACTAATAAAAACATGTATACTAACATTACTAACACAGACTTTAATGCAAATAAAAATACAAGTACTAATACAAACATAAATACAAATATTAATACAAATTCAAATGCAAAAAAAAAGACAATCATACAAGTAGGCTAGAAATACTAATACAAAGGCAAATACAATCACAAATGCAGACATCACTATGAACACAATTACTCATACAGTAACACAAACACAGCATATTTCTACAAGGACCAATACAGACACTAATCAGTTCACTGAATACATCGTCACAGACCTTCTTGTGCGACATTAAACTGAACACTCTGGTAAGCCAAGTGGGTGAGGGTGACGAAGGCGATGCACAGGGCAAAAAGTTGAAATCTTTTCGCTCTAATCTTTCTTTCCAAAAATCTAGGGATGGAGACCAAAAATTGTTTTCAACATTGCGTCTGTTGCGTAGTGGGGAATGTTGGATAAATAAGGTTTTCAATTATGTAAGGTATTATGTCCTTATTATTCATGCGAGGTTTACGTATTATATTATAATATGCTATTATTATATATTAAAGATTAAATTGTTGGTATATGAAACATAATAAATTAACAGCAATTAATTGACTAATTGTTATTTATTATTGTTGACAAAACTCACATAACTAAGCAATACAATTGTGAAAAACAAATTTTGACCAAAAAAAAATAAAAAAACGTTTGCATAAATGTGTTAAAATGTGGTAAATAGTCATCTCCTTTACTAAATAGCCTCCCGTGTTTGTTACTATTTATGTAAGGTGTTACAATCTTATGTGTTAACACACACAAGCTAACAGCGTCTTTTCCCCTTTAGGGGGGGGGCGCTAAAAATCTATCTAGCATAACTCAACATAACTTAAAACAACAATAAATAAATAGTTTTTCATATTATCACGTGATCTGCTGCGCGTGGATGTTTCCATGGAGCACTTGATTAAAGGAAAAAATGATTTTTTAATTATTTTTCTTTTACAGAATTTTGTTTTTCTGAGGCTTTGGATTTTTTGCGCCACTCTTCATAGCGCAACGCCACGATGCTCTATCACAACCTGTGGGTCACGACCCTCATGGGAATCGAATGACGATTTGCCGGGGGGCGCCTAGACTTTCGAAAATATGGAATTTTTATTCGTCTATCTCGACTCTATTCTAACGTAAAACTTGACATTGTACAAAGATTTTCCTTTGAAGTTACAATTTTTGGTGTTGTTTGTATTGAAGGATAGAGAACTAAATCAGAATGATTTCCAACATTCTAATTGTCGCAGCATATACATTTTTACAAGTTTAAACTAATGTAAATTGAAACATAACGCACCGATACGGAATCATTGTTATTTGTAGTAAGGTAAGGTCAGTCGTAACAAAAGGGAAAACAAAGAGATTATAGTAAATAAAAGGTCATCGTCTAATAGTCCATGTTATTAAAGAGAAATATTTTCATCAGGGAAGAACCCATGGAAATTAATCTACCAGAGGAAAAAATATGAACAACAGAAACTTTTACATTGATGTATTTACGGTCTGGTTTGCCTCAACAGTTAAAGCAGGAATTCAAATAAAATCCTAGAGCATCATCTGTAATGAAGTTATATAAGCCAAATGTATGTAACCTAAAAAACTGCAACGTTTTTTTTTGTTTTTTTTTCAAAATCCGAACTTTGCCGACATGGAGACTGGTCAGTCTACATTTAGGTATAACAAATGACGACGATTTAAAAGACGAGTTTCTCTTTTGCAAGCCGATTGGAAGAACTGCAACACGAGTTGTATAGCAGAAAGTTGATTCATTTTTTTTTTTTAAAAGTAAAAAATCTCATTGAAAACTTTGAGTGATGTTTGTACAGATGATACAGGAAGCCTGTCAGTGTGACAGTCTAGATTTCAACGTCTGCTACTGAATGAGTCAACAAAAGTCATCAGAGCTGAAGAAATTGACGAATACTACTCATTATTAGTAACGAAGACATATCCACAAGATTTACTAGAAGGAATGAAAATGTTCACTATAAGGACCCAATGCAACATACATTGATTTGTCTTCAAATAGTCCTAGCCTTCCTATTAAAATTTCAAATTGATAAACTGACTGTGTGGAAAATGCTATTTCCTTGTTGCCAAATTTATCTACTCTCTATGAGGAAAATGACATTAAACCTAATAAACGAATCAAATAATACTTTGTGAAAGAAGGCAAATTTCATCTTACTTTCCACCATTTAACTCTGCTTGCAACTTACCAGAAGTCAATTCACAATCAAAGTTAAAGATGTTTAGGAGACAGAAACAGTTTATTGAACTCATTAATAGAGATGCAACGAAAAAGAATTTCATTTTAATGTCAGTAACACAAATCTGGATTTGGTGTTTGGAGTCATAACCCAATATGTCTGTATTTCGCTATCCTCTTTCATTTTGAATAATATATTTTTGTGTAACATGGGCTTTTCAGCCTGTTAGTTCTGAAGTAGAGCTAAATCAGGGGCGTAGCTAGAAATTTTCCATCCTTTGGGGGCCCGGGGGGGACTGACCTCTTTGGGGGCCTCTACATTTTGCGTAATACTTATTTTATAATGTAAAAATATTCATTTGGGGCCCCCCCTCAAGTGGGGGCCCGGGGGGATTTTCAAATTCTCCCCCTCCTCCCCCCTCCCTAGCTACGCCACTGAGCTAAATACAGAAGAAGACTTGATGCAGAACATGGCATTCTTTGTGATCTTGTAAAGACCGTACTACGTATTCATAAAACAGAGACATTGTCACACTGTCACAATGTCACACTGTCACGATAATTGTAGCAACGTAATTTACTATTACTCTTATCACTATCCGTGTTTCGCCATGCTTTTGGAATTGTCACATACGTATGGAGCATGAATATGGCGGCTACCTAATAGAAAAGTTAATGAATGTAGGCCATAATATTTCATTTATTTGGAATTTAATTATATGAAGAGATATATTTCAAAACTATACGCAATTACATATTGTTAAGTAAAAATAACATTTTGGCAATACATAACAGATATCGACATTGTTATTATGTGTTATACCATTAGCAAAAGCACAGTTACTTAGACTTATGAACGATAATACTTTTACTGGTGGGGGGTCGCCGCATAATTAAGAATAGTAAAAAAGGGGGCGCCGAGCTACAAAGGTTGAGAACAGCTGCTCTATCATGTGTTTACGTCCCGCCATATGACTTTACTTATTTGACTTATGTTAGCATGTCGGCTAAAAATAAGCTGTATATAATGAAAGAAAATTCTCGAATACATGTGTGTGGTTAATCTTATATTTAATCTGTGTCATTGATTTTTCCATGTCTGTCGTAGATTTGTTAACAATAGAATATAGGAACACGAGTGTTATACAAACTAGACACAAAAACGCATTCCTTAAAGGATAGATCTAGATTTATTGCATGATATAAATGAAGATTTTTAATGTATACAGTGCTAGCATTACGCAAGAGTAGATCTAGTTCTTGTTTTTTGTTTCCTCGTTACCTTAGAAAGGATCTATTGTATGTCTACATTATGTCTTATAAATTAAGTACATGAATAAGAACCAAATTTTTTCTAAGTTCCTATACTTAGGGTGTAATAACAAAACAGCACTACCTATATACTTATTTATATCCTATACTCTTAAGCGAGCAATTCTTGTATATCCTATACTCTTAAGCGAGCAATTCTTGTATATATATTTCTTCTATTTCGAAAACGGCTCTAACGATTTTCTTTAAAATTTCAACGTATCTGCATATTATTGAGAAAAAAATTTTCAGCTCATTGGGCACATCGGGAAAACTCGAGTTCGACCGTTATTTCGATATGAAAATGTCTCAATCTTAGAATAATTTATGAATGAAATGGAAAATTTATGAATGAAAGTTTTCCGTGACGTAAACGGGAAAAACTCTGCTTACGTCACTAGGCTTACCCTAGAACACTAAAATATTTCTTTGCAAACATTTAGAGATATGAATGAAGGTATGTGTAAAACTAAAAGCAGACCATTAATTTTGGTTAGAATAATTTATGAATGAAAGTTTTCCATGACGTAAACGGAAAAAACGCTGCTTACGTCACTAGGCTTACCCTAGAACACTAAAATATTTCTTTCCAAACAAGAACGCGTTTAGAGATACGAATGAAGGGATGTGTAAAACTAAAAGCAGACCACGGGCTGTAGCACCACTGGGATGGATGGATGGCAAAAGCCGGCATGAACTTCTTATTGTCCGACAGTCAGGCTGGGCAGGACATTTAATTAACCGAGCAAGGCTCGGCCACCTGATATTATATATATATATTTATATATATATATAAATTTTATTTCGAAAACGGCTCTAACGATTTTCTTTAAAATTTCAAGGCATGTGCGTATTAGTGAGAAAAAAATTCTGAACTCATTGGCCACATCGGGAAAACTCGAGTTTGACCGTTTTATCGGTTTGAAAAATGTCTCATTATCGAAAAATTTATTTTGGTTTGAAGGTTTTATGAATGAAATGGAGAATTTATGAATGAAAGTTTTCCATGACGTAAACGGGAAAAACGCTGCTTACGTCACTAGGCTTACCATAGTACAATGCAAACAAGAACGAGTCAATTGATCTAATTAAACATTTGCGCACCATCTTATTGAAGATTGATTTATTATAGAACTATGGAAGGAAAGTAATAAAATTAAATGTACCAATATATGATTAGTTATTGCCTTTTAAGAACTTAATAAATTGTTTACACCTAAATTGCGTAGAGCGGTGTAGATACCGTTTACTTTGTTATTTTTTTGCTGGTAATCTCCAGATGTCTCGTTCTGAGGCCGCATGCAACCAGGTGCTCTCTTCTATGTCAATTGTCAGCTAAGGCCAGTTGGCGCCTAAGCTGGTCTTTTAAGCATTTCGGTGTTACGCCGACCACTTTATTAGCTCACCAAAAAAAAAGACCGCCTTTGCCATGAGTTTGTCTGAGATTCGTCTCTCATACAGGATACTGCTCTGTCAAGCAAAACTGTCAGACTTAAAGAATTCCCTCTATACAAAGGCCCAACAGAAAATTTGCTGCCGAGGACAGACGCAGACGCGAAAAGAAAATCTTAATCGAACACCGGAGGACAATGGTTATGCTTGCCCTGGATGTGGCAAAATATGTAGGTCACATCTGGGGCTGCGTAGCCACGGGAAATACTGCATTTCTCATTAATCTTCGGATTTGATGTCAAGCCTTAATATAATTATTATTTTACTGGTAAAATTATGACCATGTATTCATGCTTCAGTGTCTAATGTCCCGTACCAAAACAAAGGAAATGGTGATTACACAGCTGCTCTACTCCTTACTTGCTCATACTGAACAAGATATCTAGCTAGCGGTCAACGAGTTTGCGTACGCTGCAGCCACTTTTGATTTAACTATAAACCTCAGTAAAAAAAAATGGGGTTACCGTTAGGGCGTGGTGAAGAAAGGCCCAGGAGATATCTGAATGGAGGGATGTGTAAAAGCAGGCTATATCCTTCCATGGGCTGTAGCACCAGTAGCAGTAGTATATAACCTTTCTTAGTATAAATTATTTAACCGAGCAAGGCTCGGCCACCAGATATTATATATATATATATATATATATATTGTATTTCGAAAACGGCTCTAACGATTTTCTTTAAAATTTCAACGTATCTAAATGTTAGTGAGAAAAAAATTCTCAACTCATTGGCCACATCGGGAAAACTCAAGTTTGACCGTTATATCGGTTTGAAAAATGTCTCATTATCGAAAAATTTATTTTGGTTTGAAGGTTTTATGAATGACATGGAGAATTTATGAATGAAAGTTTTTCCATGACGTAAACGGGAAAAACGCTGCTTACGTCACTAGGCTTACCTTACTACAATGCAAACAAGAACGAGTTTTAAAGTATCAATGGACCTAATTAAACATTTGCGCACCATCTTATTGAAGATTGATTTATTATAGAACTATGGAAGGAAAGTAATGAAATTAAATGTACCGATGTATGATTAGTTATTGCGTTTTAAGTGCTTAATAAATTGTTTACACTTTAATTGCGTAGAGCGGTGTAGATTCCTCATTAATCTTCGGATTTGATGTCAAGCCTTATTACAATTATTATTTTGCTGGTAAAATTATGACCATGTGTTCATGCTTTTGTGTCTAATGTCCCGTACCAAAACAAAGGAAATGGTGATTACACAGTTGCTCTACGCCTTACTTTCTCACACTGAACAAGATATCTAGCTAGCGGTCAACGAGTTTGCGTACGCTGCAGCCACTTTTGATTTAACTATAAACCTCAGTAAAAAACTTGGGGTTAGGGTGTGGTGACAAAAGGCCTATGAGATATCTGAATGGAGGGATGTGTAAAAGCAGGCCATATCCTTCCATGGGCTGTAGCACCAGTAGCACCACTGGGATAGATGGATGGCAAAAGCCGGTATGAACTTCTTATAGTCTGACAGTCTGGCTGAGCAGGGCACATACCCCGTAAAATAATCTGAAGAGTTTCTTTAGTGTTCTGTTTGTTCTATATGTAATTGTACATGGCGATTAAATATCAAGTCTCTTAAGTCCTCCTACAGTCTAGACAGCGTAAAACTATCGTAGGCCTACTATTATTGGCTTGGAAGAAAGTCTTTGCAGTTTTACCCAATAACGTAGAAATTTGCGTCACTCGATGTTTCGTACTAAAGCCATAATTGAATATACTAATTCCAAAATTAAATGTCTGAACGTACCAATTTACATTTAGAACAAACAGAACACTTAAGAAACTCTTCAGATTAGTAGTCTTTATCCGATCGTTCATTTTCGTAATTATAAAAAAAATCCCAAAATGACTTCGGGTATATAACCTTTCTTATGAAATTATTAAACCGAGCAAGGCTCGGCCACCTGATATTATTTATTTATTTAGATAACTTTCTTAACTATTTTTATAGGAAAAAACTTTCTCAACTTCTTTTACAAAAAAAAAATGGTCTCTTTGCGACTGACACACATATAATGTTTACTTTCAGCCAGTAGCGGTCTTAGGGGGTGGCAACTGGGGCAACCGCCCCAGGCCCCGCGCCTGAGGGGGGCCCCGCGCTGGGAGATTTTATTGTTACCAACTTCGAAAACTAAATGAGTGGTCATAAACAAGGACTTGTTACTCAATATTTTCCCAGTATACCAAATATACCAATTGCTATTTAAGATTACATTTTTTATTTCGAAATACCGTTTTGTTTCAGTAAAGACAGCCGAGTCTTAGAGGCTATCATCGTTTAACATTCACAATAAAAACACATAAGTAGAAGCAACGATTCCTAATCGTTTCGACGTCTAATAGGATTTCATTTGGAAAATGCGTAGTGATAAAGTTTGAACTACTATTCGATTATGAAAAATTGTATATGAAAAATACATTTGTAGTAACAATAATGGAACTTTTGACCAATTGATTATTTAATGAAAATAATCAGTGCTTTTTTTAACCGTCACGTCGTACGGCGTACTTCACTTTTTTCAATGTGGGGAAAAAATATTAATTTTCTTGAATTTTATTATTAATTTATTAATAGTTAAAAAATTAGGCAATCCATTAATTTTTTTATAATAAAAAAGCACTGAAAATAAGTAAACAATTGTACGGTGTATTCTCGACTGTCGCTGGTGATACGTCCTAAGACCGCACGCGAAGATCAGATTTTCGCAGTAGGCTGTTTCATTTCATAAACGTATAATATTTTTCGGATATAAACAGTATCACCAGTTGGTGTGCTTGTACAGTTATTTCGGCAAATCAGCTTCCAGCATGACATATTAAGTTTTCTTTTTCCAATTGGCTACTGTGTGAACGTGTTGAAAAAAAAAAAAAAAAAAAAAACGCGGGAGTATTTTTAGCGGTCCCAGAAAGGGGAAAAGACGCTATTAGTTTTGTGTGGAATGTCTGTCCGTCCATCCGTTGCGTTTAGATCTCGTAAACTAGAAAGTTAGTGAAAATCCGACATCATAATATTTAAGACCTTTCAAAGTTCTGATGCAACGGCTACTTTTTTTTTTCTAAAACCGAAAAATCTAATTTTTAAATCACGTATGCAAGCAGTTTCTTTCAGAAAAATACATCACTTTTACAACTATTCATTATTAATGTTAACAAACACCGAAAGCTCTGTAATATAAGAGATAATTGATTACCCTTTTAAACAGGTTTATATGAAAACGTTGTTTTTTTTTCATTTTTTTAGACATTTGTATTGCTAAGTTAAGTAAGTTTTGCTATAGGCCCTACTAACTACTACATTTACACAGACAAAAAATCTATTTAGTATGCATATAAGTTGGGCATAATTTAAAACAACAATTAATAAGTAGTTTTTCATATCACGTGTCATAATGTGGTAAAGTAACTAATAAACTTCACTGGGGCACTACACAAGATCTGTCAACATTCTTTCTCCATTCTACTCTGTCATTTATTTGTCATTGATAGAATTTCATTCTGATGTTCTTTCTGAAAATATTGAAACCTCCTTTTTTACCTGTCTGGGTGGACCACTTCAGGGGCAGATTTTGAGTTTGTGTTTTCACACAAACTGTCCTTGTAACCTTGTTTTTATAAATTATTTAAAAAAAAAAACGTGATACAGCCTTTCCGAAAAAGTCGGGTCTTCGAAAGTGAATGGACCACTGTAACTCCTATAGAACACTTTATTCTTAAAGAACATCCTATTGGCTTCAATTAGCATACTGATAGAGGCGACATACTATTAGTAGTGACGTGTGTTTTTTTATTTGCATCTGTTGATGCAGAACAATTAAAATACAGTATATAATGTAGGCCTACTTTAGCGGCCAATAGTAAACCAGCAGTACCCTACGTAATGTTCTATGTTTTGTTACAAAAATAAGGCCCACAACTTTAAGGCGAACATACTGTATTGTTATTGTTGCAGCATTAGAGAAGGATTAGCCCGTTAGCGAGATGTGGTACGATATATATATTATATATATATATATATATATATATATATATATATATATATATATATAGTCTACCTTTACGGCTAGGGGCCCCGCACATGACGCTCGCCCAGGGCCCCGCGCACTGCTAGGGCCGCCCCTGCTTTCAGCAAACCTTTAAGCTGTTTTTGAATTCGTACCCACCCAGGCTTAAGTTGTGTTTTTTTTTAATTTACCCCCATTAAGAATTGGCAAGCTGATAAGATGAATAGCCAAAATAAAACAAAAGTGAAATAGATATTAAAGGTTAGACCTACATGCGTCTGTTCATGTCCAGCAAGACTTATGTTTAGAAGATGAAGACAGTCTGGTGGAAGTACAAGATAAAATATTTATTTAGTGTCTTTTATAAGGACTCAAATGTAACTAACGCTATTAAAACATCTTTTTGACTAAGCAATGGGCGACAATACAAACACGGTCTGGTGCTTATTTTGAACACGGTTATATTTAATTTAAAAAAAACAAACATATTTATACATTTCTTGAATAGATGTACTCTATAACAATAAAAAGAAAAGCAATGGAAATCTAATGCATGAGAAGGTCAAATCGATATCAGTAATCGATTACAGAATCCATTTGCTTTGATGATGTCTATATCGGACTGCTGTGGAATAAAGTGACAACCAAACAATTTATGTGACAATGAGACCAATGACGTGGAGTCTTTGATCCAGGAGATGTCATTATGGCCTTCTCATTGTAGAATCTCGTAAGCCCGTGTCTTTTTTTTTCCTCCATTGCTTTGAAGTCTGTCACTACGAAACGAGAACGTTTAATGTCTTACCTTTAGTTTTCGACATGGTATTAAATGTAGCTCTTTACAGGATTCGACCAACTTAGTACTCGAATCAAATGTATCTCTTTACAGGATTCGAC
>JADKLZ010005465.1:7415409-7426054 GCA_021533235.1 Biomphalaria straminea | reverse complement strand
CCCCCCCCCAACCCTCCACCAATCTCTTCTTCTGCTTTGAGGTTAGTTTCACTTTGGAGCACTCGAAAGAACAAAACCCTGGACTACTATGAGGTTACTACGAGTTTTTTTTTTTTTTTTTTTTTTTGGGGGGGGGGGGGTGTTTTCTCAGTTTCAATAAAAGAGGTTTAAATATCTCAGAATATATAAAACTAAACTAATGCCTACGTTTACAGGCTATGTATAAACTAAGCGCAAACAACAAAAGTTTATATGTATTTGCGTATAGAGTAATCCTCCTGTGTATTCATGTGAAGTTTATTACATCCTAGCCCAAAGGGCTCTCAGGACGACGGGGGTTGGGAGGGGGGGGATGGTTCGTATTCGGGACCATCTAGTTGACAGTCCAGGCGCATACCACGTGACCAGGCAGCCCATCATGGAAAGATAGTTCAAACATTTAAGTAAAGTAATGCCTTTATTTGTTTACTATGTGGAGAAGATAGATTGGGTTAGTGATGGTTGTAAATATTTAGTAATGAAGATATTTTTTTATTTAAATTGAATAATGCCTTGTACTTGGTGTACACTGTAAACAAATAGTTATGTAATCTTTTTTTCTATATGTTCAGAGGATGACTAAGGCATGCCAGTGTTGAAACATGCTCACATCTGTAGTTTTTTCAGTTTCTACTTGTCCGTAGCCCAGGTTTGGCTACTAGGACATTCAAAAAAAAAATAAACTTTATCAAATCTCCAATGCTGCAAGATTAAAACTACAATTTGACATCTTTCAGATAGAAACATGTTAAGAAAGCTTAAGACAATTTTAAGAGCCTAATAGAAAAGGGAATTAGCATTTTAAAAAAGTAAAGCTTATCTAAGAGAAAGAACTTCATATTCACAATTATATTTCTCAATATAGTAAGATTTATTTCCTTTTTCGTTATCAAACGCAAATAATCAACACAATGAAATTAACTTTTTTAAAAAAAAATTGTTTATGTTCAGATAATAACACCGAATAAGTGTGCACATTTTCAAGTTGATCAGCGAATAGGAAGTGAGAGAAATAACGTGTACACATTTTCTACCAGACAAACAGACTTCTTCTTCTTCGTTCTCATTGTTATGTTGGAGCGTTCAGATGACTAGACCAATATACGAGATGAATTGCACAGTGGTTTCCAAATCAGGGAGCTCTCCTTAGAGCTTTCTTTCTCTTGGGGTGTTTGGGGCTAGTGTCTTATACGGGCCTCTTGGTAAAGAGAGCAGTACTGGAGGATGTGGTCAGCATTCTCTGGTGACACTCCACATGGGCAGATTTTACTGGTTCCAATTTTGAGCTTAAGGTACATATGTTGTCGCATTCTTTTGTGTCCGGTCCTGAGTCGAAAGATAAGACATCGATCTTGTCGGGATAGCTTATAGTAAGCATCATCTTTCTTGTGATTTAGATGAGAGCTTGTTCATTTCTCATTTATTTTATTCACAATTAGTTTCTTCATTTCTTCTGAATAGAGAGCAGAGTTTATGTGTGAGTTAGTTCTCCCACTCTTGGCGAGTTAGTCAGTCTTCTCATTTCCTTCTAACCAGACTGAATTGATATCAACTTTGTAAAACAAAGAAAACACCCTCTCGCTCAAGATTTACGCACAAAAAGGAGATACAAATCATTGATCACCAAGAAAACAGACATTGTCTTTTTAATAGTAATTTGAATGTTTTTCACTTGTTTTTAGTCAAATCTAAATATATCTAAATCATATTGGTCTAGAAATGTTTCAAGGCGACACATAAGCTGTTTCACTTCACAAAGCATTCCCCCCCCCAATAAATAAGAATACGCAGGGAGTGTTCCCAAGTCACCATCTGTCACACACATACCAAATAAAAAAGTCTTATTAATATGTAGCCTCGTCATGTATCACTGTTATTTACGGGGACCGAAAAATGATGAAAACTTAAGCGCAGATTTTATAGAATGTGAGAGGGGTGGGTAGGGAGAGATGATTAGAAAGAGGCCGGGGCCCGGAGGTGGGTGTAGATGCGAGTGGTGACTGCGTTTCAGTGAATCTCCCCACGTACAGGCCAATGTTTGACTCTGGACTTACACCAGGAGGCCGAGCTCACCTTAGCGTGTCAATAAGAGATGGAGGTCCGCGTTTGGTTCCGTGACTCAAGTAGCAGCTAAGAAAAAAAAAAGGGGAATGAGCCACCTTCTGACACTGGTCTCATGGATACACACACACACGCGCGCATTCAGGAGTCGGGGATGGAAGGCAGCAGGCAGGTGGCGCTGAGGTGCACACCTTAAAATAGAATCGCGCTTTAATATTAAGCTTGCAATCTCTATGATTAATTTACATTCTGATATCTTTGCTATTTGTAAATCTGTTTCTATACCTGAACATTGTTTTTGATGCAATGACTAAGACAAGAAAAACTTTTAAAAATATTTTTTTACAAAGACAATATCTCCTTTAAACAATTTGCAGAGCGATTAATTATTGTGTTTGATATGGAAAAAGGGTAATAAATGCTAAATAATTAGAGAAGTTGATGTATCTATGGATTTAATCTCTTTATTACGTTTTAATATGTGTTTCTCCCACTTTCCATTCTCGGGTGGCATAATTATTTATAGTCGATGGCAATACACGAATCAATCCAAAAATTATTATTATTATTATAGCTTTTATATAGCGCTACTTTCATGCTTATAGCATGCTCAGAGCGCTTTGGTCCAATCTCATTTGTTGATCAGTGGGGGGGGAGGGGGTATCTAGGAGTTGGTTTCCCGTGCTGCCTTTGGGCGCTCAGTAAACACAACTCTGCCCGAGTCGGGTGTCGAACCTCGAGCCCCCTTCTAGATAGCAAAGCAAGCCAAGCTCAAGCCGCACTTAGCCTTTCGACCACGCTTTACCAATTAAGATAATCATTTCGAACAAATGAATGAATGAATTAATTTTGTTGTATGTAGCAGACAAGAAGCTAATCCCTGTAATTTTCAGATAAATGGCAGTAATAAGCGGTTCTCTCCCTTAAATAAGCTTTGTTTTTAGAAAGTATTTTTTTTTATTGCTTGTTTCAGGGACAACGCGGTCTAAAATACACATTTCAATTTTCACATGATTACTAAGAACGTTTCGAAGAAAAAGTCCGTCTACCTGAGTGTGTTTGTGTTTGCAGGGGCGTAGCTAGGAATTTCCCATCGTTTGAGAGCCCGAAGGGTTTGAATTCTTTGGGGACCCATTTTGCGCAATATTTAATTTTTAATGTAAAAAAAAAACCGCTCATTTGCCCCCCCCCCCCTTTTTTTAAGTGGGGACCCGGGGGATTTTCAAATTCTCCCCCTCCTCCCCCCACCCTAGCTTCGCCACTGTGTGTTTGTCTAAATAAACATGTGTATAGAGACTACGGACCTATGTTTTAAATTAAACATCAATATATTCTATTGTCTGCGAGCGAGCCTTAACAAATGGTTCTCATATAAACACATTGCTGAGAAAACTTTATTTCTCTTGTTTGAAAACCAATTTTTTTATTGAATTTTTTTATGTTTCTATCAATAGCGAGGAAAAAAAAAGTCCTATGTTTTGTTTCTTTTAGGCAGATTCTGTGGGTTTTTTTCATCTTGAGAGATAAACATCTTTTATTCCCAATGAAATCAGGCCAACAGAGGATTATCTGCTACAACAGAGAGCGCCAGGCGAGAAAGGGACGGCAACTCTTGTGGCGGCTTTGATCTTATCACAAGAGGAGTTGTTCGCTCCCTTTAGTGTATCGTTCTCGTGTGAATGGAGATACCTTTTTTTAACCTGAAGGAGTGGACTAATACACTAGAAAAAAAAAAGAATTGGGAGCAAGAGAAATTTATTACGGGGCATTAATACGAATGGAAGGATATGTTGGGAATAGTCTTTTTAGATTCGAAAATATTCTTTAAGTTCTAAAAGGGTATTTATTGATACCAAAAAATGTGTATGGACATGGCCGTAGCTTACGGAAGATCAGAGGTCACGACATGGCCCAGTGGCGGCAAGAAGCTTCATTGAAAGGTATTTTTATTCTCAGACTCCCACGAGCTTCACGCTTGACTAGCCACGTCTGCTAACTCGGTTGGAGGCTAAATAGATATCTATGTAAGGAATCAATAGACAACACTTTAACTTAGGATGCTCAAACTACCGCCCGCGGACCATATCCGCAACGTGATATGGTGCTATCTAGCCAGCTCGAAACCTCCCCCGTCACAGGTAAAAACAAAAGTAGGTCTCCGCTGTCTTAAAAGACTGGTCACCACTGTCTCATCAAGTTAGTCACCACTGGCCAGTCATCAATGGCTTAACAGGCTTTTCACCACTGGCTTTACAATAAGTCACCACTGGCTTAACAATCGGTCACCACTGGCTTAACAATTAGTCACCACTGACTAAACAATTAGTCACCACTGACTAAACAATTAGTCACCACTGACTAAACAATTAGTCATCACTGGCTTAACAATTAGTCACCACTGGCTTAACAATTAGTCACCACTGACTAAACAATTAATCACAACTGGCTTAACAATTAGTCACCACTGACTTAACAGATAGTCACAACTGGCTTAACAATTAGTCACCACTGACTTAACAAATAGTCACAACTGGCTTAACAATTAGTCACAACTGCCTTAACAATTAGTCACCACTGGCTTAACAATTAGTCACAACTGGATTAACAATTAGTCACCACTGGCTCAACAGATTGGTCACCATTGGCTTAACAGTTGACCGGACATCATCTTGTAAATCTGAAACAATATGAAATCCTGCATGGTTATATTGTTTTAATAGGTTATTAGTAAACAACATTGATAAATAGAATAGTACTGCTACACTAATTACTTTTTTTTAAAGTTATTAACTTTAAGTACCTACGTATTATACGCAATTATACGCGTATTATACGCAAACAAGAGAAAAATAAAAGATATTTTTTTTAAAGACCAAAAAATATACCTTCTTTATACAGATTATTAAGCGATTTTTATCTCTTACAAATTAACATAGTGCATCCCTTTCTCCCCGAGAAAGAATCATGGTAAATACGAATGTATAGATCTTGAATACATTTTATAATAATAATAATAGGCTTGTCTTCGAGTCCGAAGATTAGTGAGGAATACAGTGTTTCCCGTGGCTGTGCAGTCCCAGCTGTGCCACATCCAGGGCAAGCAAAACCATTGTCCGCAGGTGGTCGGGTTAGATTTTCTTTTCGTCGTCTGCGTTTGTCCTCAGCGGAAGATTTTCTTTTTGGTCTCAAATGTGTATCCCGCGGCCTTTGTGAGTGACCTCCAGCTGTCTCGTTCCGACGCCGCATGCAGCCAGGTGCTCTCCTCTATGTCAGCTTTTTTGGTGAGCTAAAAGGTGGTCGACGTAACAGAATACATTTTAATTGTCCAATGATAAGCACTTAAATCTATATCTAGAAGACGATGCGCAAAATTTTATTTTCGTGAAAATTAATTTATTATATTCTAGAATCAATGCTATAGATTCGTAATTTCCTCAACGCGATAGTCCTTTCAAGAACGCGATATTCCTTTCAAAACCGATGTGGGATCTAGACCTAGATTTAGTGTATAGCCAAATTTACATTTATTTATTTTTACTTTGAAAATTTATAATAGTGCCACTAGAGAAAAGTAGTTGTATATAAAAAACAAAAAAACAAAAGTGAAATGAGAACTCAAACTAGATATAACTCACGTCCTTATTTCTCTCTCTTTCATCAGAAACTTTTCAACCAACTCAACCAAAACTATCCGCCCACCTTTTTTTATGATTTACTCTTGGTTACATCAGAAACAGGGGCATACACTCTAAAATTTAAACGAAACACAACTTCCTCTAAAAAATACACATCTGTCACTCGTCTCTGGCTTGTCTTAACCATTTCCACTTTTGTTCACTTGTTTAAAGCATAAACTACCGCAGAGTTCCCTCTGGTTACATCGGAATCTAGTGAGCCAATAAAAAAACATTAACTAGCTTATGGTTACATCAGAAACACGAACACATCCTCCAAAACACACACACACACACATTTTTATGTACACAATCCTATCTGTATCAATAGCTTAAAACATCAAATCAACATTTTCAGAACAGAATTTCAGAATTTTTTGAAGTAACGTCTGTAATATATAAGATCTAGTAGCACTACTAATGGAAGTTGGAGCACTTGTGCAAGTTTGTCCTAGTATATGGTCGGAGTAAGAAATGCGCCTTTATCTTTGTGTCTTTCTAAGTATAATATTAACTTGTGTAATTGTATTTGTACATGGATATAGAAGTGTTACATCCAATACATTTTCAAAACGACAATAAAGTCATCAAACTTGTATTAGTTAATGGAACTCTTTTTCTCTGCAATTATTTCCATCGTTCGGATAGAATTATTCTATTCTCTCATTTGTATTTCTCTATCCTGCTCTGATTAAAATTTCAATAACTTTTTTTTTTAATTTGTTTATTAGAAAATGTTACATTTGGTATCCAATTATAGGAGAAAGCAAGCTCTTTTAGTACTTTTTACACAACACAAATTAAGGTTTATAAATCCAAAAATCAATTTAGTTTAATAGGGTCAAAATTAACATTGGCAGTTGTCCATTAGGGGAGGAGAAGAGTTACAGCGGTGACAGTTGTGTTACCATACCGACCTCCTTCCCCCCCCCCCCCAGGAGTGAATGATATTAACTGTAGACTAACATGCACGATGACTTGTCAGTACTGGACCTGTGTTTAGTATCAAGAACTGGTACCAGCATGTTAACACCAAGAAAAACATTTATTTCACTCTCTCATGGAGGCGTAAAAATACGATCGAGAAAGAAGAGGCGTGTAAAGCCCCTAGTCCTTCCCCCGGTAGATGGGGGAGTTGAGGCGTAAAGAGAGACGTGGTGTAAAGAGGGGGGGGGTGTGAGA
This sequence comes from Biomphalaria straminea, assembly GCA_021533235.1. NCBI lineage: Eukaryota > Metazoa > Mollusca > Gastropoda > Planorbidae > Biomphalaria > Biomphalaria straminea. The sequence goes on along the minus strand of JADKLZ010005465.1, from coordinate 7,419,098 downwards.
CGGATGAGACGGCCCACCTTACCTGGATTCACAGGTAACCAGATCCCTAGGCCGTTAGAGAAACTAATGGAATTACACAACATGAACGACAGTGTTTGGACATAAATGGAATCTAATTCTTAAGTTCAATATCAAGGTAAAGTCTATTGATAGTGCGTGTACATAGTGAAATGAGGAGTACATACAAAATTCAAACACAATTCAACCCATTTTTTTTTCAATATTTATAATGGTATTAATGTTTTTTTCATCAAGTTGAAAACATACACACATGATCATATAAGACAACACACAATCAAAAAACCTGCACGAGCATAAAACATTTACACAAATCAATTAATTTACTCAAAATGTTTGTTTTTTTGCTTGTTTGTTTTATTTTTAGTAAAACATCGTGACACATAATAAAGAACATAATTAAGTTTTTTTATTTAAAGTGATTTCTCCTTTATAAACCTTAGGATGGTCTAATCTTTATTATTGTATTTATTTCTTGTACTGCTTCGAAATGGCAAATGGTCTTTCAAGTAAGCTTTTGCACAATCAACTTCTTCTATCGCAGTCCAGCGAAATTTCAACATACAACAGTGCTCAAAATGTTTATAAACGTCTATTTATTTATTTAACTCTTTAGGCAATACAAAGAAACATTGAAGTCGAGTGCGGGAATACCTGTTGAAAATGAGGGTTCAAAATAATTGTATTTTAAGATAATAATTCAATAATATTTAATAATAATCTTTCTTTACTGTCCGTTAGGAAATTTGTCTTGCAATTATATTTTGACAAATTATTATCAAACCAGAGTTTTTATTGTCTGATCTATTAGCTGGTATTTATTTTCTCAAAGGTAACTGTCAAAGTTTTAAGAAAATCGTTAAAGCCGTTTTCAAAATTCGTATCCATATTCAATGTTTCGCCTGTGAAGAGTTTGCAAGCTAATAAGAGAAACAGTAATAAAATAAGAATATCTAAAACGAAGTTAAATACTTTTTTTAAACTGCTCATTTCTCTTTTCTTCTTTTATTGTATTTAGTAAAGTTCCCTATTCAAACCATGCGATCTATAGGGAAATTGATGTTATGGTCATTGTTTCAATGGTTAACGAGCAGGGTGTCATGTGGCTAGCACAAAGACCAAATGCATTTACATTACCCAACTAAAGCCAGGCACCCATTAGAGGGTTGGACTCAGGGGTGTCCTAAAATCCTGAAAGTTATAATCTCAGAGATTCGAACCCAGGACCCCAGGTTCGGAAGCTAAACGCTTAACCACTCAGCCACTGCGCCCTTTGTATTTATTAAACGTTCTTAAATGAATGATGTACTCAGAAAGTAATGATGTTTTGCTGAAGTAAATTCATAACATCCCTATAAGTAAAAAAAAGGTCCCATTCATATCTTGACGATGTTTAAAAGCTCATCTGTTTTTATGGCTGACGATTAGCAAGGTTGTCATGGGACCAACACAACGACCAACCGCTTTTAGTTTCCTCAAATAATATCAGGTACTCATTTAGAGTTAGGAAGACTCGGATTGTTTTAAAAATCCTGAATTTCAAAATTCAAATCTATGAACTCCATGCAACAAGCGCTTTTTACTCATATACCATACACTATAATCCTTGCAACTGATTCTTTATGGTGCACACCTTGTCACAGAAAGATTTTATTTCGCAAACGTATGTGAGTGAAAAAAATCTAAAGGATGGGAATTAGGGCCCATATATATAAATGGCATCCTTTAAAAATATTATGAATTGTCATCGTTAAGGTGTCGAACACTGCAGCAGAAAGAGATAAAGGCTTACCTTTGTATTACGATGTGAAATCTCGATAAATCAAGGTTTATGCATTATCGTATCAATTAAAGACACAAAAATAGAGAAGTGAGATTCATAACAAACGAAAATTAGCATTTAACTAGTAAAATCACTCAAATTTAGAAAGCCTTCAATATAGAAGACTTAAAAGTAAAGTAGCAATTATACATAAGAAACTTTACGATAATCTTCAAATACAAATCCAAAATCTAATAAGAATGCTCAGAAAGACACAAAGTTAAAGGTGAAGTCCTTGTTCTATATGCTAGGATAAAGTGGTACAAATGCTCAATCTTCCCTAGTGCATTTGAGTATGGAATGGGTTGCCTGATGCAGCCAGAAAACCAATGACGTGACAGAATTTAAGTCATTGATTAGCATGTATGTCTAGATTCACCTAGGAACACGTGTATTTTTTATGTAACGTCTGTATTTTATAAGATTAGATATGATAACATTCTGTCCATTGCGTATATATCTGTTAAACTAGTCGTGCAGGGTTATTAAAGACATAAAATCTGCAAAGTCATTGGTTTTCCTGACTGATACAGGCAACCCATTCGATGCTCTAATGACACTAGGGAAGAAAGAGCACTTATAAGAATGAGACCTGGCATACGGAGTAACAAAAATAAAGCACACATACAGTGGCGTAGCTTGAGGGGGGTAAGGATAATTTAAAAATCCCCCTAGGCCCCCACATGAGGGGGGTGTCCAAATTAGTGTTTTTTACATTAAAAATTAAATATTTTGCAAAATGAAGGGGCATCCAAAGGGGAAAAGATGCCTAGCTACGCCCCTGCAGACATACATATACTTCTAAATAGTTGTTCACCACTGCAGCAAGTAGTAAAATTAGAAATGACACTTTATCTTTGTATCTTTCTAAGCATATAATGTATCGTTATTTAACTATTTAATCTTCTTTCCGGAGTATCACTTAGTTTAGTAATTTCATTAATGGCTTTTCTCTAATGAAACGTGAATATACATTTTGTTTTAAAAACTCGCAGCGCTATATTGCGTCTGTTTTAGTTTTTACGTGTTTTCTTGAGACGGTGCGTTAACTGGGCGTAGCTGGTGGATAAAGGAAAAAACACAAGGGTTTAAAAATATCACGACATTGTCACATATTCAAAAAGTTAAACAAAAATTTCACCAGGATATAGCGATTGATTTGATATGACTTATTCTAATCAATGAATACAAGGATGGCAATATTTACCATAAGCCGTGGGGGTAACACATTTTATACAAGAATGATTAAGCCAAAAATTGATTTGTGTACATTTGCCAACAGAGTAGATTGAAGTCTATCGGTACTTTCTTTTATTTTTAAGTTTTTGTCGCACAATTTGTGTTTACGAAATTATATATAAAGTGTTTAAAAAAATATTTGAGTAATATTGTCACTAGATACTGGAGTTATGATTGTATAAACTATTTTATATAAGGGTAAGTTATTTTATCAATTGGTTGAGAATTTTCTAAATATTGAGTTTCCACAAATAGATATAGATAGATAGATAGATAGATAGATAGATAGATAGATAGATAGATAGATAGATAGATAGATAGATAGATAGATAGATAGATAGATAGAAAGACATACAGACAGACAGACAGACAGACAGAAAGAAAGAAAGAAAGATAGATAGATAGATAGATAGATAGATAGATAGATAGATAGATAGATAGATAGATAGATAGATTGATTGATTGTTTTTGACGTGCTCTGATCTTAGCATTCGAACACAAAACCACTGTATTATCACAAGAGTGTCATCTTATTGATAGCCTAGTGAGTAAACAAGAAAAGCAGTTTCTTAAACAAACATGACATTTAGACTATAGATATTTCCTTTAT
>JADKLZ010005465.1:7401109-7415009 GCA_021533235.1 Biomphalaria straminea | reverse complement strand
ATAAAGGAAATATCTATAGTCTAAATGTAATGTTTGTTTAAGAAACTGATTTTCTTGGAATTGGAGTTCTTATGTCAAAAGTATAAAATACGAATAAATAAAATAAAACTATTAAATATCAATAGACAAGAAGTAACATTGCTCTATTTAAAAAAGAACATGTGTTGTTTTGAATATCCGTTAAAGTTAAGACATTTCAAAGATCGATCTCACGTGTTAAAATTATAAATAACATCTAAAAGATTCAGATAAAGAAGTTCTAGTATTTTGTTCAAATCTACAAATCACGAAGTCACCCGATGTGTGACAAAAACAAGCTGACAACGTGGTCTCTGAAAAAAGCAACTTATAATAAACAACTTTTTTTTCTTTTGCCATATCCGGTTCAGATTTTGTCCTTGGTCCTAGTATGAGTTCAAGTCCTGATTGTTACATTAACATTAAATTGTTGTTACTTGTGTAACAAGTAAAAAAAAAATCCGCAATAAATGATAAACGATGTATGATCGGGGATTTATCTTCTTTCTGAAGAATGAGCTATGTTCGATAAATGGCTGAGTTTGTGTCACACACTTTTATCAGAGTGTCATGTCGAGACCAATCGTCATACAAGACCTGAACACTGACCTGCGACGTCACAACCTGTGGGCAGTAGAGACCAATGGATCGTTGCCACGTCTCAGGTCTGTACGACGTAACAACAATTGTTTGGTCTAAACTGCCCACATGTTGTGACGTTGCTGGTCAGTGTTTAGGCCTTCTATAACGAATGGTCTCGGTCATGCTAAACTTACTCCATTATCATGTGACATTTATCATCTGACCATTATCTAGTGACCATTGTCATGTGACAATTATCATGTGGCCATTATCATGTGACAATTATTATGTGGCCATTATCATGTGACAATTACCATGTGACCAACAATGTCATAAAGGACTGCCAATCCAGTTAAAGGGATGTTGAAGACAGCCCAATTCCACATCGTTCAGACTAAATGGTCTATGTTGAATCTCAGCCTAAAGTCTATTAGACGAAAGTCTAACAATTCATCCCCCTCATCTTTATTAGTCTCCTTCAGTCGTAGAAAGACTATGGTTCATCTCGTAGAGCAATATTTCATGTGACTGCGGAGCCCTTTCTGAAGAGACATTTCTGTTCGTATATAAAACAGCAGATTACGGTGGCATTTGCTTTGGTGGTAGAGGAGCCAGCCATTTTTTTTTCGGTTTTCTAGAGCTAAGGTCCATTTTTTTTCGCTGTCTTGGTCACCATTTCTCTCCACATCTAGGGCTAATCTCTAGGGACAGTGCGGCTCACCACAGGTATTAGATAACCCGCTGGAAGAGACTCTCGTGCTGTTAGAGTAACCATATTCCAATCCACGGACATTTTCATTAGACGCCAAGATGAAACCACAAGAGTTATTTTTTTCCACTCCATCTGTCTGCCTGTCTGTCAGGGTAGATTCTTTTACACCGTTTGTTTTCAACCCTCTTCCCATTCTTGGATAAATTGAACAATGTCATAATTTTTCTTTGTCAATAACAACATATGAATAAATTAACAAAAATTAATTAGTTAATCAATTAGTGGTAATTAATTCATTTTCTTTCATGTACAAAAAGGGAGATAAACTTGCAATATTGAGAGATATGGCAGCAATAATATTTTTTTTAATGTAATTTTTTTATAATTTATTTTATTAATTATTATCTGCTTCGCACACTCACTGTACGAAAGATCTGGTGGTCAGCTATTGAACCATAAATCAAAACTTAATAGACTTTAGGTCCAACGTTGAGGGGACATTTCAATAGCCTTTAACTTTTCACAGTTACATAGAACTGGAGTGACAGAGTTATGACTTATGATTATGTAGAGACACAGTCGAAGTTGGTAAACTGTATTTTCTAAATACAACTATAATAGGTTCAGTATTCTTTATATTTACAAGGATCAAAAACATGACCTAGATTTAAGAGGTCCAGCACCCTAATTGGTTATTTTTTTTCAACCCACGTGACTGTTTCTGGTCACAGTGATTGGTTTGACCTATATTTAGGAGGCCACGCAGCCAGGAGGGCTGGGGGGGGTAGTTTAATTAATTACTGCTAAATGAACCAGCCAGAACAAAAGTCTTAACAGTTCATTAGCAAGTTTAATTAAAACATAAAATTTGCTACAGTCTGGTTACCTTTAGTCATGTTTAAGTTTGTCTGCCTGACTTAAGTATTAGATCTGCTCTACATACAGACATGAGCATTAGATCGTCAAGACACATACTTAATAAAAAGATCCACCTCAAGGACTCATATTAAAATATTAAAGTAAAGTAAACTCCTGTCTAAAGTATTAGATCTTCCAAACAAAGGGCTGAGCATTACATCTGCAAGACAAACTTGCGAATTAGAGCTACAAAGTGGACGTTTTTGGTGCATCCGTTTTAGCGTGCCGTAAGTTTTTGCGCATCCGTTTTAGCGTGCTGTTTTTTTTTTTTTGGCGCATCCGTTTTAGTGTGGCGTTTGTTTTGGCGCACCCGCTTTAGCGTGGTAATTGCTTTGGCGCATCGTTTTAGCGTGGTGTTTGCTTTGGCTCATCCGTTTTAGCGTGGTGTTTTTTTTTTGTTTTTTTTTTTGTTTGGTGCAGCCGTATTGGTGCTAATTGTTTAGGTGTAAAATGTTTTAGCCACATAATGTAGCTTCATTTCATTATGTAGCTTTATCCAACGGCTACGCCCGTTGACTCGTTCCCATTTTCTTTATTGTTCAGAATTTATGACAATCGAAAAGTAAATAAATGTTTCTTTACATATTCCTTTGGCGTAAATTGTTTTATATACTATAAACATTATAAATGAATTCAATTATTAATTATTTCCACTCACCTTACGCATAAAAAAAATAGTCCTACTTACAATCTCTTGAGTATTCTTCAGCTTTTCAGTTCGTTATAGAACGTATACCATATAGCATGATAAAAACAAAATATTATAAAAAGTCTATATGTTCTTTATAAATTAGCCCATCTCTGGAAATTCTCTAACCAAAACGAATTTGCAGAAATACAAAGTCTTACAATATAAGTTAACCAGAGGGGTCTACCGAAAGCCAGACAACAGGGCAAAGGGTCTACGAGACACAAATGTTTGGGAACCACTGGTCTATGTTGAGCATACTTTGCCTAGAATAACGATAGAACCTACTCCATTCACGTTACTAACTCAACGCTCTAACCAACTGAGCTAACCGGTTATACAATAAACGGTTAAGCATAAATATTTAGATCTAGAGCCATTTGAAAAAAACAACATCTAATTGAATGAATGAAAAAAAGATCACCAAAAACGTACTCTTCTCTCCATATAAGATAAAAAAAGATATAATGAATTCAATAATAGTTATGCAGTAATTGTTATGAACTTTTAATAAAATGTGAGAACTTATGTTCAAAATTTTTGTACTCTTAAATTATTAAAATTCGTCAAGCTAAATAATTCGTGTTATTCTTCTTCTTGAAACTGTCAGGTAGAATGAGCCTTCGGCTATTAGAACATAAGGCCAGCAAAAGTGAACAAGAGCTCCCTTTCAAAAATTTGACTTAACATTATGAAAGTTTGAGCTAATTGTAAAGATTAAAGTTTTCCTTTCAGATTTTGCGATCTATTGGGTAGATAATGTAAAAGTTACCAAAGACTCTCTGCTTGGGATTTGATTCTGTGTTCGGAATGGGCTGAGCGTGTAAAGTAAAGTTCCCCTTTCGGACCTTGTGGTCTATAGGGCTGATGATTTAAAGGTCATCTGATTCTGTGGCCCACGGTTACCGAGCGAGTCATGTGGCCAGCACAACGACCAACCGCCTTTAATTTTCCCTTAACTAATCTTAGGTACCCGTTAGACCTGAGTAAACCATAAAAATCCCCCGTTTACACCGGAATTCGAACCCAAGTCCTTTATGTTCGGAAGCCAAGTTCTTTACCACTCGGCCACAGTGCATGTCTCTCAAGGATTTTCTACTGATGAGACATCATATGCTGCAAAGGAAACACATTGTGTCAAGTAAAATGCCAAAAAGAAAGAGTTTATTATACACATAAAATGAAATCTGGCCTCTAAATGTCGTCCCAGTTTGGCCTATCGTTGTTTATCCTTTACTGTAAACATGTTCAATTCATATTACAAATAAATGTTTCTACAAAGCTTCCCTCCCTCTCACCAGCATGTATACCAACAGGTTGACCTTATGTTGCATGAAGCTTCAAAGCATCCTTGATCCTGTATGATCGTATGTTTTCACGCTTCGATGAAGATTAGTTCGTCTGGTGTACAGAGAAAGAGGTTTAATAGAAAAGATAGACATATAATATTAATATAAGATAGACCTATAATATTAATATTAAATGGTGCATATATTGCATGAGACAAACACAAAGTTTTAGTGCTACCTTTATAAAAGTAACAGGTATGAAAACTTGAAGCAGTACTTAGCTTTACATTTATTCCATTTTCAAATAGAGATAACATATTATTTAATTAAGATAAACAAAAATATAGAAATTCCTTTTTTTAGGCTTAACAAAAGGGGAAGAACACAGTCCTTAAAATTTTTATCTACTAATAATGTACAAGTTATGTCCATTATTCCATATCAATAATTAATTTCAATGAATAATTGACTAATTAAGTTTTTTTTTTCATTGATTCATGTTTTGTTAGGTAAAATAAATAAAGGGACTAAACCCAATAAATTTAGCCATATCTTTGAATACTGAAGTCTCCTTTGTTGCTATTATGCACAATGATGATTGGTTACTTTTTTTTAATTATTGATTCATGTCTTATATATGTTAAAGAATCATTGTGTGAAGTTTCAGCTTAATCCGAGAATGGGTGTGGGAGAAATAACATGTATACAATTTTTAGAGGCCCCCGAAAGGGGAAAAGACACTATTAGTTTTGTGTGGCCTGTCTGTCTGTCTGTCTGTCTGTCCATCCATCACGTTTGGATCTCAGAAAGTAGAAGAGAAAATGAAAATATGACTTCACAATAATTTAGACCATTCAAAGTTCTGATGCAACGACTACTTTTTTTTTCTGAAAGCTCAAAATCTAATTTTAAAAAATCACTTATGCAAGCAGTTTTTTAAAGAGAAAACCTAATTAGTATGCATTATAAATCAGACCTAAATTTAAGATAATTAAAAATGTTATAAATTACATTTTATTTCACATTTTTTTTTGTTGGAACTTATGAGTATTTACTAAGTAACCAACCCGAAAAGAGGCTTAATGCCTAAGGATTGCTGGGGCACTACATAAGATATGTCATCCTTTATCTGCATTCTTATTTGTCATTGATATAATTTCATTCGGATGTTCTTTCTGAAAATATTGAAACCTGCCTGGGTGGATAACTTCGGGGGCCGATTTTAAGTTTGTGTTTCCACACAAAATGTCTATGTAACCTTGGTACCATACAGACAAAGTGAGTTGATATAAGCTTTGTAACAAATGTATGATAATCTTAAACAAACATACAACTTGCTCCACATGTATCAGAATTTCAGATATAACTAGCATAATTTTAAAGATAAATAAGTGTTTGATAAGCTTACAGTAATATTAGATCGGATTAGCTTGATGAGGAAACTGAATAAACGATTTGATACAATCTTACTTGCTTGAGCTTTCGTGACCTACTTACTAAAGGTTCTTAAATCCCCCTTATGTTCTTATAAAAAACATTCTGCTTATTCGTGACTTATTGCCCTGCCGCTCCCTACCCCAGAATAATAGACGGAGGTGTGACTGTACTAATTAGACCTAACGGAAGGTATGCACAGACTCCGTGGCCCCCTTCGTACACCTGATGCGCCAGGTACATGATGGGACTAACGTTCACTTACTAGTATGAGTTATTGTTTTATCAAAACAAATACATTGTTGTACTGTTGTGCTGGTTTTTGCTATTTTAAGTGAAAAATTCCTCCTTTTTCGGCCCCCGAAAAGGGTTTCTATAGTTATAACGTTTTGTTTGGTATAATGTACAAATTGTAAGACAAAGTTCTTTAAGGAGAAAAAAAAAATAATAATAATAATAATTATTATTATTATCATTATTGTTATTATTATTAGTTTTGTGTAGTCTGTCTGTGTTGTCCGTCCCATTTAGATCGCAAGAATAAGAAAAGAAATTGAAAATCTGATATGATATTTAAGATCTTGCAAAGTTCTGATGCAACTGTTACTTTTTTACGATTTTTTTTTATTAAATATGCATGTACGTTTTTCCTAAAAAAAAAAAAAAAAAAATTCTACATCTTCACTATCAATAGCACTAAAACGACACTGTGATAACTATATATATGGAGTTTATTATATTCTGTATATTTCTAAAACATTAATGTAAAATTATTTTTGTTGTTGTTTTTTAAGTTACAACAAATATTTTATTACTAAATAAAGTACTTTTTGTTTTAAAAGCTAATTATATTTCAAAATAAGATGTTTGCTTTTATTTTCAAAAAAAAAGAATGCATTAATATGTTTATAAGTGGAATATATTTTAAAGCAACATTTAAATTACAATGTATTATATAACAGTTATACATCTTCAAAGATTATATCACCCTACCCGGCCTACCGTAAGAATATATTAACCGATTTAACACTCACTTTAGAAACTGGCCCTTTATAAAACCATAAAATAAATAATCATTCATTAAGACCAGTTAGGCCAGGTTAACAATATTGACCCAATAACATAATAATATCGGTAACACCTTCTGGAGACTGAATTCTGTTCTTTTTGCATAGAGAAGAAATCATTGTAGTTGTTGATTGTTTTTTAGTTTATAGCAGTGGTTCCCAAACTTTTTTGTTTCGTGGACCCCTTGACATGTTTTCTGGTTTTCCGTGGACCCCCTGCTTAAATTATATTGAATTTTTGAAAATTCATCAATTTCAAATTACACATTTTGTTTATTTAAATTATTAAATATTATTTAAAAACTTTAGCGACTGGCTAAATCATTCATTTTATTCACCAATTGTGTCGTTTTCCTAATTTCGCAAGATATTTTAAGACACAGCAAACCATTATATTTTCCTTAACATTTGAAAGCAAATATTTTGTCAATTGTAGATCTTTTCTAAACTTTATCATGAAGTGTTCAATAGTTTTTCCAATCTTATCAGGGTGGCTTTGTCTCCAACTATCCTCCAGCTTAGGCGGTTTCATGGTGTTGTTACATAAAATGTTGTTAAATAAAAGACACATAGGCAATATAAGTTCAACGAGAAAAGAAGAACAAATTTTAGAAATTAACACCAAAGTCTATTTTATATTTAGATTCAGACATGTTAAATATTAGTTATCTCTAGACCAAATTAAGCTATTTAAATGAGGATTAAAATTTAAAAAATGTTTTTCATTCCAAGTATACAATAAAAATTTAATGGCCTAGCTATAATAAAGTATAAACAATGTATATTTGTATATATAATAGATGATTCCATTAATGTGAGATTTATATTAAACTCAAGTCCTTCTTAAATGAGATCCAGTCTCGTGGACCCCCATTTGCATGTCATGGACCCCCAATTCTTTTTTTCACTTTAGTGGACCCCTTGGAAGTCCTCGTGAACCCCTGGGGGTCCATATGGACCACTTTGGGAATCACTGGTTTACAGCTTCTGAAATTTTTTCACCCAAGTGAACCATTTCGGGGCCGATTATGAGTTTGTGTGTAAACTATCTTTGTAATCCTTTTACCGATGGAACCGGTACACCGATCTCAAAAACGGCTCTAACGATTTGCTAGAAATAGTTGATGTGTATCGCACACAATCCTGATGCAGTCCCAGCTGTGAGACGGGCAGGACCTCGTCTGCAGAATGGAAAACCGCCGCATCGCTAAAAGACTCCTGTATGGCCAATTAAGGGAAGTAAAGCGCTCACAAGGCGGACAAAGAAAGCAACTTTCGTGACACCCTTAAAACTTTTCTAAAAGCCTTCAGCATCGACCCAGCGACCTGGGAGACAGAGACACATGACAGAGCATTATGGCGACGCGCTGTGAAAACTGGCGCACATGTGGCTGAGGAAAACAACTCTGGCAGAAGAAAAACGCCAGAGAAGAAAAGCAAGACCAATGACACTAGCTCCAGCTGGAATAAACTGCCCAGTTTGCAGCCGAACATTCCGGGCTCATCAGCCACATGAGGAGGCACAAAAGCTCTCAGTCCCCCTGGATGACAAAAGTGTTCATCATCGAACCACAATGGACGAACTATATATGTTCAAACCCTATACCTCTGCCATATCATGCCACCCTGCAGATGGAATGGGGAGGACGTAATCTTCGTTTCTGAAGGAATGTTCAAAACGTGGATAAAACCAAACCAAACCCTAAAACAAAACTAAATGAAACCAAACCAAATCAAAATCCAAACCAAACCAAAACCAAACCAAACCAAAGTAAAACCAAACCAAACCAAAATCAAACCAAACCAAACCAAGCAAAAACATAACCAAACCAACCAAAACCAAACCAAAACCAAAACCAAACCAAAACAAACCAAACTAAACCAAAGCCAAAACCAAAACCAAAACAAACCAAACCAAACCAAACCAAAACAAAACAAACCAATCCAAAACAAAACCAAACAAAACCAAATTCTAAACCAAACTAAAACAAACCAAATGCAAAACCAAACCAAACCAAATGCTGAACCAAAATAAAACAAAACCAAAACCAAAACCAAAACCAAACCAAAATAAAAAGTGTATTGATATATATATTTTTTTAAATTATGAACCTTTCTAAATTGTATACATATTTGGAGTTGCAAATATAACTTTTGATCTTATTTGACAACGAATGTAACCTCAGGCCATGAATTGTTGTGTACGTACTAACAAATATTTCTGAGATCTTGTACTGACAAATCGTTATGAGAACCTGTTCTAGTTTTAAAACCCTGTAGTAAAGCATAGTTCTGTGATTTCGTACTCACGAACAATTTTATTCTAACAAATAGTTCCTAGATCCTGTAGTAGCCTATATTTTTCAGATCCTATAGAAACACACAAATGGAAATGTAAATATTGACACGCTCACTTCCGCCCCTATCATCAAAAGATATTTTTATTCGATTATCTTTCATTCAAGGTGCACTCTTTTTTTTCTCACCTTCAACCTTAGGAAGGAATCCCTCAGTTCCTAGAATGCCTTCTTCCTATATTATATTTTTGGAGAAAGAGAGGCAGAGAGAGAGAGAGGGAAAGAGAGAGAGGGGGGGTATATGTTAAACGTGTTTGTTAAATTGAGGCATGCTTCTCTTTGATCTATACATATTTGATCTCTAGCTCGCCAAACTCTCGAGCACGTTTCTTTTTCTGGTGAGTTATCTCCCGCGTAACTAGGAAGATACAGAGGCAGTGAAAATGTAAATTGAATTTAACTTTGCTAGACACTCATTAGTGAGGAAAAACGTAATTATGGTGTCTATAAGTTAAAGTAAATATTGTTGTAAACTTAAGGAGGGCAACTCATCGTAAAGTTAAAGTGTAAAAGATCTTGTGTGCTTAATAACAATTACAAAACACGGGAAGTCTTGTCTTGTGTTTCACCAAACCTTTTATAAAGTTAAAGTAACGTTCCCTATTTCAGACCTTATCATCTATAGGGCAGAAGTGGACTACTCATAACGAGGGTGACATGAGGCCATCACAACGACCAACCGCCTTTACTTTTCCCCAACTAATGTCAGTCCAACCATTAGAGCTGGGTGGACTCAGAGGCGCCCAAAGATTTCAGTCTTCACCAGGATTCGAACCTGGGACCTCCGAGTTGGAAGCCAAGCGCTTTACCACTAAGCCACCGCACCTCTATTTTGCGTAATATTTAAAGTAAAAAAAAACGACACTCATTTTGGGGCCCCCCTCAAGTGGAAACCCGGGGGATTTTGAAATTCTACTCCCTTCTCCATCCACCCTAGCTACGCCAGTGACGCACGCTGGTCAGGTCTCAGGTGAAGGGGTCAAGCTCATGTTGTGTGGCCCGGTGAGGCTACCACCACTTTCAGCTAGAATAAGTCATGTTGAACTTTGACTTAAGACAGCACGGACTGAATCCTGTATGGCCATTTCCAACCAATTCATCTGCGCCCTCTCTCCCTAATATGTACTCCCACCACCACCTCACCTTTGAGAGGTATTGCAAATAAACCTAACCTTTTTCTGATTCTTTCATCTCCAGCATCGCTGACCTCCCCCCCTCTCCCCATTTTTTTCGTTTTAAAGAGCTGCGGTAATGGGAAAAAAAGCGGGGGGAGGGAGAAAGTGTGCCAACACATTAAAAACATTGTTTCCCTCAAAGGTAAATTATCATGTCTATAAATATAATAATAACTGATAAATATACAGTTGATATTTATTACCATTGACATATCATCGTTGTAGTTATTACGATGTCCATAACTATGTTGTTGTGATTGCATAATAATTTTTAATGGTGAATAAATATCATACTTATCATAATAGCAGCCAGTGGTCCCTGGTTCGAATCCTGGGGATCTTTTATTTCGCCCACCCCGTCCACCCAGATCTAATGGGCATGTGACATTGTGGCTAGCCACATGACATCCTGGTTAACAGTAGATAGATAGATAGATAGATAGATAGATAGATAGATAGATAGATAGATAGATAGATACATAGATACATAGATACATAGATACATAGATACATAGATAGACAGGCAGACAGACAAAAAGAGATAAACATAGATCTAATTGTCAAAACAAGAGCTTCGATACAGTATTGCTATAATTATGAACGAAAATACATAATTTGGTTCTTAGCATACTGTAAATAAAAGATATTAATAACTGTATTTAGTAAGAAGAAGATTCTGAAGTGGCCACTTACTAATTGTATTCAATGAACTGTTTTGTTTTTCATCCCCAGGTGTGTACCTAATACATTGACATCAGAAGGGCTGCGAGATACTGGCTGGATTCCCAGGGGACACTACCTCCGGGAAAGACTACATCCATTTAATCGTTCTGTCGTGAGGTTCTGACTCCTCAAACTCCCTTGGGGCAGTCAATGTGAAACAAATAGGAAGCACTCGTCCTCTCTTTTTTTCTTTTTTTTAAAGAGTAGGATTTTTTTTTTTAAATCTACCTGAAGCCAATCGTATTCATGTAGAAATAAATCTGTGGGTTATCTCCCTTGCGTACAATAAAACAAGGGGAAGTAACAACTTTAAGCAATGTTGAAGAGATTGAACTGCCGGTTCGGAAGGAAGAGAATCATCACGAGTTCATCAAAGGGAAACTACCCTGCCAAGTAGACGTGTGTTTAACATAATCAACAGAAGAAGAAAAAATCTTAAGTCGAAATTTTTTTCCCCCGGAAACTTTCAGGCTAGTGAGCTCCCCTAATTTTGTTGAAGTTGCAACGGGAGATAACTGGAATATATGTAAACACGGTTGATCACTCCCAGAAACAACAGTTATGAATTAAACAAAACGGAAAAAGGTCAAGTTCAGACTATGGTCGATGTGGTCTTAGATAAGCCATGGAGTGGACCCTAGTGGTCAGGAAAGTAAGGACACTTGAAGGAACTGAGTCAATATGATTCGTCTGTTGGCAGCATTAATTGTCCTAATTGCAACTTTCGTACACATGGGGTAAGTTGACCTTTTTAAAGCGTTTCGGCTCCTTTTTTTTTTCCTAAAGCAAGTCAATGATTAGCCACATTAAATTTTAATTAAGAAAACATAATTGATACAATATGAATGATTTCAAAACCCAGATTTGATATGTCTTCGAAAATGGTTTAAAATGTTTTGTTTTATTTAAGCGCGCACACTATGTTATAAACATAAATTGTCTATCGATATCTATTCTTAATTCGTATTTCAATAATACATACTAAATATGTATGTACATTTTCCACAAAAGTCAGTTCGCGAATCGGCAGGCTACTTTGTGAAACGCCAGTAAATTCCTTCTGATGTGCTGATTCGAGACTATTGTGCATCAGAAGGTTTCTTTGTAGTATTTCTTGCTTTGCTGTGATGATAATTTTCTACTGATTTCTTAAGAGAATGCCCTCAGTGTGTCGCCTCTGTGTCTCTTTTTATTAATTTAACAGCGGTTTTATTGAGGTTATCACTAAGCAGAACGTTTTGGCGTCGAACAAATTGGCTCTAAAAGTCTAAGAAACATCATACGTGTTTATTGTGTCTTTAAAAAAATATGTTAAATAAGAGTGTTTGCGATGTTCAGGATGAAAAAAATGAACTAAAATCTGGTTTCCAGAAAGAGCAAGAGAGAGCGAGAGAGAGAGTGACATAACGCGCAGTTAATACATCTTTCATACCTCGCAATCTATGAGGCAGATAATGTAAATTAATGTTTCTGAGAACCACGGTTAACGAGCAAATGTGTCGTGCGGCCATTACAATGACCTAGCGCCTTTACATTTCAGTAACTAATGTCTGGTATCTTTATAGGTAGGTGGACTCAAGGAAGTCCTAAGAATCTCGAAATTTATAATTCCAGTCTTCGTCGGACCCAAATCCGTGACCTTAGCCTCCGCGCCTCTATTTATATACACAGTGTTGCGTCGGTTTGTCTTAAATGGTGGCTGTTGAATCTGAAGACTAAAATGTAGACAGATAACTGTGATTAACATAATTATGAAATTATGCACATTAAGTGTTTAATTACTAACTAAATCTAATCACTACTCCGAGAATAATGGTAATGTTGGTGTGTTTGTTTTTCTTTATGTATTTATTTATGTTTATAGAACTAACGATCATGGCGAGCACTAGGTAAACAGGAACTTTACAGACATAAATGAGAAGTGAAGAGAACTGTGATTAACTTCATTAAACACTTTCAGTGATTCAGTATACAGTGGAACCTCTAAGATATGAGTTTAATTCGTTACAGACCCGAGCTCGTAAATCGAATTACTCGTATCTGGATGGCTGCCTGGTCGAACGGTTTGCACGCTGGACTGTCGTTTGGATTTATCGATTGTCCTGGGTTCAAACTCTGCCCACTACCATCCCCCGTCGTCCTGCGGGAGGTTTGGACTAGGAAGTAACTATCTTCAACTCTGAAGGAACATCCGAAACATGTAAAATATTTAAACATCTCGTATTCCATATAAAATAAAGTAAACCCGATTAATTGGTTCTAACCCTATATAAAGTACCAAAGCTACCTAAATGCAAAAAAAAATAATAATTTATACATTAATAAATGTACATGAAACAAGCGGCCTTTAATAAACAAAATAAATAATGAAATGAGAAATGAAGAAAAGATGCCAATCAAATGCATGTAAGGCAATGTTAAATGTACAGAATATTAGCTAGTTGGCTGACGACTGCGGCTAACCAAGTGCGGGTGAGGAGGAGAGAGCGGGGGGGGGGGGGGGGGGCGAGTTGACTGCCCAGAACTAAGGCTACGTAAACAACACTTCATCAACAGCATAAACAAAACACTGCTTCATTTCGATGGATATCATCCACTTCTTCGTATCATTGGCCTTCGCACTTACGATAAGTTTCTTGGGACACATGATACAGAAGCATAATTACGACAAAAATCACTAAACCCGCTAGCTACAACACTCACACTACCGAGACGAACCTTTGTTACGCCTTGTAATATGGGGTTTAGCTCTTAAGCTCAACCCGTAACTCGAATTGTCGCTCGTAAAACGAACAAAAATTTCGCTCTCGCCGCTGCTCGTATGCCGAATTACTCATATGTTGAGCAGCTCGTATCTCGAATTACTCGTATGTTGAGCAGCTCGTATCTTGAATTACTCGTATGTTGAACAGCTCGTATCTCGAATTACTCGTATGT
>JADKLZ010005465.1:7358594-7384090 GCA_021533235.1 Biomphalaria straminea | reverse complement strand
GATTAAATATCAAGTCTCTTAAGTCCTCCTACAGTCTAGACAGCGTAAAACTATCGTAGGCCTACTATTATTGGCTTGAAAGAAAGTCTTTGCAGTTTTACCCAATAACGTAGAAATTTGCGTCACTCGATGTTTCGTACTAAAGCCATAATTAAATATTCTAATTCCAAAATTAAATGTCTGAACGTACCAATTTACATTTAGAACAAACAGAACACTTAAGAAACTCTTCGGATAAGTAGTCTTTATCCGATCGTTCATTTTCGTAATTATAACAAAAATCCCAAAATGACTTCGGGTATATAACCTTTCTTATGAAATTATTAAACCGAGCATGGCTCGGCCACCTGATATTGATTATCTAAATGATCTGTTTTGTAAAAGGTCACTCTCTTATTCAAAAAGTCAAAAAAAAAAAAAATCCGAAAAAAAAGAAAAGAAAAAAATCCTTATTTTTCCTTTATTTCATCTCTATGAATGTTTTGTACAGTTGTTGTTCACGCGATAATATGAAAACTACGTATTAATTGATTTTTTAAATTATGTGCATACTAAAAATGCATACTAAAGAAATTATTTTTCTTTAAAAAAAACAAGATTACAAAGAGAGTTTGTGTGATACACAAACTCAGAGGCGGCCCCCGTCGGAGTCGGATCCCTGTCAGATCCGCCTATTCACAAGATGTTTCGGATGTTCCTTCTAAGTCCCTGGCTCAATTCCTGTATGCTCCCATCCTTAAACTATCGCAATATTTCTGAAAGAACAGTAAAGGTTAAATCATATTTTCAAAAGCCTTTAGTGTTTTTTTCTAACCGTGACGGACAGACCAACCAACAGACGAAACGCACAAAAATATGTTAGTTTCATTTCAATGGGGGCATTATACAATTTTATTTTTAAAAATCTGATTTTTTTTTTAATTTAAGAAATTAGTTTAGAATCATGTCATTTCCGGGCTTTACGCTAGTACACGAAAGCCGCTGCTAAAAGTTCATTTTAAAAAATGTGCGTGATAACTTTATGTCTAGAGCATTTCTTATAGTAACATTTCCTCCCTTACATTTACGTAATTGTTTTAGAATTGGTGTTTTGTTATTAAAAAATCGCTTGCATAATTAATTTTATAAATTAAACGGTTTGCGTTTAGAAAAACTAAAAGTAGCCATTGCACCTAAACTTTTCAAGCCGCATTTAATGGTGAAATAATATTTTTCGTATCTCTTCTAGTTTTGGCGCTCTGAGTCTGACAGACGGACAGACAGACATAAATTCATTTTAAAAAATGTGCGTGATATCTACATGCCAAGAGCATTTCATATAGTAACATTTCCTCCCTTAGATTTACGTAATTGCTTCACAATTGGTGTTTTATTATTAAAAAATCGCTTGCATAATAATTTTTATAAATTAAACGGTTTGCTTTTAGAAAACTAAAAGTAGCCGTTGCACCTAAACTTTTCAAGCCGCATTTAACGGTGAAAAAATATTTTTCGTATCTCTTCTAGTTTCGGCGCCCTGAGTGTGACAGACGGACAGACGGACATTTTGCACAAACCTATTAGCGGCTTTTTCCCCTTACGGGGGCCGCTAAAAAAGTGAAAAATTTTTGTAAACATAGTAGTTTGTATCGAAAAACCTGCCAAACTTAGCAATACAATTAAAAAAAAAAACTTTTGAGGAAAAATCTAAAACAATTTGCATAAATGTGTTACATTTAAGTTAGTCATCTACCTTACTAAATAACCTCTCATGTTTATTAATACTAATGGTGAATTATTGTAAAAATGTTGTGTTTTTATGAAAAATACCATACGAAATCCTACTTCGGCAGAATTGTGTTTGCTGAGCGCCTAAAGGCAGCACGGAAAACTTCTCCAGATACTCTCACTGGTCAACAAAAGAAAATCAGAGCATAGCACATTGAGTAAATTATAAGCTTAAAGTTGAAAGTTGCAGTATCACTGGACACTAAACAAAGCAATTTTTTTTTAAAGTGGTGAAAGTAAAAAACCTTTTTAAAACAAATGGGCAACTAGTTAAAATCTATAATATAAAGTAGAAAGTAAGGCGTATTTATGTATGTCTCAAATAAAAATTCAAACCGTTTAACCAATCTTGATAAAAATTGGCATAAATGTTACTTAAGATGATCACGACGGAGCACGTGGTGTATTGTGATGTTCCTAACACAACCGGAGCCCCCCCCCCCAAAAAAAAAAAAAGACCAAAAGTGCCTAATTAAGTGCCTAATTGTATCTCTATTAAAGTAAAAAACTTTTTAAGAAATCGGGTAGACACGTTTTCACAGTATTTTATATTAGACATCGTCGGGACTCGCAAAGACCTTCTTCCATGGAACAGTATCAGGAAAAAGAAGAAGAGGCAGACAGAGAAAGCGGTGGGAAGACAACATCAAAGAATAGACAGGCCTACCATTGAAGGAGGTTTTACACAGGGCAAAGGATAGAGAGGAATAGAGAAAGATGGTGCCCCAACAGTCCACCAGACTAAGGGATAGGTAACAAGGTAACAGGTAATGTCGGCTGAACGGGTAAACCCATTATCACGCTCTACTTTTATTGTTGTATAAAAAAATTTAAATATATCCCTATCGTCTTTCTCTTCTTGTTCTATGTTACTGTAGTTAGTTGCTTAAAGCAATAAAGACAGGAGTTCAAATATTTGAATGTAAACAACAAATGTATATTATTAAATAATTAATTATTTTTTTATATAGTGCTACTTTCATGCTTATAGCATGCTCAGAGTGCTTGTTTGTGGACTAGTGGGTGTAGGGGGTATCTAGGAGAAGGTTTTTTTCGTTTTGCAATTAGGCGATAAGTAAACACAACTCTACTCGAGTCGGGTGTCGAACCTTGAGCCCCTTTCATAGGTAGCCAAACCAAGCCATGTTCATAGCCTCTCGACCAAAAATCTCCAGTATAAGTAAAAGTAGAATATTCTAGATTTTAACGAAACAAAGTCAAGGACTCTAAGATGAATTTATAATTATCAACTACATAAAAATTACTAACAGAAGACCCTCATTTTTTTTTTTTATTTTTTTTTTTTTTTTGCCGTGCTGAAAACTGTTTATAGATCAACATTGAACTTTTTTAAAAACACAGATTTTTAAGATTTAATTTTTTCAGACCGGATACACCCGAATATGAACATATTCATTTAATTTAATTTTATTTAATTAGCCCATTTTGAAACAACAAACAGAAATGCATACATAAATAGCGTGACCGCTTCAAAATCTTGCAAAGTACATGGGAGTTTGTAAGTTGTGCTATTTTCAAGGGAAGTAATTATCCAATTAAGTTTTAAAAATTGTTTTTACTTCGGTAGTCTCCCTTAGTAAATACATGTATATTTGTATTTTAATTATTATTTTTTTTATTAACCATGACTTTATGGAACATATACATAAAATATATACAGCAGAATGTGCTACTACTACAATTAAAAACGATTTTTTTTTCAATTATAGTAGGAAAATCTGTATCGTATACACAAATCTGCTTTCTTATTAGTCTTTGGGCCCCATTAATAAAACACTTCTACGTTAAACCAGCAATATATATACTGACATATATACAGCTCATTATTCATCAGTAGATTTCGGGGCGAAGCCCCGACGCCAAAAGCGTTTTCTTGCATACTTCACTGCAGTAACGCATTCTCCTTACCTAAAGCTCACCATTTATCCTATTAAAAAAGGACATATTGAATAATGTTGAAAAATATTCTAATAATATCAATCCATAAAAATATCCATTGCCCCCTCCCGACCCTACCATATCGGCCACCATACTAGAGGGGGGGGGCGAAATCATCTAAAAATATGTAGAAATTTAAAATAATAAGTATATATTATTAACATAAGTAATAAATTCGTATACCAATTGTGTGAATTCTATACTAAAATTCGTCCGCCCCCAAATGAAATTGGACCGCCCCCTCTCGGAAGCTTAGGAGGGGGGCGAAATCGATGCCACCGCCCACTCCCGACCCCACCATATCGGCAACATATAGAGGGGGGGGGGCGAAATCATCTAAAAATATGTAGAAATATAAAATAATTAGTATATATTATTAACATAAGTAATACATTCATATACCAATTGTGTTAATTCTATACTAAAATTCGTCCGCCCCCCACCCGAAGTCGGACCGCCCCCCCCACTCGAAAGCTTATGGGGGGTCGAAATTGATGCCACCGCCCCCTCCCGACCCCACCATATCGCCCAACATGCTAGAGGGGTGGCAAAATCATCTAAAAATATGTAGAAATTAAAAATAATAAGTATATACTATTAACATAAGTAATAAATTCGTATACCAATTGTGTGAATTCTATACTAAAATTCGTCCGAGGGGGGGGGCGATCGCTCCCACGGCTCCCCCCACCTCCCCTGGATCCGCCAGTGGTTACAGATGATGCAAAGGTAGTTAAAAAGAAGAAGCCTGGTCTAGCGGTTTGCACGCTGGACTGTCGTTTCGATTTATCGATGGTCCCGGGTTCAAACCCTGCCCGCTCCCATGCCCCGTCGTCCTGCGGGAGGTTTGGACTAGGAAATAACTATCTTCAACTCTGAAGGAATTTCCGAAACATGTAAAACATTTTACAAAAACAATACAAATAGGACGTGTTTTCAATAGAACAGTTAAATTAATAGGCAATATCTAAACGGTTAGCGACAGAAGACATTGGACGTGTTCCCTCTTGAGGATTAATAGTATTGTATAATTGAAACTATTGTCGACTGCATCCTTTGATTGTTTTGGCTTTTCGCCGGTGTTGTTGAATTTGTTCTTTGTACTTCTTTCCTCAAAATAATAATAATTATCGGACTAGTTGTAATGACAATTCATTAAAAAATAATTGGGAAAAATAACCCTTTCCCCTCCCTTCCCCCCCCCCTTTCCAAAAAAAAAATCCTGGCTACGCCCATGCTACATTATTTATATTATTTTACACTAAATAAACATCCACCCCTAATAACGTATCAATTTTAAGCATTATCTTAGTCGTTGTAATATTTAAAAAGTAACGAATTAAAGCCATTTCATTCTAAAAATAAACAAGGACATCACACACCCTATGGGCCCATGAGTCATTTTCTAAACTTAGCATTTTTACGATTGGAAGACGCATTCGATGCTAATTTTAGACTTGAAGTCATGTCATCATGTAGTGAGAAAGCTATTGCCATTTAATAAAAATAAATTTCAATGTTGTTGTTTTTTTTTCTTGTATTTTATTATTTTTATTTTTTTTTTACTTTTATGAATATTTTGCATTTGATTTTTTTAAAATTACATTGTTTTATTTTACAGTTAGCGAAACATATTTGACTTTGGAGTTTAAATCAATTCAATCAATACACACATTTAAAGTTGAAGAACAGTTTAACGAAATAATAAACCAAAAAAAAAAAAAAGACAAGGGATAGCAAAAATAAGTAGCTAGTAAATAAACAATAAACATATAAATTAATTGAGTAGCTAAATTTGACCCCCCCCCCCCCTAAACAATGCCATGTCCATCAAATTAAATTATAGGGTTGTGTTAGGACGTGGTAATCCGAAGTTCCTATGTGAATTTTACTCCTCTGGGTTAAAATCGTTTCATTTAAGTGCTGCACGTGGCCATACATTTTATTTATTATTCTAATTTGCGTATTTCTTGCTCCTTGTGCTAGGACAAATAGGTACAAGTATTTCTTCTACCCTACTGCCTAAAGAACATATGGAAATGGAACCTGGTTGCCTGAATCAGTAGTTTTATCTTTTTTTTTTAATCAGCCATATATATACGTAATTAAAATTGTAATAGATCTCTTTGCGATTACAAATATTGCTACCATTGGACCTCATTCACCAAACGTAAACAAACAACAATTTCTTTATATGTTCTATACAAATTACGCAATACGTAAGGGTGTCACGTGATCCGTATTTTTCACTATTTTATCAATATTGTGACTTGGCTAAATATGTATTTTTATTTGGTGAATGAGGTCAATTGTATTTTTTTTAGTGCAATTTCATGCTTTTAACTTTCTCAATACTCTATAATCATAGCACTAATTTTCTGGACCAGTACGTTGGGAAGGGAGTGGTGGGGAAAAAAAAGAGGGACTAGCGTGTTAATGTTACTGTGATCGCTTTTTAAATGCATTTACAAAAAAAAAAAAAAAAAAAGTTGAACGACCTGAATATGAGCTTGAGGGCTAAAAAGGCCTCCCCAGCAATATATGTTAACCACTGTGCCAAGATAATGTTCGTATACAAATAGAATTATTATAGTTATCTATTGTAAGTTTCAACCTTTTCTCTCGCTAATGGGACTAATTAAATCTATATAATAGATTATAATAATACAGTGCGCAGCTTTTTTATAATTAAAAATATGTGCCTGTATTCAGTGATTAGGTGCAGGTTCTCATTAGTTGAATGTCTAACTTTTAAATATTTAAAATATTAACAGTATTCGTTGAAATACAAGAAAAGTATTTTTTTCCCAAAAGATGCCGGTACGCCGTACAGAGCGTACCGTTACAAAAAAAAAGCACTGGCCCGGGGGCCTAGCCCTAGGCCCATATATTTATTGTCTATAATTTAACCTCAGATTTGTGAATAATTATAGTAATGATTTCTGGACTCATCTAACTCGTCATCATCACATTATATATACATATAGACCTAAATATAAATGTAGGCCTCAATAATGTATTAAAATAGAACACTACATAAAATCGCATGATATGTATTCATTCGTGTAAACAACGATAATAATAGCTTAGCATCTAGATCTATAAATAAAATTCTCTTTAAGCAAAATTGTTTTTAAACGGACACTTCGATAAAGCACGTGACAATGAATGTCACTAAGAAAAAAATAACAAATATAAGTACACAGATTGCAAAGCTTTAGTAACAGGGCAACCTTCAAGATATGTTGTTCTTCTCAATAGCTTAAATATTTACTAATTTAAATAAATTACCAGTGTCTTTCAAACAGAAGTGATCTAAAATATTTTCTGGTTGTTTCTTTTTTGTTTATCTTTTCTCTTTTTTTCAATCGGATTAGATCTCTAGATCTAGATTCGCGGAGTAATACTCGACGTGTCACACCGTTCACTGCCTACAATAACAAGCAATCAAGTTGCTGAAGAAAAGAAGTGTTTATTCGAGGGATTTTTTGTGTGTGTTGCAAATCAAGACTGATATTTACGTTTTATATTTCTACGGATTAAATTATACGAACTGAAAATGGTGGAAGGTGGAATGAAATGTGTGAAATATTTGTTATTTGTGTTCAACTTGATTTTCGTGGTGAGTATTTTAATTTGATTAACTAGACTAGTTAACGTAGCCGTAGCAAGTAGCAGTAGTAGAGTGTAGTCACTGTCACTGTGTACTAGATAAATTCTAGATGTCTAGCACTATAGCAGGCCTAGCTTAGGCTTAGTAGCTAGATTGTAGATATATCAATAATATCATATAGAGCTAACTAGTCTAGATCTAGTAACTTATGTAACTAATCTAGTCTAGACTGAGATTTTAATTTTAGTTTTAAGAGTAGAGTAGATCTATTCTTATCTTATCTTATCTTATCAGATATCTTATAATATATAGATTCTATAATACAGACGTTACTTCAAAAAAGAAGATTCTAAGTGTAAGAGTCAAGCACTCAAGACTCAAGTCAAGATCTTCAGTTCAATATCAATCCCTCTTGTCAACTCTTAATTCTATTCTACCTATCTAAATCTAATCTAGTTTATCTAGATCTATCCCTTCCCCGCCCTCATCTTTTAATTTTACAGTCCAGCAGATCTAGATCTAGATGATAATAATAATAGATCTAGATTCTACTTGTAACTTGACTACTTACTTTAAGTTACTACTACTAGATCTAGTACTAGTACTAGAGTATAGATGATAGATCTAGAGCAGTAGAGCCTAGAGTAGGATTCTAGAGTCTAGACAGTAGACCGAGACTGTTTAATTTATTTAAATAATCTACTCTACTAGAATCTAATCTAAATTCTAAATCTAGATTCTAGACTCTAGATCTATTAAAATAATTAATCTATTAATTAAATACAGTAACATCAGTATCATGATCATCAGTTCTGAGTATCTTGACAACTTGAGTAACTAAGTCTAAGATACTATTGAATTAGTATTCATTATTGGCAATTGCAATAAAATTTTGATTAGATTACAACAAACAATATTCACATTTGACTAGAATATCACCTTTAGCCTATTTTTTTTTACTTTATTAAAATCACAAAATGTAAAAATAAGCCAACAGGATAGAGAGTATCCACTTACCACTTAAATTAGACTTAAGAGTAGAGAAGCAATTATAAATATTATACTATAAGTATAATACACATAAAACACTGAACCATAATCTTCACATACAAAAAAAAAACTAATAAAATACTCTGACACAGAAAGACACATGACACATTCCTTGTGCCATATAACATAAAAAAAAAGTAATGTTCCCCTTTCTGGCCTTTCAGACCTTGTGGTCCTTCCTATAGTATAGAGGGCAGATGATGTATAAGATCATCTGTTTCTTTGGTCTACAGTTAACGAGGGTGTGAGGTGACCAGTACAATGACCAACTGCCTTTACTTTTCCCCCAACTAATGTCAAGTACCCATTAGAGCTGGGTGGACTCAGAGACCCCTGAAAATACCCCCCAAAAATCCCAGTTTTCACCAGGATTTGAACCCCAGCCACCTCACCTTTCTCCTCATCCCATTTGCTTTGACAAATTTGTACCAATGCTCCTTTGTCCCTAGGCATGCCTAGTGCTATTGGTTATCATGCATGACATGTAGGACCTTATCTTTTTTTGAAGTAACGTCTGTATTTTATTAGGTGAGATTTAAGACCCTAAGATAGATCTAATCACTAGTGAAACTGGCTAATCATATCTCTATAGATATCTACTTAGGGACAGTTAATAAAAAGTAAAATGTTCCTTGCACATTCTTCTTCATTGTAGTCTAATTGGTCCAAGGATTGAGTTTCAAACTCACGGAGTGTCCCCTTCTTCTACCTGTCTGAACTATTCTTTTTGGGGTGGACACACTTTGTCACTATCTCTACAATAAATATAAAGAAATACCCTTGGGTTAAATAAATGTGCAAATTATCCAACTGATTACTCCACATGTCCCTCAGAGATTCTTGCGCTCAATGTCATGGACTCAACGCTTTAGTGATGCCTCCTTTCTACCTATAATTTACAGTTAGTGGGCTTTTTTCAGTTCATGCAACTTGAAACGTTTGAAACTCGCTCCCCATTGGTCTCAGACAGTCAACATGCTTACTACATTCAAGAAGAACATTAAGACCTTTATCTATTCAAAACGTTTAAAGATTATTTTGCCATTTTAGCTCGTGTGTTTGTTACCTGCAAACTGCAAGTATTCTATAGAATGCCTTGCGTTTTTAAGTAAAAGTATGAAATGATTCTCCATTACCTACTTTACTAGAGGCATTCTATAGAATGTCAAGCAAAGTAAAAAAAAAAAAAAAAAGAAATTGACAAAAAAATCTGCAGCTAAAGCAAAAGGAAGTCTCGTCTTACCACACGTTCTGTTTGTACTCTATTTTTTTTATTTCATTTCCTAATCTTTTCTACTTATAAATTATCTTACGTTGAGAAAAAAAACAGTTAGACTTATCAGAAACTTTCAGCCAATAAATAGACAAAGCCTTACAAAGGAGGAAAAAATAGAAACAAGACAAAGTGAATGTTAAAAATTAGGCCTACAAATTATTTTAAACATGTATTAAAAATGTAATGCATTGGCTGTAAAATGAATTACAAAAACAAAATATATTTACACAAGTTTCTCAGACGAAGTAACTTTTTAGAACTGTTTCATTTGAAGAAAAAAAAGTATACAACTCCAAGTCTGACATTTTATTCTAATAGAATTTAGTGGGGATATTTATAATATTAACTTGTGTTTTCCACAATCACCAAAACATTTTGTTTTATTAGCTTTTCAATCAATATATAGTCAAGTGGTTCCCTTTAATGAGTCTTATTGGCTTTGATTACATTTTGGATCTATTTCCTTTCATACTGCACAACCTTGTGGAACATCTTTTGCAATTAATTTTTTACCTGGTTCAATGCAGTTAAGACAGTTGTAATTTAAACATACTCCACACTTTAAAAGAAATAAATTATTTAGATTGCTAGTTGGCAGAAATATTATTCCGAGAAATAATTATCAATTTAAACTAATTTAAAAATAATAATTATTTAATTTATTGAGCAGTGTTAACAATGAGGCTCAAGGCGCTGAGATAATAATACAAATATGAGTATAACATTCTGCATCTCCCTTAAGTGTCTCAAAGAATATTTAATGTTTTTACTCCCTTCTTTTAAAAGTGATGCTTTTTTTTTTTTTGTAGAGACCAAACTGAATGAAGAAAAAAAAATTATTCATAATTTTTTTAGCCATTCTGATGTACATACATGAACCAGGTTTTTAAAAAATAAATATTAAAAAATTATATGTGTGTGTTCCATAACTCAAAAAGCTTAGAATTCAATTTTTACTAAACTTGAATGACCTTTTGTTTCAGATTACCCTTTTTTTTTTTTTAAATTAGACTTTTAAAAAAATATATCGGTTGTGTAAATCATCTGCCAGTTGTCAGATTTATGGGAAAAGGTTACAAGTTATTGTCAGTTATATCATCTATAAAAAAAACTACCTTACGAAATAAAAATTTATTGTGCGTAAAATAACTTTTTAATAGAAAAGTTGCAATTATTTGCTATGCCATCAAAACATTATTATACAATAAATTTATTCCATTCATAGTGTGATCTCATTAACCTCATTAATTTAAATGTATTTTGTCTGTTTCTTTAAATACAGATTGCTGGTATCGGCCTGATTGCTGCTGGCGCTTATGTGAAAGTGAAATTAGATCAGTATTATGACTTCTTTGGAAGTGACTATGTTGGCCCAGGCATACTGTTAATCATTGTGGGTGTCATCATCTTCATCCTGGCCTTCTTTGGCTGCTGTGGTGCCATCAAGGAGAACTACTGTCTTACTATGACAGTAAGTACTTAAGCTTATTTTTTTTTATTCAGTTCTTCCTGTTAGCTTGTAAACTCTTCATGGGTGGACTGACACTGTAATCAGTGCTGACACAGATTTAGTAAAACTGCTCTAGAAGGATTTTCCTCTAAAGACATTTGACAGTTTATGAAAAAATACTGTAACCTAATTTTTCACACATTTTTCAACTGGTTAAACTCTTTAAAGTATAATTATCTTAAAATTAAATTTGATTTGTTTACATCTTTTTAAATTCAAATATGGCTTAGTGGGAATTACCGCACTCCACTCAATTAATAGAGGTACATGAATGTTTTGCATCATTTCCTGGATTGTTAATAGTAGAAATTGATTGTGCAAAGCTTGCGGGAAAGATTTTTCGCAATTATGAAGCATTACTAATATATATATAGAATGAGAAATTTATTCATTAGCTTCATTTATTTTTATTACTTAAGCTGGAAAATATCCAGAGTTAAGTCTAGTCATCCTAGGCTTAATTAGGCTTAATAGTAAAATTTGAGTAAATGTAGCAATTATAATAATTAAAGAATACCAGTATAAATTATTTGGTAGATATTAGATCTATAGAGATGCAGATGATGAAAGGATAACTTTTAAAAGACTAACAATGACTCTGTGTAACAAAAGTTGTAAAATATGCGTGGTATGTATTACAATTGGGTCTGTGTAAAATATTGGAAACATTTGAACTGAAAGATAATTATAGATTCAGTGTTGAATAAAAACTTATTCAAAAAATGTCTAGTTGTAGCCTCTATTTTAGCATTATACAAAAAGTTTCATCACTTAGTAGTTTCGTTCTGCCTAAGACTGTAATTTGTTTATAAATATGTGATATGACATTTATAAACAGTATTTTGTGTGGCCACTGATCTAAAATAATTTATGAAATTTTATGATTGATCAAAATAAGATTATATAAATTGTAAGTCTGTACAAAAACAACAACAATTTATTACATTTAAATAATTGTCTTCATATTTATTTTAATACATACACACACACATATTTATATATATATATATTTATTATTATTATTATTTATATATATATATTTATTATTATTATTTATATATATATATATACACACACACACTTTTTTTCTCCTGTTTAGTTTGCAGTTTTCCTTGGCATTATTTTTGTGTTGGAGATTGCAGCAGGCATCGCTGGATTTGTACTCAGAGATGATGTAAGTAGACCTATCAAATCTTTTCAAACTCCATTATTTCTTCCTTTGCCCCTCACACTGCTGCATTTTCTAAATTTAACAAAGCAAAAATTTAAAAAAGTGTTAAAATATCTTTGGAAGTTACATTACAATACTATAAATTACTATAAAAATAGATCGCTTACACCAATCTTATATTTTTTTTAAAAGTGAGTGAACATAATTATTAAATTTTTAAAGAATGCGATGAACTCTTTACAAAAGAAAAGAAAAAAAAAGTTTTAATTTATTTGTTCTAGTAATTATTTTTTTTTTATAAATACAAATTGTGCCAAAAGAAGTCTTCCAAAGCATACCAAAATGTTAATTTTATTTGCATTTTGTTTAATCAACAATGATATCCTCGATTAGGAGAGAAAAGAGTTTAAAAAATACTCAGAAAGGTTTCCAGGCTCATTTTCCAAAGGATTTGCTTAGCAACGGGGTTGTTAGAATGAAATTCTCTCCATATACTTGTATAATAAAATGTATTTAAAGTCTTGATGCAATGTATTTTGATTTTTTCAATCAAGACTTTTTTTTTTTCAATTTTTGAAACAAATTTTATATTGAAACAGACTAGGTGGTTCCAGTATTGTGCAATAAGAAATAATTATATTTTTACATTTTTTTTTTATGTTTCCAATGGTTTTTTTTCAAGTTCAATTGTAAGTTGTTTTTTCTTTTATTGTTTTGTTGTTTTTTTCCTTATTCACTTGTATTAGATAAATGTATTTGAGTCTCTTGACTGACTTAAAACAAAAAACTTTTAATGTATATTTTAGATTGATAGAGAGATTGATGACATCTTGACAAAAACTCTTCCCAAATATAACAACAGCAGTGGCATTCGTAAGACTTGGGACTCTTTGCAAGAGGAGGTCAGTGACTTTTAAAAAAAAATTAGTTTTCTGTTGTTTTTTTTTTGTGTGTTGTTTTTTTTAATTCTCTTTTCTAACAAAAAATGTCTGTATGTAAAACAAAATCAGGGACATCTTTTAATATAGTTTGTATATATTTTGAAATAAATATTTTTAATACACTTTTTTTTTTAAAACAGTTTCAGTGCTGTGGTCCTGACAACTACACGCAATGGAAAGATGTCTTAGGCGGCATTAACCTACCCATCTCATGCTGCAAAGTTAGCACAGAGCCCTGTTTTAGCAATGACACTTCAAAGATTTACAATGAAGTAAGTATTATCTATTGTTAACATTCTTCATCTCTGACATGTCCTCTTATAGCAATCAGTAAGCACTCTTGATTCAAACTTTAGTCTCTACTTCAGAAATTCAAGTACACAAATGGCTGGACGCAATCCAGTGATTTAACTAAATCTGACACATGGAGTTTTTATCTATTGGTAACATTCTTAATCTCTGACATAATGAGATGACTGCACTTATATTGCTAAAGTGAGGATGTTAGTCTTCCAACTAGTTGATTAACCTTTTCCCATCCCTTAGTCTGTTGGACCGTTGGGGCACCAAGCAAGACTCATCAACAGTCTTTCTCCATTCCTCCCTGTCTTTTGCCTTAGTTAGAACCTCTTTCAATGGCATGCCCGTCCACTCTTTAATGATGTCCTCCCACCGCTTTCTCTGTCTGCCTTTTCTTGTTTTTCCTGGTACTGTTCCCTGATGGAAGATCTTTGCAAGCCCTGAATATCTTGATTTGATTTAAGGGTGCAAAAAAAATATTCTGTTATACAAACACTTTTTTCATCAAATATTCTCCCTAAATACTAAACAAAATGAAAATACATTACCACATAGGTAGGATGTGGGTATGAGGAGGGTGGAGTCAGCTGAAAAAATAAAGTTAAGTGTCACCTTCAGACCTTGCGATCTATTAGGCAGATTATGTTAAGGTCATCTGTTTCTTTGGCCAATGGTTCATGAGCAGGGTGTTATGCGGCCAACGGCCTTTAAAAAAAAAGTAAAGTTCCCCTTTCAGACCTTCTGGTCTATAGGGCAGATGATGTAAAGGTCATCTGATTCTGTGGCCCACGGTTAACGAGGGTGTCATGTGGCCAGCACAACGACCAACCGCCTTTACTTTCCCCAATAAAAGTCAGGTACCCATTAGAGTTGGGTGGACTCAGAACCCTAAAAATACCAAAATTCAAAATCTCAGTCTTCACTGGGATTCGAACCCAGGACTTCAGGTTCGGAAGCCAAGCGCTTAACCATTCGACCACCGTGCACCTGGAGTCAGCTGAGAGTATTTATTCCTTCTTCTTTAGCGCCATTAGTGCATGCAACAGGTTAGATGAATCATGCAGCAAACAGCAAGAAATAAGAGATTGTAAGCCTTACCTTTTAAATAACATGGTTAAATTTTATCTATCTGTTTTACAACAAACTTTTTTGCCATTGAACATTGCAAGGGTATTTCATCAAATCCAAATAGAAAATATTTAAAGTCTAGAAAGATAACGAAAAAATATGCATTTTACAACATTCTTTAGCCACCTTTTTTTTTGTAATGAAATGCTTTCCTTTTTTTTCCCCACTTTTTTTTCAAGACCTACAATTGTCACTTTTTTAATTTCAGGGTTGTGTGAGTAAATTTGAGGATTGGCTAAAGGACAAGGTGGCAATCATTGGAGGTGTTGGAATTGGTCTGGCTTTTGTACAAGTAAGTCATCCTACATGGAATAGTTAATTCTGTTTCTAGTCCTAAGTATAATCAATAACTTTTCTTGGAACTGCTTCCGAAAGTATTTTCTAAAATCTTTCTGTATTTCTCATAAGTTTGTAAATTTTTTGTTTTGGAAATGCCAATATCCTACATATGCTCTGCGAAGAACATTTACTTAATGATGTTATATTTCATTTAAAAAATTTCACTCTTTTTTTGAAAGTGCTTTGCCTTTATGTTCAGTGTGATAAGTTTCTTTTAATAAGAGTGTAAGAGTTAAGCCGAGACTATTGACACTTTAGGTTATCGAAAAAAAAGGGAAATATGCATTAATTTGTAAGAGTTAAGCCGAGACTATTGACACTTTAGGTTATCGAAAAAAAAGGGAAATATGCATTAATTTGTAATTTTTAAGAGTTAGGCTGATACTGTTGACACTTTAGGCCAACGAACGCTCCCTTCTGCTGGCCTGTATAATTAAAATTAGTCTGTGGCAGGTCTAAGCATGTGCCTGTATATTAACTTCCCTATTACCAGTGCTCAGGCTAGAAATGAGGCTGAAGGCAGAGCACATCAGGGACCTCCACCATTTTCCTTTATTATGTTACCATCAATAAAAGTATATAAAGTATAAAATAGCAACATAGATTGTTATTCAATAAAAAAATAACAATTTTTAAGTCAATTGTGTCCATCTATCACTTGTAGCAGTATGTGACAATAGTTACAAGGCTTTTTTTTTATTTTCCAGGTGGTTGGAATATTGTTTGCCTGCTGCTTAGCCAGAGCCATAAAGAAAGAATATGAAGTAGTCTAAGCTGTCATTGTATCAACTGGTTCTAATCCATAGAATTATCACCTTTTTTTTTTTTTTTTTTGTAGCATTGAGTTCTTGTATGATTGTTTCTACTTTAAATAATTAACAATCCTTGTTCAAAGGAAACCATTGCTATGATGATATCGCCAAAAAAAAATGGTTGTATGCATAATTATTATTATTTGCCTGTTGTCTGTTAAATTTTAAAATTTATTTTTTTTTGGTAAAAAGTTCTCAATAGTAGCTTTGATAATAAGTTAATTGAAATGTAGAATGATTAAGTTTTTTTTCAATAACATGTAAATTTGTATGATATTTTTGTTGTTAAATAATTTGGAAGGTTTATACTTTTATTTTTTTAAAACTTAATAATTACGAAAACAAAAAAAAAAACAACTTGTTGTTTGAAGAGAAGTTTAAGAAAAAAAAAACTTAGCATAGTGGCTATAAAAGAAGCTAAGATTGAAGTATTTCTGTGTAGTATAGGCCTATCAGCTACTTACCAGGCTACTTTGACTATGTTAAGTCGTACATGTTGGTAATTGGCAAATTGTCATGTAACAACATCCTCATAAGCTATTGTGTACACTTGTCTCCACCCCACCTCCCATCTCCCCTTTTTTTTTCTCTTATTGCTGTTGTCATTTTTCTGTCCTCAGCTGTATTGTTGTATTTGGTGAATTGAGAGCTCATTTCATTGAATGTTATGGTGTGCGTGAATGATTCTATCTAAATCACACATTACAGATTTTTGTTTTGTTTACAAAATATAAAATTCAAATTAAATCTTCTCATTCTAGCTTTTATGTTGTAGAGATTTTGTTCTTTATTTTATTATACCTAGGCGAAATCTAAATTTAGAAACAAACGTTTGAGTTCGTTTTATATGGAATTATATTACAAAAAGAAAAGCTTATTTCTTAACTTTTTATTTTCCCAACTGGTTATTGCTAACTTTCTAGTCACTGAACAGTTCAAATGACCAGAACTGAGCTTGAGAAAAGATACATAACACTTTCAGAATTCATTGAGTTTCTATTAAGTCACTAATTTGTTTCTCTTTTTTTTTTGTTGTTTCTTGTGGTGTGGTAGAATTTAAAGTACAATGTCTTTGGAAGTTAATTGTCTTTTATTCTGATGTATTCAACGGGGGCGCACAGCTTCTCACTGATGAACTGAAGTTCTGGCTATAGAGTGCATCTCTCTCTAGATCCCCCCACTTCTCAGCAGTTAGGGTCGATGCAATCCTAGAAGAAAGTCTTGTAAAGCTTTCCCGGCCCTTCATGCATGAAACGGCAGAGATCATGCTTAAATTGATCTGAAACAAAAAACAAGATTTTTGTTTTTTATAATCTATTTTTAGTTAAAATAATTAAGTAGACTTTAACATTTAAAACAAACAAAATATTATCTAGCTCAATTTTGTTGTTTTTCTTTTTGTCTGTGGGGTAAAAAGGTTATTAAACAAAGCATTGTTTACTTACATATTTACATATTCCTATATTTATATATACATATATTCTACTTATATATCAAGTTTAAAATGAAATTCTTTGTCTGTGATCTTTGCCTTTCACCATCAACAAAAGGACAAACTAATTTGAAGTTACTGGCACTAGTTTTCATTGGTCAACATTTTCTCCTCATCCAGTAACTCAAAACACTTCTGAAGTTCTACTTTGAAAAAACTGTTACAAGTTTGATCAAATCTGGAAGTCAGCTATTTTCACATTATTCATTATGTTGATTTATTTTCTTGTGTCCAAGTATCTTTAAAGAAAATAAACGTTTTTGAAAATGATGCCTTCCCTAGTCTTGATTTTCTGATAAAATGAAAACTTCTTGCAGCCTTTGCATTGTGGTCAGTCTGGTCTGGACCTAGCTGTCTGTATTTTTAAATAATTAAGTCTGCTAGGCTTGCTTTATTTGCCAGGTTAGAGACTTGTTTGGGCCAAGTCAAGATAGTAAGTTCATTATTTCCTTATTGAGGTTAATAAAAGACCTTGTTTATGACATTGTGTTGTAAAACTAATTCGGTTGCAACATGGGGAATATATTCTTAACTATTTTCAGAAAATCTATCTGATAACATAATATCCTAGGTGTTATAATAAATGAAAAACTGTCATGGAATCCCCATATTGATGAAACTATAAAAAAATCAAACAAAGCATTAGGGTTTATTAAAAGAAATTTCTATAAATCAAATAAGAACATAAAACTAAAATGCTATTTAACCTTGGTTAGGCCAATAATAGAATATGCATCCTCTGTTTGGGACCCCTCAACTCAAAACATTAAGAAACTAGAACAGACACAAAATAGAGCAGTGAGATTCGTAACAAACGAATATTCACATTTCACTAGAGTAACACCTTTAGTAAAATCACTAAATTTAGAAAGCCTTCAGGATAGAAGACTTAAGAGTAAAGTAGCAATTATACACAAAACACTGAACCATAATCTCCAAATACAAAAACAAAACTTAATAAAATACTCAGAAAGACACAAAGATAAAGGCACATTCCTCGTCCCATATGCTAGGACAAATCTGTACAAATGCTCTTTCTTCCCTAGTGCCATTAGAGCATGGAATGGTTTGCCTGAGCTAGCCAGGAAAACC
This sequence comes from Biomphalaria straminea, assembly GCA_021533235.1. Taxonomy (NCBI): domain Eukaryota; kingdom Metazoa; phylum Mollusca; class Gastropoda; family Planorbidae; genus Biomphalaria; species Biomphalaria straminea. The sequence goes on along the minus strand of JADKLZ010005465.1, from coordinate 7,365,640 downwards.
AGTGACTTGGCAGAATTTAAGTCACTGGTAAATATGCATGACGCGTAGGACGTAATCATCTTCTTTTTTGAAGTAACGTCTGTATTATATAAGATATCCACTTCTATGCTGTAAGTTATTTTCTATGTACAGAAATAAAAAAAATTTACTTAACAAAATTATATATTTTAATCTTTCAGATAGATATGAAAAGAGTAAAGACACTAATTTTCATCAATAGTACACATAATTCAAATTCAATAATATATATTCAAGGACGTACATGGAACATGAAGATTCAATTTTGTTGACAAATAGAATATAAGTTTTCTTTTATATAGAGTTTTTCAAACGGAAAGTTCAAGAACTTTCTCTTAATGGAAACGAATTATCTCCCTATCTTTAATTTATTCTTAAATGTAGACACTGGAAGTTACTAGAATGTAAGCAACTTCCTGTTTACACTTCTCTTGACGCCTACCCCACGTGATACATTACAGTGAGGCCACAGAAAAGGCTTTAGCTCTTAGCACTTGAAAGTAAATTGAAACATGGGCTTCAAATGTCGTATACATGTATTAAAACAGTGTTTCTCAAACATTTATCTATAACAACCCCCCCCCCCCCCCGCGTCTCTGAGAGCGGGGCGTTCCACAGCTTGAGTCACGTGCTAGAATTAGTTTTAAATGTCATCTACTATTTTCTCCACCTTAAATGAAGTTCTGTTCATCTATTAAACTCGTTGTTGATTGAACTGTAGCTAGATGATACAAGTTGCTACACAAGAGGCTTTGGCTTGATGAGGTCAGAGTTGATAGATAATAGACTTGCCATTTGGGTAGTTGCAGTAATTGCGTCAATTAGGTCAACTTCATCTGTACACTGGGCTTACTAGAACAAAAAGTTTTTTTCCCTTTGCGCTAAATCTGTGAAATGTGCACAAGCTGTGACCATAAATAACAGAGTATATAGCTATAGCTCAGTAGTTCGTCCAATAGTGCTAAAAATAGCGATTCATTCTTGAACAGCAAAGACTCTCTGCTTGGAATTTGATTCTGTGTTCGGGATGGCCTGAACGTGTAAAGTAAAGTTCCCCTTTCTGACATTGTGGTCTATAGGGCAGATGATTTAAAGGTCATCTGATTCTGTGGCCCACGTTTAACGAGGGTGTCATGTGGCCAGCACAACAACCAATCGCCTTTGCTTTTCCCCAACTAATGTCAGGTACCCATTAGAGCTGGGTGGACTCAAAGGGCGCCCAAAAATCTCGAAATTAGAAATCCCAGTCACTAGTCGTCACTAGCATTCGAACTTGGGACCTCCAGTACGGAAGCCAAGCGCTTTACCGCTCAGCCACCGCGCCCTCGGCTGAACGTGTATTCTCTATACGGTACGGCTGGGCTGGAAAGAGAAAAGCATCTCTTCACACTATTTGAAGCAAAATATTAATAAAGTAAAAAGTAAAGTTCCCCTTTCAGACCTTGTGGTCTATAGGGCAGATGATGTAAAGGTCATCTGATTCTGTGGCCCACGGTTAACGAGGGTGTTATGTGGCCAGCACAACGACCAACCGCCTTTACTTTTCCCCAACTAATGTCAGGTACCCATTAGAGCTGGGTGGACTCAAGGGCGCCCAAAAATCTCGAAATTAAAAATCCCAGTCACTAGTCTTCACTAGCATTCGAACTCGGGACCTCCAGTACGGAAGCCAAGCGCTTTACCTCTCAGCCACCGCTCCCTCGGCTGAACGTGTACTCTCTATACGGTACCGCTGGGCTGGAAAGAGAAAGCATCTCTTCACACTATTTGAAGCAAAATATTAATGACAACTATATATTTTAGAATAATATAGGCCTATATATTACAACCAGAGTGTTTGCGAAGCGTGCAACAAGACTTCAGTTAAAGATATGGTATTAGCTTTAACACACCGGATACGACTGCTGCTTATTACTTTTTAAATGTAGCCCTCATTTCCACACTATGAGCTTATTTTTTTAAACTCTTACTCTCCTAATTAACGATACCATCGTTGGTTTGGCTTTTATTAAATTAATTTCTAGTTTTATAAAGTTTGTATTTGTGGTATATAAAAAGAGCATGGAGTCTCCTTATAATTCTATACCAAAAGTAACGTATTTTAGATTACAAACAAATGATAACAGTGTAGAATGTACAAGTGTGAAAAATGTATGATCCTGCCAGAACGTAAGAAAAAAAAATACGGAGATAAAGAGTTAATTGTAGAAGATTTTCTTATAGTGTGAAGTAGACAGATACTTCATTGCTAGAGACATAAAGAATAATGTAGGTAGGCCCAGTGGCGTCACTAGGGGGTGTGGGCCGCACCGGGTGACTCCGACCCTAGTGACACCACTATGTAGGCCTATGACTAGGAGACAAGAAAAATCAAAGTCAAAGAAGTTACAAAGCTTCTACTCTATTAAGAATAACCAACAACTCATTTTTTAAAAATTATTTTTAATGAAGAACAGGATTTACAATTTGAACAAACCAAAAAAAAAATGTTTTGTTTGTAGACTTTCATATGTAAGTTATATAAAATAATGGTAATAAATAAAGGTATGCCATGAAAATCATATAAAAAATAAAAATACTTTAGTAAAAAAAAGTTTTTGTTGTATCACAATATAGAATTATAAAAGTTTTTTTCTTTTAATATAGGTGAACTATATCATTATAGTAGCACATAGCTAATATAAATATATCAAAGTTGGTTGAAGCCAAACAAAACTGTTCTTTTTTTTTACAATACTTATTATTTAATCAATTAAACAGAATAAGTTTAAATTTCTGCATCTTGATAACTTTAGGATCATTATTCTTTATAGCCCCATCATAAAAAATCCATCTATTAAGGAGTTGATTGAAAGTGATTCACTAAAATAATTCCATGAAGATTTTCCCAGCAAAAGAAGATAATTTGATTCATTCCCAAAAGGTGACCCACGAAACCACTAGTTGAAAAAGCCATCATATACTATTATCCTGTTCCTGACATAGGTCTACGCCTGAACGTTATGTAATCATTACAACTACTATTATTATTATGGTTATGAAAGAAAACAAGAAACTAACGTTGACTTTAAAAACTGAATCGAAGTTCAGACAAATCTGGACTGTTGTTAACTCTTCTTATTTTAAATAAAAATACACACACACCCATAGAATAGGCATATCAGTGTGTTACATTATTTGAAAAATCAAAAGTCGTAATAGGGTTCTAGTTCGTCCTTTCCTATTATTCCCAGGCATTCTTATGTATTCAACGTTTTTAAAGCTGTCTATTTGTCTACTAAATTGAATATTTCTTTCACTGGAAGATTTTTAACTCTTCATTAGGGAAAAGTACTAAAAAAGTGCCTTTTGAATTTACGAGTAACGAGCTTTTTCATTGGCCAAAGCCAGCCTTCGGATATTTCCGATACATCCCGCGGATGATTCTTGCAGGTCTTCGTCTTTGGAGCCGACCATTTGGATCAATGGCTGAAACGAAAGAAAAGCAATACATGTAATAAGTACCAATACTAATTTAAGTTGTAATATCCGCTACAATTATATCTAGTGCAAACTCTATAATAGGCCTACTTTCATAAATAGGCCTATTCACTTCTTAGATTGAGTGTATGTTTTTAGGTCTAAGTAGGCCTATCCACTTAAGCCCAGTAGTAGTTTAAGTACTAGACCTAAGTAGTCCTACCCAGATTATCCACTTACTGTTCGTATTAAATATTTTTAAATCGACAGTTCTTAAGAACTTCACGCAATAGTAACTTTCAACTTCCTATCAAAAATGACTTTCAATTGAGTTGTTTATTGACAAAAAGTTAAATCAACGTAAATAATAGAAGCGAAGTAAGAAAGTGTTCTTTTATTGGTTTCAAAGCCAGGAAAGGGAAGAGTATTTCCTGCTAGCGATTGTATTATCCAATTACTATTTAATTAATTGCTAACCCAATTTCCCTGCAATTTGAATGGAACGAGTTCATAACCTGAAGAGGCCTGAACAGTAGGCCTACTAGGGGATCAACTTAAAACCTAGATCTAGTTGCTGCCAAGCCGTTCGGCCACTAATCGTAAATATCTTGCTAATAGAGTTCATTGTAATCGGTATAAATATCGGAGAAAAAAGCCTTCTAAAATGTTGTCTATTAAAATGTGAGATATAGCAAGCCCCTCCTCAAGATATAACATTGCAAGCTCTCTTAGCAGAGGTTTGAATTCTGAATTTTCTATCCTGCCTGCGCCAGTTCCTCGCACTCCTCCCCCCCCCCCCCACTTCTGTCAGTAAGGAGTCGTTCGTAAATGACGTCACACTTTAGGGGAAGGGGGGTTTGAGAAAATGTGACAAGGTGGAAGGGGGTAGCGATTTTGTGACGTCACAAATTAAAAAAAACACATACAATATTTTGTAATCTTCTAAAGCAGGGGTGGGCAAATTACGGCCCGCGGGCCACATGCGGCCGCCAAGGTGTTTTATGCGGCCCGCGAAAACCTAAATAAATCATTGTAAATATCTAGAGAAATTTTTGAAACTTTTGATTCTTATCATTTGTAATGAAGAGACTAAAGAAACATTGTCTCTAAACGTCTTTCTAAAGAGTTCTGAAAAAAACGAAGATTATATTTAATAGCAATGCTATATAAAGTCAGTAAAAGACATAAGTCCTGGCCAGTATTTATTCAATGCTATGGAGAAATGTGTTGAAAGAGTTGGGTTGGCTTGTACAAGATGGCAAGGGTATCAACTGATGGAGCTTTGACTGAGAAAAACAACTTTTTTAATAAAATAAAGAAAATATCTCAACCATAAACTAGTAACTGAAAAGTTTACACATAGCTACATTAAATTCACAGGACTATGTACTTTACATAAATCTGTGCTCAGGGCCGTCCCCAGGCATTATTACAGTATGTTGTTGCTAAGGTCCATGGAATTATTACATTCTAATGTTTGGTAACACAGTTGTATTGACTGGCCAATCGTTAGATCAATATGGAATTTAAAGGAAGAAATTGTTAGTTTCCTTGTGGGACATTGACTCTGACCCTTTCCTAATAATTCTAATGAAGAGTTAAAGACAAACTTCGTGTTTATCATCGGAAGCATTGCAAATTGTTGCTTGTACATGAATTGTATGTGCATCTTAAATCTTTTCAAACAATATATATATGCGGCCCGCCTAGTCCCCAAAATTCATTAATGCGGCCCTCGGTTGAAAAAGGTTGCCCACCCCTGTTCTAAAATCTTCGAAAAATAATAAAATTTTTAGGTACTCATTTCAACATGAACTTCTCAGGTAGTTTTATTCCCAAGTAAAAAGCATTGAAAATATAGACATATTTCAGTCTTGTTTGAGGAGTTCAATTGAAAACATCATGTTGGCACTGCCGACTGAGAATTTCACATTTTTGAATCAGCTCCTCAAGCAGAAGAAGAAAATCTTCCCGTGCATATTATCGATGAAGCACATGTAACCTCTTTGGGGAAAAAAATGAGAAATACATAATTTTAAATAAATATTTTATTTTTATTTTGTGACGTGACGCAGAGGGGAGAGGGGGGTCTGAGAATTTGTGACATTCTGTGACAAGGGGTGAGGGGGGTCAAAAAAGGTCATTTTTGCGTGACGTCATTTACGAACGATCCCTAATATGTATTGCGCTATACCCAATTTCCGAGAATCGCGTTGTGGTCAAAGCTGAATCTACACAAATTAAAAAGCAAAGCCTATGTAATTTTTTGTCTTTAAAAAAAAAGTTAATTGTTGTTACCTTGACAACGCCAGCCTCGTGCATGGTAATACAGTTCTCTGGATTCTTGGATAATTGAAACAGAGCTCGGGCCGTGGACCGGTGAACGTTCTCGTCTTTGGACTTCAAGTATTTCACCAACGGAGCGACGGCTCTTTCTCTGCCAAAAGCTATCCTGTTGTTGCCCCAGTTGCAGCATCTGGCTATCGCTTCCGCCAGGTGGCGTCGAAGTTTGTCATCGCTCTGTGACAGATAGAAAAGAGTGTGAAAAAAAAAACGATTTAATTGCCGGTTAATCTTTTTCTATTCTTCGATAATGTTTAAATGCTAGTAGATGGATATAAGGTTGGCCTATCGAGTGACACGTGATTCGGACTGTTGTCCGATGGTCCAGGCTTCAAACTCTGTCAAACGTCGTCACACGGAAATGACAAAGCAATTGAGTCAATGAAAATGGGGAAAATAAAAACTATTACAAATCAAACTAATTAATACTTGATTTTCTGAAGAATGCCCTTACTAACGAAACATCTAAACAGCAAATCGAAAAGACTGTAGAGTTATATTCTGCTTGTGTGCTTTAAAAATGTGGAGTATTAGTTTGATCAATACGAGCTTATGAACACATGTGGCGCGGTAAGAATGTGTAGTTGAAGTATATATGATAGAAATAAAAATATGTATCATTCAGAACTACGTCTGATTACCCAAACACCGCCGTATTGCCGAAGTTACTTAATTAAGTGGAGAAACAGAAAAGAAACCCTCTTTAAGAAATAAAACATTGTTACTCCTGAACTTGGGATCATTAAATTATTAAACATCTATAATATAAAGCAGAAAGTAAGGCGTATGTAATATGAATATATGTTCTGAATGGAAAAAAAACGTTTAACCAATCTTGATAAAAATTGGCATCAAGGTTACTTATTATTAAGTTTCAAATTTAAATTCCATTTGTTTTAAGTATTTTCAATTCGGAAGCGAATGTTGGGTGTCCTACTGTGTGCATCGTTATGCGTATGTTTTGTTTTTCGTTGATAAACTTGTACGATAATCAATCATGTTGACTGCGAAATAACTCTAATCTACCTTGATAAATTGATATCTTTCTTATTTTGGTCAACCTATTCACCTCGAGACTAAAAACTAACAAAGTACACGAAACATAAGCACGTGCCAGGAAAAACAAACAAACAAAAGACTTTAATAAAAACAACTAGCGCAAGTGATGTGCCATCTTCGACAACAAAGTTAGAGAAAAGCGCAAATGATGAGCCATCTTCCACAAC
>JADKLZ010005465.1:7340557-7358584 GCA_021533235.1 Biomphalaria straminea | reverse complement strand
CGCAAATGATGAGCCATCTTCCACAACAAAGTTAGAGAAAAGCGCAAGTGATGTGCCATCTTCGACAACAAAGTTAGAGAAAAGCGCAAGTGATGAGCAATCTTCCACAACAAAGTTAGAGAAAAACAAACACTCTAATTGTTTTTTTTTTTCGTGAGGAACTCGTCAGAGCAGTAAAGCTTCTAATCTGGAAGGCTGAGGATCGACATATCAGGTGTAGTGGTCTCAAACATTTTAAACCTACCACCGCCCTCCCCCCAAAACAAACAATAAAAGATAAATATGGCTGTGTCTTGAAGGCGTCAACTACTGAACAGAATAGTGATTCAGAGAAACGACCTGCTAGAAGACGTAATTGTTTTTAATAAATCGCTAACAAAATATTTAACTTAACTGTACTGGTCCGAGACCAATCGATAAAGAAGGCCTTAACGCTGGCCTGCGACGTCACAACCTGTGGGCAGGTTAGACAGGCCACACAGGGCCAGCCTTAGCATAGGCAAACAAGGCAGCCACCTTGGACCTCCGATTAATGGCGGGGGGCCTCAAAGAATTTTATTTTTGTGAGAACAAATTGCAAAACATGGGTCAAAGCTCAAACTAAGAACTCTATGGCTCTATGCCTATTTGTCTAGTTCTAAGTCTCTATTATAATTCAAGGTTTATTCGGAATGTTTAGATCTGCTTGTTAGACTACGTAATGTTACAAGAACATTGCTTCTTCCTTGTTCCTTGAACTGTCGAAATTGTATGTCTAGTCTGGTCATTGTCAATGGTTTATTAAGCACATTAGTGCTATCAGCGCTATATCATAATATGAATTTAGCTTATTTTGTTGATTTAGATATACTTACAGGACGGTTTATAATTCAGTGCGTATTTTTTTCTGTCTTAATTTGTTTTCTATTTCATTAGGAGCCAATTACCGATGGCCGGCCCTGCGTCACAGGTCAGTGTTCAGTCATTCTAAAACGATTGGTCCAGTCTGGTCTCTTTTCCTTCCAGTATTCTAGTATTGGATTCAAATGAACTTATGCAAAATATTGTAGGCGTGTGGATGGTCTGTGGTTAAAAATGCAAGTGTCATAGCACGCGTTGAATAGATAACGAAAGTCTCCATGTATTGATACGTAGCAATGTCCTGCTACACAATGTGCGTGAGTGTGTGTGTGTGTGTGTGTGTCAGGTTGAGTGAATGGAGGCATGCGAAACAATACTGTATTCACGTTATCAGTGGGACTAGCGCAGGTTTAAAGCTGTCATCGGGGTGACTTATCTTGTCAAGAGTGGTCCTTGTGCAGGTAAGAATTAGGCTAAAGCTCACTCTACAACCAAAAAAAAAAACCTGCTTAAATTTAAAATCAATAGACAGAAAATATAATCCCTTAATAAAAATAAAAAAGCCAAAGGTCTTGTTCAAACCCCTATCCTCTGGATTCAACTTAAAACAAGGAAGCCCAACAATCAATTCCAACAAAGTAGGCCTACCCTGAATATTGGCTTAAGCCTAGACCATGACGAGAGACAGACAGACAGACAAACATAACGATAGATAGATATATAGATAGAGAAATATAGATAGATTGTGTATATATATATATTTGTTTAGTTACTTAAAGGCCTTTTATTGTAGACTATATGTACCAATACAATGCCCAAGATTCAAAACGGTGCACGAAAAAAAAACCCAGATTGAAAAGAGAAATGTCACAAGTTTGTTATCTAAAAGTTTCGGTCTCAATAAGCCTTATACTGCCTCAATCTTATTGGAACAAGAAGCTTTGAACGTCAACATTTGATTCCCAGATAATCCAGTTCTCCAGAAACACACAATAAGACGAAATAAATAACTTCCTGCATTCAAGGCAGTCAACGTATCCCCAATGTTTACTAGGTCAAGGTTTGGCAAGCATTGTTTCTAAAACCTTTTTTTTTTTCGCTCATTCACAATAAACCGTATAGTAAAACAAAACAAAAAATTAAAAGTGTGCAGAATTTCTGTGTGGGAACCACTTGTCGAAACCTGAGAGTTTTTATTTAGGTCATGTTTAAGATTTCCTGCTTGTTTCAATATGTCTTGACTTAGGCAGTAATTCTGAAAGGTGTGCTAAGTGTAGTGTTGGAGTTATTATCTTTTTAAACAAAAAGTGGCCGATAGCAACTTTCTAATTTTTCTAAACAAACTTTTTCACGCTACAGAAGATGGGGATTTAGGCCTTTTATTATCGTTTTTAAATGTTTTTTTTTCGTTTGTTTTTTTTTAATCTAATTCTGACCGACTATAGAAAGTCAAAACTAATAGCGACCTTTCTACGCCTAGTTTTCCTATGAAAGCATATCCAAATTATCCAAAAAGTTTCCAAAATTTTGCAAAAGATAGACCAGAAGTAATAACACTAAAATTATATCGAATAAATTTTTCTTAACCATGTAGACATTGCTAAAGATACGCGATTACATCTCTAAAAGTAATCTTTGTTATAGGTGCTACACACCTGTAATGACCTTTCTGTGTTTGCGGTGTTAATATTCGTAGATGACGTTTGAATGTATATCTATTATCTATGTCAATTGTTTGGTCAACATAGTCTTGAATATTGGTACGATCATCCATTGAAGTGTTTGTAATATCATTAGCCCATAGCAGTTGTATTGTGTTAATCATCGGAATATTCTAGTTCAAAGCCATCGTCCCACATTGATAAGACACGCTCCCTAAAAGTCTTTGCAAAATGAACGGGGAATGATACTAATCAGTTTAACTGAAACATTCTACAGTTGGACTAAGGATCATACACATATGACGTTCACTAATTTTTGTTTTCTCTTCTTCTCTATAATTAATTTTTCTATTTTCACATAAGATAAAATCCCTTCGCAATAAACATTGTACAAAAGTTAAAGACTTCTTTCCCGTTGTTGTTGGTCTAGATATATTACAAATTTAATTACATGACTGATCCAAAGTAATAGATATAATTACACTTCGTAAAAGCTTTAAAAGTATTTTTTTTCTTTGTTTTTTTTTTTTTGTTCATGTGTGGCCCGTAACAAGAGTGTTGTAAATGCATTTTGCCCCAAAGCCGAAAAGGGTTAGGGATGACTGATCTATTACATGGTATCCAACCTTATCTAAGTAGTGTCCCCAACAGAGATCTCAGTAAAAAAAATATTTTCCAGAAAAATCCACGATTCAAAGGAACATTAAAAACTGTATTTGGAATGTATATTATTGTTTCAATTAAGGCCAAGGACTAGAATTATCGATTCATTCGTTACATAAAAAGAATTACGAATTTCTATAGTGGCATAAGAATTTATCTGGCGGCTATCTGTGGTTTTATAATAGACAGTTATTGATGTGTCAATATTTGGAGATTACTGAGCAAAAACAAAAAATGGGGAAGAAATGAAGAATGAATAGTTGTTAAAAAGTGAGACAGTCAATTATATTTTCATATGTCTCTTTACTAGTTTAACCCTACCTCTACTACGGAAATTAGATTCATGAATTTCGGTTATTTGTCGATTCTGATTAGGACTGGCAGGTTTTTAATCAATTGCGTAATTATAATCTTTTTTTTAAAGAATGTGTTGCAGAAGCGGTTGCTCCAATCATCACACCAAAGGCCACATCTGGAGACTTGATTCCCAGTTGATCCCCCAGTTTAGACACTATACGTCCACTCCAAAAGGGTTAGTGAACAATAGGTTGAGAATTAGCGGTCTATTGGGAAAGCACTAGAACTATTTTAGCCCAGCATATGTTCTTATCTGAAACATCTGTCTTTTTATCTAGCATTGTTGAACCAGCAAAGCTTTTTTTTTTATTAATTATACAGCAACATTTGGAAATGACATAGTCACAAAGGGTTCATTTATTTAACGTGCAAGACAACACTTTGAAGCAAGGAATGGGAGTGAGGGTAGACAATTGACAGATTTTGGGGATGATTAGAGGGAATTAAACAACAGCCATCAACTAAAGTATCAAGTATATCACATCGATCAGAGCTTCTCAAACCGTGGGGTGTTTCTTATGATGATCGAGCCCCAGTTCAAATACGTACATGCGCTACAGTGTGGAATGTCTCTCACGTTTTTAATTATGGGCCCGTCCAGCTCGGTTTATTAAGTTGACATTATATAACCTGCATTGTGGACCACCATGCATTTCTAAAGCTGAGAATCCAGGAAAGCGCTTGGAGCTAACCCCTCCCCCCACCAAAAAAAAAAAAAAACAGACTTAAGCATTGTCAGAGGACAGTTCTTTTTACAAGGAATATACAAAAAGTGCTCTCTACTGACGCCTATTAAGTTTGTATTCAGTGGCTGCTGTGTACGTAATCCACTAAACTTTGGTAAGAAAAGAGCTCGCCAAACCCTTTCTTAACAAAATAATGAGTTCTAATTGGTTAGTTTTTATTATTAATTCATGTCTTGTCTATGTCAATGAATAAATGCGCGAAGTTTCAGCTTGCTCCGAGATTCGGTGTGGGAGAAATAACATGTACACACTTTTGACCAGACGGGCAGAGTGAGTTGATATAAGATTTGCAAAAAAAAAATGGATTCTGAAAAGCTCATCAGATGTTCCTCTTTTGTGTTTAGAAGGGAAAGAGGGTGAAGATACAAATACGTACCCCATAATGTCCTCACACTCACTCCACAATGTGGGACCTGGTGGATGAGAGATAAAACGCTTGACTTTCAACCTGAGGAGTATCTAGATCAAATTCTGGTGAAGACTTAAAGAAACATGTCGGGGGATCCCAGTGGTGCGACATTCGGCCGCGTCTCTAGTCCGCGAGTCCAGTGTGTCCATGTCCATTGGAAGTGAACGCAAAATCAAAGTTTAACCCCGAGTCTCACCAACCGCCAGATAGGGTGGCGGGAGGGAGGAACTTGCCGTCCACTTCAGGCTGGTAGAAGGGAGCTTTTGTTCGCTTTTACTGGCCTTAGAGTTCCAAGTGCGACGCACAACTCTACTAGACAATTTCAGATGGTGAAGACTGGGATCTTGAACTTTGGGATTCTTAGGACACCCTTAAGTCCACCCAACTGTAATGGGTACCTGAAATGCGGTTGGTCGCTGAGCTGGCGACACGACACCCTCGTTAACCCTAGAAACAGATGAGCTTTAAGACATCTGTCCCCATATATCATAAAGCCTGAAAGGAAAACTTTCTTTTTTTTTCCCTCTAATATCGTGTGGGTGTATGTGTGTGTGTGTGTGTGTGTGAGAGAGAGAGAGAGAGAAGCATGAGGGAAGGGTTATGAAGTGGTGTGGCTCAGTGTGATAGTGTCAGGACATAACCACGATTCAAACACACTAGACTGGACGAGAACATTGATCTATATTGTCCCGGCCTGCATTCTGTGTCTATCGCTTCAACAATTCACAATGGCAATCTACCTGGATTAGGAACATTGTTTAAACAACATGATTTAGGTCAGGTGACTAGGACGCCATGTCAGAGCCAGGTCAGGCCACTAAAACATTTCGCAATGACAATCAGTGTGATGATTAAAAAAAAAAGGGTCAATACTATAACCCGAGGTATTTCGACCAATGGAATATAGCTCCAGCTGTCTCCACACACAGTAACATGATGTAATCACAACCATCATAAAAGCTCATTTTACTTCAAGACTTATACTAATTAAAACAAAAATCTTACATTTCATAATTTTATACATTCAGAGATGCATAATCAGAAATGGTACAATTTTTTTAAACGAAAAAAAAAAAAAAACAACTCTCTGTTTACCCATCTCTCATATGTAACTGTTATTTCTTAAATAATTTCATCGGAATTATATTACAAAAGTGTATTCACGTCTGTAGAAAGGCGTAACAATTCTAGAAATCATCCTCCCTCCCCCCACTCCAATCAGCAATGTTGTTGTTTTTTTTATTAGTTTAATTTTTTTATTTAATTTTCTGGAAGCCTTCAAAGGAAGCAGAAGTGAGTATTGAATAATAACATGTCTAAACATTTAAAACGTATAATGTATTATCAAGCGAAGAAAAAAATCGATGAGCAAAGCTGACCCTAAGTTCATCCGTAATTGAGCTTGAAAAATTGCTTAGTTAAGGTACTTCTACGAATAGCTGGGTATAAAATAATTTGTCTTATCACTATCATCCTAGGAGAACGAAGAAAAAAAGAAGGCCATCATCCGTATGTAATGCATGAATGAGCCGGTGCTTTGGCTAATATAGAAAGAGAAGATTATTACCACTATATAATAGTGTGTGTCTGTGTGTCTTCGAAGTGAAGTGAATTGACTTTACTACGGTTGGCTTTTCGTCGAGAAAAGTGGAGCGCTTCAGTTGTTTGCATCGAAAAAGAACACTCCAGCCCCCAGCGAAATTCAAGGGCCCAATAAAAATGTTGATAACGACTATACTATGTATTGTAAGAGATAAGGCATTGTTTCCAGTCAGAGTGAAACGTACATAGGCGTCATTACATCCACGTTCAAATCTCCCCCCTCCCGTATTTACTTGTCATCGTCTGCCACTGTTTCGCATTGACACGTGCATACAAAATAAAATCGCACCACACAAACCACAAGTAGGCTTACAGTGAGTCATTTAACATTAAAGTTGCCTACGCTACAAATCTGGGCTGAGCGTAACATATTGCCCCAGTGCAAGCTCTACCTTGTTGGCCAGCTGTGAATGACACGCCACCTGTTGCAGCCAAAAAGAATTGCGCGCCTGTTTCTTGTTGTAATTACTTTCGTTACTGTAATTTTTTTATGCAAGGTTATGGAAACCTCTCAAAGGAGCAATACGTAATCTGATATTAGAAGGAAATCTATTACATACAGTGTCTCATATCATATCACAATGAATAAACAATGGTAAAGAGTGGCTTAAGCGCTTGGCAACCGAATGCCGCCTTATTGAGCCCCGGTAGTGACAAGGTGAAGTTTTACACAGAATAGAGCCAAATAAAAACCCTGAAACTGTTAAGATCGTTGTGCTGGCCACGCGATACCAGCGTTAACGAAAACAGTTGAGCGTATCGTCTGCACCATTGAGTTAACAAAGCAGCATAATGCCTTTCCTCCCTGGGACCAGAGTTCTCTCCCTCCTATAAGAGAGCATTGAATGCGTAACCAAAATATACAATCATACCCCAACAGATCTCAAGGAATTAGTGAACTCTTTTTCTTAAAACCCATTACACCAACAACTAATAAGTCAGGGTCCACACTGACGGATCCTTCCAAAAATCCAATACAAACGGAGGAGCTGGCATACTTATTGAATGGCCTAATGTAGAAAGACTGGAAAGTCAATTGCAACTGGCGATCTCTCAGACAGTCATACAGCAGAAAGGCAAGCACTGGAACTAGCAGCTACCACACTAATAAACTACCCATGTACACCAAAAAGCCTAATTAACTTACTGACCGATGACAAAACAGCCCTTTAAAGCCTGAAAAACTCTGATACTTCCTATATAAAGCAACTCAGGACAGACTTTGTGAACGTTAACATCTACAGCAAAGAAATTGTTCTTCAACGGATCCCGGCACACATTGAATACGAAGGCAATGAAAAAGCAGGCATACTGGCCAAAAAGGGAAGAATGAACAAAAAAAATCCCTCTTTACCCAGAAGAAATGATGAATGTAGAATAAATGAGAATTGACCAGCTCACATGCCAATTACAAGAAAAAGGACGCCTATTATAAGCTATCTCGACCGGACACAACAGAATGATACAACATATGTTCCGGAAGATTTAAAGTCGGGAAGAGCATCACCAGAGAATGCTGACCATGTCCTTCAAAGCTGCATACTATATCAAGAGGCCCGAACAAGATTTTGGCCCAAAAACCTTCCTATAGAACAAAAAGTATACGGATAACTGACTGATTTAGAGACCACTGCAGATTGCTAATCTGAACTCTCTCACGTGGAAAACGAGAAAGAAGAAGAAGAAAATCGTCTGCCTCTAGGAACTTCAAAATGAACGAAAGTAAGCTTAGTCTCCATTAACCCTTTTTCTCCTAATTAACAATTTGATTCGACATCCATTACATTATATAAATTTTTGGCTTTATAAACGCGATCTGTGTTATATAAAATGAGCATGCATTCTCCTATAGTTCTATACCAAAAAGTAACATTTTCTTATTACAACCAAAAATGTTGAAGTTTAATCATGTCCTTTGTTATGTACAAATTTAAAAATGAACAATACTGTCAGCACATGGAAACTAATCACGGAGATAAAAGATAATTTGTAAACTAATGTTACTAAATACAAAAGCTTTATCTAATAAATATATTAATCCATTTAATGACTAAACCAAAATTTGTAAACATAATATAAATGTTGTTACTAAATACAAAGGCTTTAATTGATTAATATATTAAAAAACGAAAAAGAATTGACGGACCCTACGGAAAAAATCTCTTCTAAGCTTTGCAAAATTTGAATATTTTGAAAAACGTTTTATTCATAGAACAGACGTTATGTAGCGCAGTGAGGTTTATAACAAAATGCTCAGATTTGAGCAGAGTAAATATCAATTGGAGACACTCCAGGGCATAAGACAAACACACACACACAAAAACAAATAGCAATTATACATAAATACTAATTTCAACTTAGGGGCGCGGTGGCTGAGTTGTTAAGCACTTGGCTTCCGACATTGGAGTCCTGGGTTCAAATCTCGACATTGGAATCCTGGGTTCGAATCTCGGTGATGACTGGACTTTTGAATTCCTGGATTTTTTTTCTTTAGGGTGCCTCTGAGTCCACCCAACTCTAATGGGTACCTAATGGGTAATGGTTGGTCGTTGCGCTGGTCACATGACACCCACTCGTTAACCGTTGGTCAAAGAAACAGATGACCTTAACATCATCTGCCCTATAGATCGCAAGGTCCCAGAAAATACACAGAAAGACATATATTAACACATTAATTATTTCATATGATAAGATTCCTACTAATTAGTACTCTTTCTTTCCCAGCGCCGTTCGCACATGGAACGGGTTGCTTGAATCCGCCGGGAAAACCAACGACTTAGTCGAGTTTAAATCTCCAATCAACATGTATCACCAGAATCACTGGATTAAAACATTTCTACTCATATTTTTTGTTCCCGAAAGGAAAGTCTGTATTAAATATAAGATAAGAGAATAATACCGTAACAGGAAGTTGAAATCTTAAGCGCGCTAAAATTTTCATTACTTAGCAGAAATGAAACCAAAAAGGAAAACACTCGGACGAGAAACAATACTCGGCTATACGTTATTAGTATATAGGTATCTGTTTACATTGAATCAATGGAATAAATAACCGCGACATATTCTGTTACAAGTGAAAAGGAATCACTGAATGGATCGATTGACCCCATTTTTTTTTCTCAATAACTGACACAGAATTGGAGGGAAATAAATAAAGAAGCGAGAGAACTCTAATCCTCTTAGCACACTGAAATATTTGGAGATTATTGGCTTTTTTTTTTTTCGATACTTAGTATTTCGTATTAGAGTTATGCCGCCTAGTTTTAATAGCTAAGCTTTCAGTTCTTTTTCTAAAACTTTTATTTAAATGAACTCAACACAAAATCAATTCTATATTTTATTTTAAAAAAAAATCTTGATTAAATATAATATGGTCATTCATCTGATTGAAACTATACGATGACGTGTCTAACAGTAGAGAGAAAATAGAGAGCGGAGGGGAGTGTGTGAGAGTAAATAAAGAGAACGAGAGAGAGTGAGAGTAAATAGCAAGAGGAGAGGCGAAGAGAGAAAGAGTGAACAAAGAAAGTCTTCAATAATCAACTTTTGACAGCGAATATTAAAAGCAAACTTTTGGTGTCAAATGTTTTTGTTTCCACTTCGTCGACATTTCAGAGAGGTTTAGGAAGGGACATCAAAACAAAGTCATCAAGTCTGGATGGAATGGAACCTCAACCCTATGTACTGAAACGTCTAAAGAGCCAGTTACATCTATACATCACCTAGTAATAGGATGCATACATGTGTCAGTTTCGAATCTCGGAATTCTGAGTTCACCCAACTCTATTGCGTACCTGACATTAGTTGGGGACAAGTAAAGGCGGTTGGTCGTTGTGCTGTCCACGTGACACCCTCGTTAACCGTTGGCCATAGAAACAGATGGCTAGATTTTGAGTGAATCTGGTTTGAATGTATATTTTTGTTTTCTATAGTTATTTTTTGTTTTGTGTAATGCACCAAATTGTAAGACAAATTTCGTTATGAATACTAAAAATTATTATTATTATTTATATTATCTGTCCTGTACATCCGAAAGTCTAAAAGTGTACTCAACTTTTATCGAGATTCGGGTTCAAATCACAGCGGATCAGCGGTGGCTTGAAACCCGAACAAGAGAATATTATCTCACTGACTAGATCTCTAGAGCGTAGAGTCAAAGCATTTTTGTAGCTGGCCAGAGCCATCACAGTGAGTTATGAATAGTTCCTTCTCCCCTCCCAGACATCACCCAGGCCAATATGTTTTCCTAATCACGTGACCAGATACCATCTGTAGGAACTCGAATGTGTCACCAACAGCTGCGTAAGTATATTAGTGAGCCTGTAACATACATCCCGTTGTGATTTTACATTGACAGCTTTGGCGTATTGCCGCTATAACAACGATGAGACTTAAGCTCTGCCCGAGGAGACTTACGCAGGAGTAAGTGTGTATGTGAGCGTGTCTTCATCTTAAGTGAGTGATCTCTTAAACATAAAAAATCACTACCCCCCCCCCCCCCCAAAAAAAAAAGACAACACCCTTCAAGGGCGTAAAAATAATATCCAATATTTTTAAGGCGTTATTATAGAGTACTTAAAGATAAGTTATATCTCCTAGGACTAAAAGACGTCGCTGCAGTAAGACTTCGGCTCCCTTTGGGCTACAAGGAGTGCAGTTGAGGTTGACGGAGTAGTTCATTGCAACTGATAGTGTTTTGATTAAACCCTTGTAGTTTAGTTACACACACATACACACAAAACACTTTTATTAACGAAGCAAAACTTGTTAATATACATGTTTTTAAATATAAAAAGATATAACTAAATGCGACTTTGCAAGCAGCGTAAAATAATCCATTACTATTGTCGGTTACTATTGTCGGTATATAAATAGTACTATCCGGATCCTAGCTTTGATTGGTCAGCATGGCGGAAAGTGCAGACTCCCCTACGGATGTTTAAGAAATAGTTAGGTACTTAGGTAGGTTATGTTTAAGAAATAGTTAGGTACTTAGGTAGGTTAAGTTTAAGAAATAGTTAGGTACTTAGGTAGGTTATGTTTAAGAAATAGTTAGGTACTTAGATAGGTTATGTTTAAGAAATAGTTAGGTACTTAGGTAGGCTACCAAAGTGTCGCTGTGATAGTGTTAGACAACTGAGCAGGCCACACATCTGTCAATGCCTGTCGTGAAGGCATCAAACACGCGAGACAAAAGACCGATCAAGAGACATTCTTCGTCATGCTTTTCTCCATTTCATTTCAGGAAAAAAAGTTCACATTTTGAAAATTCTCATAAAGGAAAAAAAACAAACAGGCCACACAGAAAAAGCTCTAGTTTGAAAGAATGATTTTTTTTAAAATATAATCATCTTAAAATTAAATTTGGACATTTCGAACAAACTTTTTGAACAAGCTTTTAGCGGGTATTTCCACACAGGACTCAAATGTTTCATTATATTCAGTAAAGCGTTGAATAGTTGTAAATAAACAGAGATTGCTGAACGTATTGCGTACTGTCTTATGCAGAACTAAGCTGGACTGGATTAGAAGAACATGATTATGCAAGCACTACTGGAAAGACTCTTACATTGAAGCATCATAAGACATACATAGAAGACTCGTACATTGAAGTATTACAAGACATACATAGAAGACTCGTACATTGAAGTATTACAAGACATACATAGAAGACTCGTACATTGAAGCATTACAGGACATACATAGAAGACTCGTACATTGAAGTATTATAAGACATACATAGAATGGAAAATTAAATGTATTTATAAAGGAGGAATCGATTTTACACAAACTTTTTAAAAAATACTTAAAAAAAAAACATAGCTTATCGGAAGTGTAATTGTATCAATTAGTTTGGTCAGTCATGTATTGAGATATGTAATAGATTTAGGGGGGGGGGACGACCTACATTCGAACTTATGGCTTAAGTCGCTTCCGACACTTTAACCATTCTGCAATTCAAGAGCTTATGAATACAGTGGATTGCAGCTACCTATTGTTTGTTCCAAAATTACTTTCAAGTAGCGACCTATAAGGGGGACCACCGTATACCATGAGGTTCAGTCAAGTACAATTTCTTTCCCTTGTTTGAGATACCGAACAAGATAACTGATTACCGATAGTTAATTAACCAGTTGGTTACTCTCTTTTATTGATTTTTGTGTTGTCATGTCATGGAAATGATTGTGCACATTTTCATCTTGATCCGAGATTGGGTGTCGGAAAAATAGCATTTACAAACTCTTTACCAGACAGACAAAGTTGATTTAAGCTTTGTAAAAAAAAATAAATTATTTGCTTTTTTTTTTTAATTTAGTGTTTTGAACAATTTTCACAACTGTTTCATAATTGCTGTACCTATATCCTTTGTGTGTAGTGGGTAGGAGGGTTAACGGCCTTATTTTTAGGGGAGGGGACGGCAAATGGACGAATATCTTTATTATTAGCGGCCCCCGTAAGGGGAAAAAGCCGCTATTAGGTTTGTGCAAAATGTCCGTCTGTCCGTCTGTCAGACTCATAGCGCCAAAACTAGAAGAGATACGAAAAATATTTTTTCACCATTAAATGCGGCTTGAAAAGTTTAGGTGCAACGGCTACTTTTAGTTTTCTAAAAGCAAACCGTTTAATTTATAAAAATTATTATGCAAGCGATTTTTTAATGATAAAACACCAATTGTGAAGCAATTACGTAAATCTAAGGGAGGTAATGTTACTATATGAAATGCTCTTGGCATGTAGATATCACGCACATTTTTTAAAATGAATTTATGTCTGTCTGTCCGTCTGTCAGACTCATAGCGCCAAAACTAGAAGAGATTCGAAAAATATTTTTTCACCATTAAATGCGGCTTGAAAAGTTTAGGTGCAATGGCTACTTTTAGTTTTCTAAACGCAAACCGTTTAATTTATAAAATTAATTATGCAAGCGATTTTTTAATAACAAAACACCAATTCTAAAACAATTACGTAAATGTAAGGGAGGAAATGTTACTATAAGAAATGCTCTAGACTTGTAGATATCACGCACATTTTTTAAAATGAACTTTTAGCAGCGGCTTTCGTGTACTAGCGTAAAGACCGGAAATGACATGATTCTAAACTAATTTCTTAAATTTTTAAAAAAATCAGATTTTTAAAAATAAAATTGTATAATGCCCCCATTAAAATGAAACTAACATATTTTTGTGCGTTTTGTCTGTTGGTTGGTCTGTCCGTCACAGTTAGAAAAAAAACACTAAAGGCTTTTGAAAATATGATTTAACCTTTACTGTTCTTTCAGAAATATTGCGATAGTTTAAGGATGGGAGCATACAGGAATTGAGCCAGGGACTTAGAAGGAACATCAGAAACATCTTGCGAATAGGCGGATCTGAAAGGGATCCGACTCCGACGGGGGCCGCCTCTGAGTTTGTGTATCACACAAACTCTCTTTGTAATCTTGTTTTTTTATTATTCTTACATTGGGTGGAACAGTTAGAGATATTATTTATTATGTGTGGCATAAACCGCTTGGCTACCTATCAAGAGAGCTTGAGTTCGAGATTGTGTTTGCCAAGCGCATAAATAAAGGCAGCACGAAAAACGTCCTCCCCTCAACTGATGCACGGATTTGACCATATCGCCCTAATGCAGCGGATCTCAACCTTTTATTCTCGGCGAACCTTTTTACAATCCCCCACTCCTTCGCGACTCCACCCCCCCCCACACACACACACATACAGCAATAGAAGAATAGACAATAACAATCCATATTTTCGATGGTCTTAGGCGACCTCCGGCAAATCGTCAATCGACTCCAAAGGGGTTCGCAACCCACAGGTGGAGAACCCCTGCCCTAAGCATTCTTATATCATGAAAGATGAAGTAAAGTTAAAACTGTAACAGAAATAACGTATACATCTTTAATAGAATATAAAACTGTAACAGAATATAAAACTGTAACAGAAATAACGTATAAAACTTTAACAGAATATAAAACTGTAACAGAATATAAAACTTTAACAGAATATAAAACTGTAACAGAATATAAAACTGTAACAGAATATAAAACTGCAAAAGAAATAGAAATATAAAACTGCAACAGAATATAACACTGTAACAGAAATGGAAACTAAAACTGTAACAGAATATAAAACTGTAACAGAAATGGAAAATAAAACTGTAACAGAATATAAAACTGTAACAGAAATAGAAAATGAAACTGTAAGGAATACCTTAAAAAAAAACAAATGATAAAAAAAAAGGGGAGGACTTTTTTCCTGGAAGAGATAAACGTTTCCGGTCTTCGCATTTGTTGTTCCAATTCTAAGAACACTAACCCTAATAGGAGTGCTGAGGTCTGGAACGGAAAGGAGAAACGATAAAAATTTATGTCCCATTTTTCGTAATAGATCTAGTCTGTCATTCACTGATGAAGAACTCCATATTTTTGTTATTTTATTTGCACAATCGTAAAGAGTTTTCCAAGTAAAACACAATTCATCTTGTTCTTGATCCATTCTTTTCCTGCTTACTAAGACAACACACTTTATTGTATCTTCAAAGACACTATGCCAATATAGAAACACACACACACACACACACACACACACACACACTCCATAACACTACACCTTCCTGTCTACAAAAAACACGAAGCTAAGAGTTTGTTTTGTTTTTGTTATATTCCGTCTTGCCGAGATCTTAACTTCATAAATATATTCAAGTTACTGAAGTACTTTAGAAGGAGACAAGACAGAATCTACATCTTTGAAAGTTCTGAATGTAAGCGGTTTCTAACTCTTAATAGCAATATTTACATTTCATTTTCGTCTAACGTGTCAACAACTGGCAAATTATGAAGTCTTTTTAAAAAATGACTTTCCCCCCAGATACTTTTTTTTTTCTTCTAGATCTAAATATCTACCAAAATGATTCGACCAGAGCGTAGAGCCTGGTATATGAGCACTGAAGACGTGTGATACACAAGGAATACAATACTATACTAAAAATTAATATCGCATTATAAAATGGAGAATTAAAATTCAATTCACCTTTTATTTAAATTAAATCACGGAGGAGTTTAAAACTTTGAGACCCTTTGCCAATAGCGGAGGCCCATTATTGGCGTCTTATATAGTTTGACTCTATTTCTTTCCACCTCCAAAGTTTACGAGACAACACGTGTACCGGAAGCTGAAAATTAAGACTTAGCGAAACACACTCTCGTGGATTGTCACCGAAGACTGCCGACTAAACGCGGACGGAAGAGGAATCTTATATTCAGTTGAACTATTTCAGACTTGATGACTTCTGACTTGACGTCTGGAGAGCCGCATGCTCTTGACATGTATGGCAATATACGTGCATTCGCGCACAACCTGAAGTATTTTTCCAGGGCTTTCGGGAGAGAGGATTTGAACATTTTATTGAGACTCGAACAAGACACTAGCCTCAAACTGGCCCCAAATTAGCCCAAACTGGCCCGAAACTACCCAAACTGGTCCCAAACTACCCCAAACTGGCCCCAAACTAACCCCAAACTACCTACCCCAAACTGGTCCCAAACGGGTCACAAACTACCCACTATAAAAGAAAAACTGTAAGAAAAGCTGCCTGATCCGGCAACCACGGTGCAACAAATGCCAGAAATAGAACTAGTTATTAGAACCCTCCAACATGATAAGAAGAAGAAAAACTATTTACTTGATAAAAAAAAAAAAAAAATCTCGTGGCCACTATTCAGACTTGAGGGTCCTGTGCGATATCACACTTTCCAAATCCGGTCCTAATCCCATGTATATTTTTGCAAGTTTATATTTTTTTAAAAATAAGAAATGTTAAAGTTATAACCAAATAACAATGAGACATAGAACAGTGTTGTTCACTGAAACCTGAAGCGTTAATCGTTGTAAACACTTTCTTAATATCTGCTGTGAGCTACATGTTATGGCAGTTATTCTCAAACTGTGGTGTGAAGACTACAGGGGGAGTCCACTAGACAACTGTAGGGGGTCCGAAGAAAGAGAAAAATTGTATACAAATAATTTTTTTTTCGCTACTGGCCAGGTTATCCGAATGGATAAATTGAATAATAATCAACTCGCCCCTCACTACTGCTTAATATGTCTATTACGTAATAATTTTATGACGACCTAAAGCAAAGATTTGAAAACATTCTTCACATTTACAAACATTGAGCCATATATCCAAGTCATTACGTTTTTTTTTATTTTGAACAAAAGTTATGAGTTATATTCCAACTAATAAAAAGTTGTGTTTTTTTATTAAAATGTATATACTATGCATTTATGAAGCTTTTTTTTTTTTACTTAACTCTTTGACACCGAAATTATTTTCCACGTATGGACGGAATTTATAGCTTTATATCTGGATAAAATCAACGATGGGAGCGTCGTTGCGGGGTCAAAGAGTTAATTAATCTTCTAGCAAACTTAGACTATATAAATGGGTCCATGGATATTTAAAAGTTTGAGAACCTCTGTGTTATGGAGTGTATGAGCGTGTTTTTGATGTAACCATGAGCGAATGTGTTTGGTTGTGTAGGCTAAATAGATTCTGATGACATGACGAGGTGGTCAGAGTCATAGTTCGATTAAATAAATAATGGTGTGAATGTTCAAGAGAGGAGAACCAGCGATAGTCGTGTGACGGAAAGCCGTGTATTTTGTAGTGACTTAAATCTTGTTTTAAAGCATCATTTTAACTTCTGTTTCTACATACATCTATATTGAAGTTCAAAGATGTGTATAGTTATAAATAAGGTTTTATTCAGTTTTACAAAAATTTAATACGCTTACACAGGCTTAGTCGTACTAGCTGCTTGGTGCCACAGCCCAACGACCCAGCGTTCAACACTAAACAAATTAGGTGTAGACCAAATTTATAAATAATTCCGCATTGTAAATATACATTTATTGACATCGGAATTGGGAAGCGTGGTCGAGAGGCTAAGTGCGGCTTGAGCTTGGCTTGCTTGACTACCTAGAAGGGGGCTCGAGGTTCGACACCCGACTCGGGCAGAGTTGTGTTTACTGAGCGCCCAAAGGCAGCACGGGAAACCAACTCCTAGATACCCCCTCCCCCCCACTGGTCCACAAATGAGATTGGACCAAAGCGCTCTGAGCTTGCTATAAGCATGAAAGTAGCGCTATATAAAAGCAATAATAATAATAATAATAATAATTTGTCTATTTGCACATAAGAGACTTTTACATACAAAGTACACATTATGCTATTATAAAGTATTAAAATGCTTTGTATAGTTCATTCATTTGGGGAATTCGCAAACTATAAATATCAACGTCGTTTTTCTTCAAACTCCGGTAATGTCACCAATGCCCAGTTGCAATCATCAAATGCATTATAGATTAAAGCTGTCAGCCGTAGAAGCTCGGACAGTGACCCTCTGGTGGCAGTGATGCCTTGGGATAAGCTTGAAGCTGGGGGAACTGTAAGTGCTGGGCAGGAACCAGACTGGCGTTGTTTTGTGTGTGTGTGTGGGGGGGGGGTATTAGTGTTTGTAATAACCAAGAGAATAAAGTAAGAATGATTAACTAAGGGCTTAGAGCATTAGTGGCCAATTAATTCCGCAGCAGTGGCGTCCACTCGACATCCATCTGCTGCTAGCGTCATTGTTATTTAAGTTTTTATTAAATCTCCGTAATTATTTTTCCACGTGCTATCAGAAGAGTTCATGTTCCCACATTTGTACATTCTACCCTGTTATGATTATACTTCATTAATATGC
>JADKLZ010005465.1:7300141-7311119 GCA_021533235.1 Biomphalaria straminea | reverse complement strand
ACACACCATAGATGGCCGGGTGTGAGATGGTTGATTGAAAACATAAGAAAGAATACCCTGTATGCTTTTGATATACTATCCCAAACAGCCATTTATATATAAAGTGAAACGTGGATGGTTGCCTGGTTGTGCGGTTTGTGCAATGGACTGTTGTTCGGACTGATCGATGGTCCCAAGTTCAAAACTTGCCCACTCCCATTCCCCGTCGTCCAACAGGAGTGTTGGACTAGGAAGTAAATTATCTTGAACTCTGAAGGAAAATCCGAAACATGGAAAACATTTTACAAATAAAGAATGTAGCTACTTACAAGTCTCTTTATTCCACCATGCTGTCTGACGGTTCTTCTGGCTCGACGAAATTTAGCAACATTGGCAATAGTTTCTGCTGCTAGACACTTCAAGTCTTTATCTTGGTCTCGAAGTATCTTCACCATTGTCTGCAGCCCTCCCAAGTCAGCTATAGCTCTTCGGATCTGACTGTTTCTAGAAATCTCTTTTAAAATTTTCAATGCACCAATCTGAAATAATGAAATGCATAAATCTCTGAACAATGATTATTTAGACAACATTGTTTATAAAGCAGAGAACAAAAATGTTATAGAGTTGAAGACTGGCTCATAAAATAATAAAAAAGAATTTCATGGAAGACCTCAGGGCAGTGGACACATGCTGGGAAGAGGCTGCAAGCATGATGTTCCACAAGGCCTGATTAAGTGTTCCTCAAATTACTGGAATAATTAACTAGTAGGGCACCATGTGAATTAACCTCTGTAAAAAAAATAAGTGCTCCAATAAATTACTCAGAATGTGCAAAGTGTTCCATTAAGGAAAAAGTTTGAGAAACACTCTTGTAAGAAATAGAAGTAATCCCTGAGGATATATAAATCCAAGTTTTCCAGTTAACAATAGAACAATAAAAATGAAATAAGACTTGTAGATCATAGCATGTTTCCTAACGAAATGCTATAATAATGATGAAAAACTATCAGCTCATATTTGGAGTTATGTATATTGAACAATTATGCGATTTATTTGAGTGTTAATGAAATGATATAAGCATATGCATGTTGAAGGCACAGTGGCTGAGTGGTATATAGCTCTTGACTTCAGAGGGGGAAGGGGGTCTTAAATTTAAATCCCTGAAAAGACTGGGATTTTTAATTTTGGGATCTTTAGGGTGCCTTGGAGTCCACCAAGCTCTAAAAGATTGTTGGTCCTTGTGCTGGCCACATAACATCCTCATTAACCATGGGCCACAAAAACAGATGACATTTACATTATCTGCCCCATAGATAGCAAAGTCTGAAAGGAGAACTTCACTTTTTTTATAAGCATTTGTAACATACATATTCCTAAAAACAGTATAATTACAAAGTGGTGATCCATAAAACATAAACAATTATTAGCATGAGTTACCTACTTTACTGAAAAAAAAAAGATTTAAATCTTGATCATGCTTTTTTTATTTCAAGGGAGTGTGTACATAAGATCATAAAATGAGCATATTTGCAATGTATGCCAAAACCTTTTGAAGGTGGTCAGTAGAAATCTTTCTGACGTTCTTTACATTAAGTCTTCTATTCAAATTATTAGCACATTTGCTGAAGGAAACACACTTTTTAATTACTTATCAAGTCAGAAAATGATTAAGAATATCTGTATACAGAAAAGAAAGTCAAACATCAAATGCAATAAGGACAAAGTTTTAGTTACATCTATTTTATGTAAAGTTTTGTCCAAACGTTTTGATAAAAAAATGAGTATTGCATTTACATTGATAGTAGTAATTGCAAAAATCTCAGACATTTTTACAGAAACTGCTTTATAGCAAGGTGGAAATCTTTCATTGAATATATCATTTTCTAACATTAATCGAAGACAATTCATTAAAAAAATTAAATAAATGCAAAGAAGTTATAATTATTCCAATAAATAAATAGCTAGAAAAAAAAAAAAAAATTTGCAAGTATTAATTAACTATATTTTCTGGCATTCCAAAGCAAAATACAAAAAAAAACATGTACAGCACACAGAAAATCTATGTAAGTACCTTGCATTTGACTTCTTCTGTGTCTAGCAAATTGATCAAAACTTCCAGACCTCCAACATCTCGTATAGCCAATTGACATGTTTCTTGATTAAGGTTAAAGTCACGCAGAGAGCATAATGCGATAATTGTTGCAGTTTGATTTCCTCCCTAACAAAGAAGAAAAAAAATTTGAGAATTAGAATTAGAGAGATTTGCACATAAAACAGATGAACAGAGATTGACAAAGATAGAAAGAGACAGACCAACAAATAGGTACTAAGAGAGAGACAAAAGAATAACAAGCGACATAGATACTGGAGTTAGAGAGTTAAAGAATGAGAGTGAAAGATCAAGAGAATTGTGAGCCTATACAGCATAAGTTAATAGTTGTTTTTTTTTTCTTCATTACAAAGAGGACAGTGGATGATAGTTCTAATTGTGGAAATGAATTTTGGAGCATACATTTTGAGAATTTAAGCCTTCTAAGGAAATAAAATGCCTAACCTTTAGGTATTTCACCAACTTCTGTATTTGCCAATACTCTGTTGGTAGATCAGCATTAGCTTCATGTCTTCTTTCAATCACCTCCTCCTCTTCTTCACTCTCTGTGGAACTTTCACTAAATCTATCCTCTGTATCAGATTTATCCTTAGATTTCAATTTACTATTAAAAAAAAAAAATCAGAGTAAGTACAATATCTTGAAATGCTGAAGCAGTAAGATCAGAATCAGTTAATATGAATTATATCTTATCAAAGAGCTATATACAATTGGTGTCTTTGTGTAAATCAACCACAATATGAAATTGACCATTTATTTAAAAAATAATTTTAATAAGTGAAGTAGATTTTTGCTGAATATTTTGTTTTCTTAGTTCAAATATGTAGCTGTAAGAACTGAAGTATGAGAATTTGAATAATTCTGTAACAGTTTCTTTAGAAAAAAAAACTGTTGCTATAGAAATGTTTTAACAGATAAACAGCATTACAATACTAGCTTCCAGCATGACAACCCTATAAACATAGAGCTACCGCCACCATAAGGGGCCGCCATGGGTTAATACGGTTAAGTGTGGGGAAACGCGCTAACACCAAATTCCCATATAAAAACCTTAACGGATCGGTGTGGGATTTCAGTTATTGGGCCGTTAACGTCTTTCCGCTTTCGTGCCGGTATGGGATTTCCCATACCACGCCAGAATCAACATGATGAAATCTTTATTATAAAATAGGCAACAGTATAATGATGTTCTTTTTATTTAATATAATTTATTTTAACTATAAATTTTGCTTTGTATCACTTTTTAAAGTAATATTATGATTTATTTATCTGTCAATTAGGGTTCTATTGGTGAATTGCCCTAACTGGTCTGGTAAAGTTTTACCCTTGCTGGCCCAGTTCTGGAAATCCCCAATGAAAACGGCATTTTCCCCCCGCTGTACTAACTAAAAAAAAACAAAAAAAAAAAAAACATACAAACAAGCGAAAATGAAACTGAAAAAAATACAGATTTAGTAATGTTTAATTACATATAGATGTAGAAACCTCGGGAGAACATCTTGGATCTAGATAAAAATTATCTAGATCTAGATTTTCAATTTTATGTAGAATTTTTTTCGACCAATGAAATAGAAGCATTTTAAGTGCGCGATGTTCCGCACAAACTGGATTATTCAAGCAAGCAGCAAACTCCATTATCTAGATTCTACACACGTGGATCTGATTATAGCCAGATCTAAATTTATGTAATATTTAGTTATCTAGAATCTATATAGATCTATTTATAGATTACAACAGTCTCTAGAGATGTAAACTATATAATGTTTTAATAGTATCAGTATGCGTGTAATAGCAGACGTCTATAGTATAACTTCTAGATCTATAATCTATATTTATAATTTATATTAGAATAATTAGATCTATTAATAAGTCTATTATCTAAAAAAATATCTAAATCTAGTATAAAAAAATGTATAATATTAATCTAGGCTAGAAACTAGAACTAGTCTACTAGACTAGAAGTAGAGTAGACTAAGACTTCTTTAAAATACATTTTTCAACTACTGGACTTTACTGACTCAGTCTCAATCATGTCATGACTCATCATGGTCAAGCAAGATCTAGATCTAGCAATCTAGACCTAACCTAACCTAAATCTATTCTAATTTCTAGGCTAGCTCTATATATATCTAGACTCTAGATAATATAGTTATAATATTATTATTATATATATAATATATATACTAATATTATATAGATCTAATATAAATTATTATTATAAATATCGATTAAATCTAGTCTAGTCTGATATATAATATATATATCAGTCTGTCTGAGTCTGATTAAAGTAATTTAAAGTTTTGACTGAAGTACAACATTTAATTTATTGCATTTTAAGTCTTAATAAGTCTATAGTCTATCTATTTCTAGAAATAGATATAATCTAGATTTAGATTATTGATTATAGAGTAAAGACAACTTCAGTAAAGTAGATCTAGTAAATTACTAAATAAATAGTAGATATTAGATAGACATAGAATTATAGAGGTAGGCCATATATTAGCAATTGTAGATCGTTTACTAACAGTAACAGTGAGTAATACTAGTTACAGCGAACAGTTAAAATGAGTAAGTCAACTAATAAGACTATAGGACTAGAAGTGATATGATATTTATAAATTAAATATAAATCTACAATTTATACATAAATCAATCTATAAATCTATCTAGATCAGATTCAGATTTAATTTAAATCTAGATGTTAGATTTATATATATATTATTATCTATATATATTATTACTAGAGTATATATATATATTATAATTATATAATATATATATATATTTTCTAATTTCTAGATCTATCTATCCACTAATCTAGATTCCATATTGTGTAATAATCAATAATATTATATTTCATAGAAATACTAATTAGAATCTAGATTCTAGATCTGGAACCATTAAGGCTAAGCTTCTTAAATATTATTTAATAAATTATTAGTAGTAACTAGTTAACTAGTATTATATATAAGTAAAAATTATAAGTTAATCACTTAATCTAACTAGATCTGGAATTTAAATTGTAAAAGAATAATAGTAGTTTACTAGTTTAAATCTAAATTGACCAAGATACTACTCGTAGTCGTCATAGAATATTAGAGTGATTAGAGCTAGAATTTCTAATCTAGATTTAGAATAATTTAGATGATCGCTAGATCTAGAACTTGAATAGACTAAAATCTAGAATAATCTAGATATATTAGTCTATTAGACTAAGTCACTTAGTCCATTAGTTTTCTCTACCGTACTATTCTATTGTTGCTATATTCTATATATATAATAAATATAATATATTAAATATATAGTCATAGATCTAGAATAATCTAGATCTATAATTATATTAAATATTTTTGGTTGTAAAATCAGATATATAACTAGCTAAATGAAAGTGTAAGACTATAGCCAGAGGCCATACCCTTAGATATATTTATATAGTTTAATAGTAGATCGATATATTATATTAAATACTAGCCTAATAGAACTCTATATTGACTTTTTTTTATATTATATATCAGCCTTAACATATATTGACTTTTTTTCTATGTTCCTTTAGAGTTGAGGATATCTACTTGGTAGTCTAAACCTTGACACTAGGAGCCTATGGAATTGATGGCAGTTGCAAGGTATGAACCAGACGACCATGCCGTCCATGCAGAGACCATCGAGGTGACCAGTCCATCATCCACATAACCAGATCCAGGTAGCCTAGCTAGAAGGTCTAGAGGTCTATTAATACTAATTACTATATAATATTACTATATTATACAATTTCTACACTTTGATCTAGGGTGCATTCTATGGCTTATTAGTTTTAGGCTAAGCCTTAACCAAGGTTTAATAGTTTAATAATGAAATCTAGTCTTGTATTAGGTGTAAAAGTTAATAAGTTCCCAAAAAATTAAAATAATAAAAATTTAGACCTCATTTTAAAAAGCAGCATAGGATTGCTGAATGTGCACAAAATATTTCTATTTAATTTACTCATATTCAGATTTTTTTAAATTTGTTGTATAATAACTAATTGTATAATCACTAATTCTTTCTGTAGAGTGCTTTATATTTTCTTTTTTTTTTTTTTTTAGTAAACAGAAAAGTCCATTGGAAGCAAAAAAACCCAATTCATCCCTATTGTAAGAAGTGCAGAGTTGCTTTCAAGAGGTAAATGTAAATCACATTGACAAAAGAAATAATGTTGTTTTTTTTTTTTTGTTTTTTTTTTTTTTTGCACTAATTATAGAAAGCTATTGTTAGAGATATATCAGTGTCTTAGTTATAAAAATGTGTAATAGTTTTTTTTTTTCATTGTGTAGATACTGATAAAGAAAAATTACAGGGTCTCATCATTATAGCAAGTTTTTATACCATAAACATTTCATGATTGTCTTTATTGTAATTTTTTTGTCTGTTTTCTTTATGTTTTTTTTTTTTTTTTTTTTTTTAGGATGTCAGTTTTCTTTTAAGGGCAGTTGACAGTAAGATTGACCTATGTATGCACTTCAGATGTTGTTCAACATCTTTTTACAAGGAAGCCTGCTCAAAAAGGTATGAAAAATATATTTTTATGATAACTGATCAGCGACCCTAAAAAAAGTTTTAATTTAAAAAAAAAAGATTATGTCCTATGTCATGCATATTAACCAATGACCTAAATTCTGTTAAGACACTGGTTTTCTTGGTTAGCTCAGGCAACCCATTCCATGCTCTAATAGCACTAGCAAAGAAGTATTTGTACAAATTTGTAGTAGCTTATATATGGAGTCAGAAA
The DNA here is from genome assembly GCA_021533235.1 of Biomphalaria straminea. Lineage (NCBI taxonomy): Eukaryota > Metazoa > Mollusca > Gastropoda > Planorbidae > Biomphalaria > Biomphalaria straminea. Next base: position 7,304,265 of record JADKLZ010005465.1, on the reverse strand, counting down.
TGTGCCTTTATCTTAAGTGTCTGAGTATTTTTATTAGATTTTGTATTTGAAGATTATGGTTCAGTGTTTCATGTATAATTGCTATTTTACTTTTGAGTCTTCTATATTGAAGGCTTTCTAAATTTAGTGATTTTACTTAAGTCAAATGTCAATATTCATTTTTTATGAATCTCACTGCTCTATTTTGTGTCTGTTCCAGTTTCTTAATGTTTTCTTGGGTTGAGCCCAATATCTTCAGCTTTTTTTTTTTCATGTTATTTAATGGTCTGATTTTTTATTATTACAGCTAGATTAAGGTAGATTTGTTACATGACCAATAATCATTATTATTTTGTTTGTTTCAGCTGCTGTGTGGAAGTCAACATATGAACGCTTTACTGATGTTAAAATTATTGCCGCCAGCCTTGAAGCCTGTCTGTAAAGAAATGCTAAGAATTGAATGAGAATGATGTCTTAAATATTGTTTGTGCTGTTATATTTGTCTTTGTGTTAGTTTATTATTCCACGAATAAAGATTTTTTAAAAAATGTCCTACTTGTGTAAGTTTAATTTAAGAATGAATGAATAGAACATGTCCTACTTGTGTAAGTTTAATTTAAGAATGAATGATTAGAACTTTGATTATTATTCTATTACTAGATCTAAATCACCAGTGCATGATAGTATGTAAAATAAAAATATTTTTTTTTCATTCTAATTGAGCTGCATCTGAGCATAATAAATCATCTCCTATATTAAAAGCAAAATACATTACTAAACCATTTGGGCCAGTATAGGTACGATAATGGCACAAGAAGGGTTTTTCCTAATTGAGCCCTAATGAATATTTCATTTACTAAACCATTGGGTCCAGTATCGGAACGATATTGGCACAATAAGGGTTATCCCTAATTGAGCCCTAATAAATATTTCAGTTACTAAACCATTGGGGCCAGCATCGGAACGATATTGGCACAATAAGGGTTATCCCCAATTGAGCCCTAATGAATATTTCATTTACTAAACCATTGGGTCCAGTATCGGAACCATATTGGCACAATAAGGGTTATCCCTAATTGAGCCCTAATAAATATTTCAGTTACTAAACCATTGGGTCCAGCATCGGAACGATATTGGCACAATAAGGGTTATCCCTAAATAAACCCTAATAATACAGTATTTACTAAACCATTAGGGCTAGTAACGGGACCATAAGGGCATAATAAAGTTTTTCCCTAATTGAACCCCAATGAAAATCTCAGTTACTAAACCATTGGGGCTAGTATGGGCTTGATTATGGCGCGATTCGGGAAATCCCCAATTAATCCGGATGTGGTTTTACCCATTCTGGGCCCGCATTGGTACGATTAGGGTTGCCCATATTGGGCCCTAATGGAAACCTAATTGCGCCAATGTGCAAACAGTACCCGCGCCCATTAGGGCACCATATGGGCTATTTAGGGCTGCAATTAGGGCAAAGGGGGATAACCCTAATCAAAACTGATGTTGGCCCCTAATGGGCATGTTTATAGGGAAAGATGCAGATCTATGCTTAGAGATAGAAAAAGTTTTTTATGTTACAATTCAATTTTCTCATTAGGAATGGGTGGGCAAAATCTCCTGCGTGGGTACACAGGATTCTCTAAAATGGCTCTATTGATTTTCCCATAAATTTGACATTTAGTATGTCTTTGGGAAAAGAATTACTAGCTCATTGGCTACACTGGAAAACTTTAGTCTAACCTATATAATTTTTAAAGTTGAAAAAATATATACTGGCATATAGCCTAAATTTTGAAAATTAATAAGTTTGGCTAAAGGACTAAAATATTTATCTTGAACAGATTATACATCTTCAGGTATTTCTACATGAAGGCCCTATTCTTTATTAATGTTCAGGAATATTTTGCACACCCTCTTTAAAGTATATTATAGATCTAAAGGTCTATCATTAGAAAGTCTAAGTAGATTTATACAATCGCTTAAACATGATTTTTCTCATGGGGAAGAGAGGCTAAGAAATGTTTTATTTTTCTAAAATCTAACACTAATTAGTTATTAAGAGAAAAACAATCACTCAATTGGTTGTAAAAAAAGGTATTGTCTTTTTTTTTAATTAATTTAATGTTCTTAATTCTTTCTTCACTATTTTCTCTCACATTAATATTTTCTACTGCTGTGACATCAGTTGCTGAGTGGTTAAGCACTTGGTTTCACAACCTGAGAGTCCTGGGTTCAAATCTTGCTGGATACTGGGATTTTGAAGTTACAGATTTTTAATGGGCCCCTGTGTCCAACTAACTTTAATAGGTACCAGAATTTAGTTATGGAAAGACGGTTGGTTGTTAAGCTGGCCACATGAAACTTGCTTGTTAACCGTTGGCCAAAAAACATCTGCCCTACAGATCACAAGGCCTGAAAGGGGAACTTTTTACTGCTGTGACATGTGTGAGTTCAACACTAAAAACACTTTATTTGTACAGATATTTTTAAGTTGATTGTTTGAGTACTAGGCATAAAATTTCTTTTTTTTTTAAATTAATAAAATACATGTTAAAAATTTTAAACAGTATTGAACAGGTCTGAAAGCATTAAAAATAAAAATAAAAAATGAAGAGAATAATTAGACTTACTTGGTTAGCACATGGTGATGTCTTTGGGGAATATTAATGGATTCTCGACTGAAAATTGATTTATACAAATAAATGAAAATAGCAAAGAAAAGGCAATACATTTTCATTAATTGAATATAGTACAATTTTTTGTAAATAAAAATTTCAATTCTTTATGAAACTTCTATGCTTAAAAATAATTTTGATTATTCAAAAATTCTGTGATAAAATCCATAATGCATGACATTAACTTTTTTAAAAATCTATAAGATTCTAGAACTGTAAAAACTGTAAAAATACAAAATGTTAAGAAAAGTAAATACAGGAAACTGATAAAGTTTTTTTTTTTTATTTAAGAATGTGTTATTTTTCTTCAACTTTTTATCTTTAACTCTGAGCCAAACATAAAACAAAAACCTATTGGAGCAACATAGAATAGATTGCATAACTTACTCCGCTGACAACACCAAATCAACAACAACAACAAATATAAAGCAAAAGAAACCAAGTTTTAAAGAAATTTAAACAGTAGGAATAATAGCCATAATTACTGCCACTTATATCTTCGTGAATGGGGAAGTGCAATGTCTTCATTCAAACGAACTCCAGCTTTATTAAATGCATCTATAACTTCCTTCAGACAAAATTAATAAAAGACAGTCATTGAAACCATTTTAACCATGAGAGATATTATCCACAAAGTTAAAAACTTTAATCTCATTTTAACTTGATGACAAAGAACAAATTAAAATATACAAATTAATAGCATATTTTATCTGTAAAGATTTAATGCATATGCATTGCAGACTAAGGTGTTTAGAGACAGATGTATCAATATAGAAGAAAAAGAAAACATTGGACTTATTTTTGTGGAATACCAGGTAATGTTATTTAAAAAAATGAAATAGTGAATATTGACAATTTAGTTTGATCATGACCCCTGACCACTGAACAAGTAAAAAAAAGGGAACTATTTTTAATTTAGATATTAAGGTTTAGATTAATACAATTTGGACACTATCTTTAAAAAAAAAGGAATTTTCACATTTTTTTCCCATTTAAAGGAAATGTGCTTTAATTGAAGAAAGAATTTTAAATTATCATTTCATTTGAATCATTCACTATAAAATGTATGTCATGATCAAACAAGGATTGTACAGATTTTTACCCACTTACAATTCTTTTTAATAGTTATTGATAACACCTTTAGCTTGCACCCATTTCTGTAATGTTCTAAGGGTCATCATCAAGCAAACCTTAGTAGTGGGACGCAATGAATCGTTCTCTGACATTTTGTTCACCAACAAACTGTTCAGAACTATTCCTTCACCTAACAATTCATTCACCCAAAATTTTGTTCACACGACAATTTGTTTACACAGGTATTCATTCAGCCAACATTTCACACACTGACAACTTGTTCACTGATAGTTGGTTCACAACAAAGTGCTCACATGACAATACTTTCAATGACTGTCTGTGAGCCAGTTATCGGTGGGTGATATGTCTGGTGAATGAGTTATCGGTGGGTGA
>JADKLZ010005465.1:7267780-7286549 GCA_021533235.1 Biomphalaria straminea | reverse complement strand
AGGCCATTTCCTTCCATAGGCTGTAGCACGAGTAGCAGTATTATATAACCTTTTTAGTATAAATTATTTAACCGAGCAAGGCTCGGCCACCTGATATTTATATTTTAACTGTCCTATGCCTACATACATATAAATAAAAATTCGTTTTTTTTTCGGTAGTTTCGATCTTGAAAATAGCTTAGCTGTCCTAGGCTTTAGTTGAGTAAGAAAAGTTAAATTTTCGTATTTTTTCATCAACTTCAAGCGGAAGAATTAATGATTATGAGTGATCAGGACTATAAATTTTATAGCCAGGAAAACCAGTGACTTGGCAGAATTTAAGTCACTGGTAAATATGCATGACTGAATGCATGACGCGTAGGACGTAATCATCTTCTTTTTTGAAGTAACGTCTGTATTATATAAGATAAGATAAGAAGATAAGATATCTATAGAATCTAGATTCTAGAAAATTGTTTTGTTAGTGTTGCTTTTTTTTTTTTAAACTAGAAGGGAGGTAATTAAAAAGTCTTCCCTTACGTGAACTACTTCCGGATCGATGTTTATTATTAGTTACGTCGCAAAGAATTAGAAAAAAATGGAGGCTCTACCGAGACTCCCGATGTTATCGTTTGATTTAAAACATAGTCCAGAATATGTAGAATTTGGACCAACGTTAAAACAGGTAAAAGAAACATTATCCACATCTAAGTTCGGACTAAATATGATGGGATCTAGTTTTAGATATCTAAATTGTAATGATCATGATCTTTTCATCAATCAAAATAATCATATAAAGAAGTATAGCTCATTCTCAAATCAATATATTGAATTTTATATAGATAGATAATAATTAATTAATAATATATAAAATATTATATATTATATTTATATATATTATTAAATATTATTATTATATAAAATTATAATAATATATAGATCTATATTTTATTTTTATTAAATCTTTTGATCAGTAGATCGGTACCGGTACTTGAGACTTGGCTCAAAAAAATTATGATTGAGGTAGATCTACTTATATAAAAACTCTCTCTATGACTTCAACCCTACTAGATATTAGATAGTAAAGTGCGAACCTCGAAAGGATTAAAGCTACTAGCATCAATTTTCACGTTTGGATTTTTATAGCACCGTAATGGTCTGACCTATGATAAAACGTATAGGTATCTCTGGATTCCTTGTCCTTTTTTCTATAAAAATAATTTGGATTCAACGTATCACTAGGCTTAGTTAAAATTAAATACGAGGTCTAAGAGATGTAGGGTGGGTATCGCCACACATACTTTTCCTCTAGCAGATTTTTCCCCAGTTAGTAAGCTCAATAGGGTTGTTGGAAGGTTCGAGCAGATCAATGAAAATATGTCTAAAAACATGTTTTAATATTTAATTTTCACTATAAAGTCATTTTCTTTTTACTCTAGCATAAGAACACTATTCGTTGCACCATTTCCCACCCTCCACAACTTCAAATAGTGACTAAATAGTCTACCTTTAAGCTAATGAGCCATCAGACTTAAAAATAGCCTTAAGCCCATTACCCAGTTCCTTCACTACTGGGTAGTAAAAAAAAATAATTCCACACCTCCTGAGTTTGACCTCACCATGAACTTAGCCGTAACAAGGAAAAGAAAATATTATGTGTCGGAAGTGAAGGAAAATGGTGCATGCACAGTAGCAATATAGTAGTAATTTGGTAAACATTCAAATAAAAAAGTTTAAGCAATAAAAAGTGAACTGCTCGAACCTCTTGACAAATTTGGGCTGCTCGAACTTCGCACTTTACTCTAGTTCTAGATCTAAATATAAATAAACTCCAAATGTTACTATTAAATATACTTTACAATTAATCCAACTATCCAGAGAATTAGGAACTTGTTCTCATAACCAATCCCAATTTAATCGAATTGATGTCCTGTTCCACCACACATTAAAAAATAAATTAACAACTTCATATCTAAACTTAAACATTCAATCCACATCAATTGCATACTTACTATACTCTAGAGTATGCTGTTCACATATATATATATATATATATATATATATATATATATATATAGTTCGTCCATCGTGCATATATAGTTCGTCCATCGTGGTTCGATGATGACCACTTTGTCATCCAGTGGGCTGAGGGCTTTGCACTGGGGTTTTGTGCCTCCTCATGTGGCTGGTGAGACCTATGCGAGCCCGGAATGTTAGGCCGCACTCTGGGCAGGTAATTCCAGCTGGAGCTAGTGTCGTTTGCCTTGCTTTCCTTCTCTGGCGTTTTTCTTTCGCCAGCGTTGTTCTTTTTTCCTCAGCAACCTGTGCGCCGGATCTCACAGCGCGGCGCCATGATACTCTGTCATGTGCCTCTGTCTCCCAGGTGCCTGGGAGACAGTGACTTGGCAGAATTTAAGTCATGGTTAATATGTATGACTGAATGCATGACACGTAGGACGTAATCATCTTCTTTTTTGAAATAACGTCTGTATTGTATAAGAAGAAGATGTCAAGAAACACTACATTTACAATATAAAAGGAGAGAAATCCCTGAAGGATTATGGACATGACATGTCCTAAATTGTGCCAAAATCTCAAACTCTTGTCATATTCACCACTAATAGTATAGGTCTAGGTCTAGTTTCAACTATGTAACTCTAGTTAGTCTAAAGTAATAAGGTTTGTAAAATAATAATAGCAGTCATAATAAGTTCATTCTGTAACCAAAGTTACCCCTTATTTTGTTTTAAATTTAAACCGCGATCCTTTTTACATCTAATAGAGCATCTTATTAGAGATGGGTAGTCTGTTTGGTGTAGGACCATCTAATTGACAATTTGAATTTCATGTACATGTGTTCACTAGTTTAATAAATGGATAACTATCTGATTTAGTCGTCTTCAAGAGTTTGCTAGTGCTAGATAGAGATTCCAGTCTTCTTGCCATCAAAAGACACTGGGGCTTTGAGTTGCTGGCCAACCCTTAGACAATGACCGTCCAACCACCCAAGTTAACCCATATATATATATATATTGAAAAAGATTAATTGATGAAAACAAACAGCTTTTTATAGTTATTTTATATGTGTATTACTTTCAGTATATCAAGAATCACTATGGTGAAGATCCAGCCTTATATAACAAACCTTGCACAGACCTAGAACAACTCAGGCAGGTAAAGAAGAGATGTTATATTTGAATTGTTCAGCTTTATTGTGCTCAACTCTGTTAACTCTTTGCATAATATTTCAGTTGTTCCACTTAATTGTCCTAGACTGTATCTGTGCATTTTAGTTTTAATTCTATACATTTGTATAACACTAAAATGTAGAGACATGTTTAATCTCTCGTGGATGTCTGCGCAGGCTGCTATTCAAGTCAGTCGAGATGTCATGGGCTGCACTACCTTGAAAAAGTATTATGCCCAGCTACAGTATTTGCAGGGGCGATTCCCCATGGGAGAAGGAGAAGCAGCTGCTATTGCATTTACATGGTAAAATAATCTATTATATTATATGTATTTTCATGCATTCATTTGAGTTTATTAGTCTCTGTTAAGACTTCTTTAGACATCTGTGTATTACTCTCCAATTATGGGCCATATGCGGGGGGTAACAACCATCAACAGATGCCTAAGAAATATCCTAAAAGTACACTGGTACGACAAAGTAGAAAACACCAAACTGTGGGAGATGAGTGGACAGAAGAATATAGAGGTACAGATCTTAGAGAGGAAGTGGAGATGGATTGGTCACACCCTCAGAAAAGATACCAGCAACAGAGCTAGGCAAGCCTTAGAGTGGAACCCCCAGGGAACAAGATGTAGAAGAAAACCAAAAAGAACATGGCGACGAAGTGTGCTAGAGGAAGCTGAGAGGACCGGAAAGAGCTGGGAAACCTTCAAAACAAAAACTAGCAAGAGACCGTGGAGAGTGGCATGTTTTTGTTGAGGCCCTATGTTCCATGAGGAACCTAAGGGAATGATGATGATGATGATGATGATGAACAGCCAACAAGTTCTTATTTACTTAAAGAGTGCTATGATTTGCCAGGTGTCAAGAACCAAGAGAATTAAAGCAGCACACTCATTTCTGTGAAATTATATTTACAAAATAAATTTTACCTTACTAAATTGTATTAGAAATAGTCATAAAATAGAAATAAAATATTGTAATTAGCACATGAAAGAAATTTGTAAAAGTAAAATCACATGATCAGAAGTATGTGCTAGTTTGAGTTTAGTGAAGATTTTTGAGCTTGAGACTGCTTATCATGCATGTTTTTTGTTGCTGATTTGTAGGGAAGATATACAGACAGGAAGAGATCAAACGCTCTGTGATATCAAGTTTGAACAGGCCTGTATCTTATATAATATTGGCAGCTTGCACTCTCTGCTGGGTGCTCTGGACACAGGACATAATGCTGAGGTAAATCAATTCTCATTAGCATCGCTTTTCTAACTTGTATCCATGGTAATAGTCTGTAGGTAACATTGTTGGCTGCTGACCCAAATCAAAGCCTCATTTGGTTAGTTGAGTTTTGCTCAACATTTAACCCTGCCCTGGTATGGTGGGTCCAATGTGACTACAGCCTTTTTAGGATCAAATTGCTAAAGAAAATATGATTTATGACCTTGCCTGCCATCAGGGCAGGTATTATGCCACTGCAATCTATGTGGCCGCAGTGGGCCCCGCACTTTCATAGGCCTCACACGAAATTATAGGTAGAAATTATTAAAATAAACCATTTTAACTTAATATTGAAAGGTTTCTTGAATTCTCATGATATAAACCAAAAGTCATATAAATCTCCTGAAATTATTAAAATCTTCTGAAAACTGATGCAAATCTCCATAAAAACAGACAAAACTGTCACTGCTGGGTGTCGTTCAATATAGTTCTAAATCTATCTTTAAAAACAAAAGCGATATTTTGCTAGTCGATAGTAAGATAAGATAACTTTATTGATCCAAACTAATGGAAATTTGTCTTGACCACAATTGACAACCTCAGCGTAACTACTGTAAAATAACAAAATTAACAATATAGATTTACGATATAGATGCACATACGAACAACATTCACACATGAAAGAACACATACAAACTCATAACCAGCTCTTATAAATAGTCTTCTATGCACATCTCGATGATGACAAAGTTAATTTATAATGTTGGTCATCCAGGGTCTATTGTTATTGAATGTTTTCAATTTTCTTCTTTCGTTTAATATACTGTTTTTCACAGAACTGGATGTATGAATAAACAGTTCTAATACAAAATCTTAATTATCACTTATACCTTATTACAACCCAGAATAGGCCCGCGCTATCCGTTTCGCATAGGGCCCCTCAATCTCTAGGATCGGCCCTGCCTGCCATGTATTTTGTCGTAAGGCCTTCCTAAGTACGTTACATGTTTTTTTAGCAGTCATGATAAGCTCATCCTATAACAAAGGTACCCCTTATTTTGTTTTTAATTTAAACCACCATCCTTTTTACATCTAATAGAGCATCTTATTAGAGACAGGTAGTCTGTTTGGTGTAAGACTATTTTTGATCTTGCTAATGCTTACACTCTCTTGTCCATTGTTCCAAAGAAGAATAAGATAGTTGTATTTCAATAAAGCAGTCTTAGTGTTCCAAAAAACAAAGGACTGATGGGGAAATTTGATTATGAAACATGGTATATAGCCTATTTTCAGCATGGAGTCAAACTGACTCATGGTACCAAATCTTTAATAAATGACCTACTTTACAATTCTTCAAGTAAAAAAAAATGGACAAAGATTGTGATGTTTTTATGGCATTGCTATTTTCTTATGTGCAGCGTACCTTAATCTGATCTAAATGTGATCTGTCTTTGTCTTGTTATTCCCCAGGGAATGAAAGTGTCTTGCACTCACTTCCAGTGTGCTGCTTGGGCCTTTGAGTTGCTGCGCAACAACTTTTGTAGTTCATCCATGAGTACCGACATGAGCTTTGAGCTCTTAAACTTTCACATTACGTTAATGTTGGTAGGTGGATGCTTCATTCAAATCTACTAATTAAGTCATTTTGTTGTTTCTAAAATCCAATGGGCATTTACTTTTTTTTTTTTTTTTTTCCTAGGGATAATGCATATTTTTCTAAAAGTGTAGAAAGCTTAATATCCCCAACCTGCCTTTCGAAAGTATACAAAGTGTGTCTAGACTACTTTGCTTTTTCATTCTTCGTAATAGACATTATTTTTATTTTTTTTTGTTTCTTTGTTTATTTTTTTCTTTTATAATTGGTTGACTTTTTTTCTTCATTTGTATTGGGATAAAAAGCTATGGTATCAACATTATGGATTAGAAAAAAAAAATTTTCCTTTGTTAAATAAATACATAAAGGTCTAGGAGATTAAATGGAATCTCTATTTCTAATTTCTTTTCAGAAAAATCAATAGTTGATTTTTAAGGGGTGGTTACCTTGCAAGAAAAAAAAATAATAAAAAAAAATCCACCATTTATATTGAATATTCATGTTTTTTATAGGCCCAAGCCCAAGAGTGTATACTAGAGAAATCAATATTTGACAACAGAAAGAACAGTATCACAGCCAAAGTGGCTGCCAAAGTTGTTGAATTTTACAAGGAAGCCTGTGGCCTCATTGATCTGGCTGACAGCAAGCAACAGATTAATTCTAGGATGCACAAGGTTCATACAACTTGATATGTACATCTTATTTGTAACTTAGAATGTGATAATATTTAAAAAAAATAAATATATAACTTTATTTTATTAACAAGTTTTTCTATTGGAAGAAAATTAATGCTGACATATTTGAAAGTAGTGCTTATTGTATTCATGCCTTGACAGTTGTGCTTATTGTATTCATCCCTTGAAAGTAGTGCTTATTGTATTCATGCTTTGATTGTAGTGCTTATTGAATTCATGCCTTGATTGTAGGAGTGGAGTAGGCGTCTCATCATGAAAAATGCCTTCTACCAGAGCATTACTTATTTCTTCTTGGGTCGTGAGGCTGAAGAAGCACAAAAGCCCGGTGAATGTTTGGCTTACTTTACAGCTGCCAAAGATGAGCTAACAAAGGCTACTCAGCTGGCAAAGGTTTTTTTTTTTTTCTTTCCGGATACATTCACTTAATATAACTTAGTATTGAATGTCGAAACTTTCAAATTTCAAAATGTTTAACTATTAGCATCATTAATAATAATTTTTGCTTTTAAAAGTCTTTAATTTCTACAGCAAATAATGAAAGTTGATAGATGACTTCTAACTATTCCTCGTTGAAATCCAGATTCTTTTAGCTGATTGTATTTAATTAAACTTTAGAATGCTCATTTTTAAAATATATTGTTGTACATTATTTGAGCTAGCAGAACTGCTTAAATAACAGAATGCTTATTAAATACATTTAAAGTAATTATTGAGATTGGTGTTGATTCCCTTTGCAGAATGAAGTTCCTGAGATTCTAGATAGTTTACATTTTGCTAAAGATGTTATTCTGGGAAAGTAAGTGCACTCTTTTCTTCTTCATAGAAACATCACACACATTCATAAACTTCATAACAAAATTAACATTAGCCTAATTTGCTTCATATGTTTGGGTCTAAAAAAAATTTTTGTAAATAATTTTAAAAAGTATGTTTGAAGTTTCATTGATAAGTTAGGATTTTAATTTCTAATAGTTGTAATTACGATATATTTCCAAAATTTGACATTCATGCTTTTAAAATATTTAAGTATTTGAAAACATTATGAATTTCAATGTTAAAATGTATTTCATTTTTTCAGATATGAATCAGCCAAAAAAGATAATGACTTTGTTTATCATGCCAAGGTCCCTGCTATAGAGAGTTTACCTGAGATTAAAGGTAAAACATTGCTTACAAAAGAATAAATGGCTTTTAATAATCAAAAGAGCATTAGCTGTGTTTGTGTGTGTCAGGGTAAAAAAAAAAATCCACCTTTTATTCAGTGCATAAAAGAGTTTTCCCCTTTCAGACCTTGTGGTCTATAGGGCAGACGTTTTAAAGGACATCTGTTTCTGTGGTCTATGGGCACAACAACCAACCCCCTTTGCTTTTCTCCAATTAATGTCAGGTTTCCATAAGAGCAGAGGCACACGAGGATCCTGAAATTAAAAAGCTCAGTCTTCACCAGTATTTGAACCCCAGACTCTGGTTCGGAAGCCACGGCCCTTCCTCAGTGCATAAGGTTCACAGTTAATCTGTTGCATTTGAAAAAACAGATATAAGATAATGAAGGAAAACCTAATGGGCATGAGATGTCGAGTTATCTCATTTCTTTGGTCAAATGTTAGATAGGGCCCTAGTGTGTCCAGCTAAAAAGATAGCTACCTTTATTTTCTACACTGAAGCCAGGTAGCAATTTGAGAATTATTTTTTTTATTTTCTACTTTTTTGTAGGGGCATGTTTAGTAAAAGGTATACCCTTTGATCCGACTGATAAAGAAATTTCTGGGCCAGATATTTTTCAAAAACTTGTGCCCATGGAAGCTCATGAGGCCTCTTCCATCTACAGGTATATATGCTCATATGTTCAAACAAAATACTATTCTCATCTCGTCTGTTCCTTGACTTTTGTTGTAGGGGTGCTGTGACAGTTTGTTATTTTTTAAAAATAATTGTTTTGTTAAATTTACTGATTCTTTTTTTTTTCCTCTAGTGAAGAGAAAGCGAAATTATCCAGATCTGTTATGGAAGAAGTGGATGAGAAGAACATGGAACTTGAGTAAGTAGAGCATATCTTTCTCAAGTGTTTCTTACCATATGGTTTGCAGATTCTGGTAGCCTGGGGCAATAATTGTATTCTCTAAGTATTATCATTACTGCACAGATTGTTGATATCTTATCATTGCTTCAGAAAAGATAATGATTACGACCTATGTTGATTAGTGATACTCACCTATATAGAGTGGTTCCAGGATTGAAAACTGTTTGTCAAGACTTCAAGGTGTCACAGATATCGCTTAGAGAAAAGTTTCAAATAGGGTTACCAGAGACTACATACCCGAAAGAGGTCAAAGTCTTACAAAGGAGCACACACAAAAATACTAAGTAAACTTTATAAACTGGTTTTTCTGTGTTTTTTTGTTGGCTTCATTCTCTGAGCATCCATCACCAAACATGGAAACTTACGTCCTTTGATCTGTGAATGTACATCTATTTATTTACTGCTGGCAGTAATGTTAGTTGTCACAGTGAATACTAAAAATTAAACAAAAACAGCAAGCAATCAATGTTGCTTGGATGGTGCTCTGTATTATGGGTCAGCATCTCAGGCATTTATCATACCACTCATTATAAAAAGTGATACTAATCAACAGTGAAGCTTGACATCTTTGAATTGTTCTATGCTAAAGGGAATGTTGGAATTCAAACCAGAAATCATGAAATATGAAATTCGATTAAAAGAATCTATACCATTGCTGTAAACAACAGTGATAAAGTCAGACATTTTCATACTTTAGGCTAATGCCAGCCGGCTGTAGGGCACACAAAAAGAGAAGGACATGACCTCCTTTATCCAGACATCTGGTAACCCTACTTTCAAAACAAAACATAATGGAAAAGAGGCTTAGCTATTTATTGCTTCTCTGTGTTTCATTGTCAGCCCTATTTTCAACTGTAAAGAAAGGAGTTTCTGTAGGAGAGACAAATTTTACTTGGCAATCCAAAATACTTTGCACAGTTTATTTTTAGTGAACATATTTACAATTTAGTGATTAGGCTTTTATTTAAATCCATTAGAAACCAACGCATTATGTTTTGTATTGCTTCAACAGCCAGTTTATGTCCTCGCTGCAGTGTGATGTGGAACAGTTGATACCCAAACCCAATCTCATTCCTGAAAATTTGATGGAGAAGTGTGCAGCCATGAGTGTACGAGCGAATGCCATCAAGGAGCTTACTGACTCTATGGCTAGTATGTTATTCATCTTATTTTTTTTTTTTTAAGGTTTTATTGTTTGTCATGTATTTGAGATTTGTTGTTTATTAATGCATTTCCTTGAGCAGTTTTTACATCTCTCTCATCTATCCCTTGACTTTTGTCATAATTAAAGGGTGCTGTGACAGTTTGTGTAACCAAATCCCTTCACATTTCCTGGTCAGCACCTGTTCATACCAAGCTGTCAAGAGAGAGGCTGGTCCATTCTTTTAAGTTATCCAGTCAGCTTTTCTTGGACGACCCTTTCTTTGTGCTCCCTCCACTGAACCTTGAAGAATGACTTTTGACAGTGAGTCCTGTCTTACAATATTGTTTGTTCTATACAAAACTTGAGGGCATTTTTTCATCTTTTGACTTTTTTTTTTGTGCTTTCTTTATTCTTGAACTAGCGCCAGATCAACTTAATCATAAATCTCTAAGCTATTTACACTTCTTGAGATGAACCTTAAGATTTACTGTCAAATCATTTAAGTCTTCTCAAGATCTATGAAGAACCTCCCATATCTTTTTTTTTTGCTGTAATTTCCACATTCATTTGTAAAATGTCTTGTTTGTAACATTTTCTTCACATGCTTCTATGTATACATAGTAGATACAGTTTTGAAACAGCTCATTATTGACCTTCTTGAACAGCATCACCATAATCAACAAGTAGTTGACTTCACAGAATCTTAACTACTTAGCATCCAAGACACTACTTTATACAATAATATGAGTTTATTTTTCAACAGGGAGCAAAAGTAATGTTATCTGCAGTTTCTCATATTGAACATGTTTAAAAGCAGCAACCCTAATGATACTTTTACTTACCTGATTATATTGATACTGTTGTTTCTAACTTGTTTATAAACAGAACCCTAAAGTCTCTTCTCAGCCACTCTCATGACATCAGCTATTTGCCTTTGTTCAGAGAGCACTGTCTTAATAAATACAATGTTTCCGCTTTATGTCACATTGCATATAAATAGTGTAGCCAGTAGATGTGTCAATATTTTGGGTTTTTATATTTTATTTTTGTCTGATTTATAAAACGTTCTCAGTTTCTGCTTATGATTTCCATTATATTCCTAATGGTATAAAATAAGAATAAAGAAACATCTAGCCAATGGTTCTGTTAATCTCTACTCCATCTATCTCTGCCCCAGGTGTGTCTGGTCTTGCTACAGAAGTGCAGCTCAGCCTCGAGGAAATTCAGCAGCTGATAAATGAAGACAATGAAAAAACTGAACAGATGGAGGTAATGTTAATTTAAAATCAAACATTATTCTACGATTGACTGAATACTAGTACTAAAAAGTAAGTGTATAAACTTGTTCAGATTTGGCATTGTTAAAGCCTATTTCCTCCATTGACCCAATAGAGCTATAAATAATGTTTCATTACTGTTATTTTGTTTTAAATACTAATATATGCCCTTATTCTCATAAGTTTCAAATCCTGAACATTTTATTCTGATACTATAACTGGCTCATTGTAGTTATTCAAATGCACTGTCATAGAATCAAAAACCACAACATCGCAGGAATTTAAGAAGTATACCACAGATTAGATTAGATATTAGATTAATATGCTATGGCATCTTACAATCAATTTTGGAATATAAAAGACATCTAATGAACCAATCTGCTTTTATTAGGAAATATAAGATATAGTTAAAGTTTGCAAAGTAGAGCTAGGTACTTGCCTTCTGCCTTATTATTTAAAGCTGAGAATTAAGAGTGTGACCATCTTATTTAAATACAAACAATATGTTACCCTATTTGTTGCAACACTCTGTAAATCTTGAGAGCTTTGATTTTATGTTCTCTTTTAGTCTGCATCTCATTGCATATTAATATTATTATTATTATAGCTTTTATATAGCGCTACTTTCATGCTTATAGCATGCTCAGAGCGCTTTGGTCCAATCTCATTTGTTGACCAGTGGGGGGGAGGGGTTATCTAGGAGTTGGTTTCCCGTGCTGCCTTTGGGCACTCAGTAAACACAACTCTGCCAGAGTCGGGTGTCGAACCTCGAGCCCCCTTCTAGGTAGCCAAGCCAAGCCAAGCTCAATCCGCACTTAGCCTCTCGACCACGCTTCCCATTTATTATATGTATCAAGAATGACTACTGGGCAGTCTAGTAATGCGTACATCTTGTTCCTTCATGTTGCAGAAACAGTACGGGAAGAAGAATCCCAGTGCAGTGTTACCAAGACTGCAGGAAGAGGTGGCAACTTACAGACAGCGCCACGATGAAGGCAATCAGTTGAATACAACTCTGCACAAGGCCATGAACACACACACCAACAACTTGAAGATGCTGGTTCTCCACCCTTCAGAGATCAATAATCTCCTTCCGTCTGCACAGCCAGCACTGTGTATGTATACATACTTGTGTGCCATATGTTTACATACTACCTATGTGTCATATGTAAACATACGTGTGTCATATATATGCATACTTGAGTGCCATTTGTATACATACTTGTGTGTCATATGTATACATGCTTGTATGCCATGTTTTTTTTGTTAGCTAGAGTGTGTTATTTGACTAATAAAATCATAAATTCTAGTTCTACTATTGAACATGTAAGATATTCAGAAATGAAGATTTTTTTTCGTCCTGACAAAAAAAAAATGAAGTGGATGTCATGCAGGATTGAGCCAGATGCAATCCTGTTGACACGAGAGCTCTTATCACATGCCCATTTATCCAGCTGGTCTATTACAAGAATTTGATATAATGGCTCAACACCTCAGTAGTATTGGGCAGTGTACATGTAGATTGACAAAAAATCTCTCAACCAATTTAAATTAAAAGAAAGATGACACCCAAAAACTGCAGCTTGAAAATCAAAGCTTTTTTTTTTTACATAGCTTATATCATCTCTCTCTCTCTCTCTGTCTGTCTGTCTGTCTGTCTGGTCAAAAGTGTGTACACGTTATTTGTCCCACACCCTTTCTCGGACCAAGCTGAAACTTTAATTAGTCAATTAATTATTGGTAATTAATTATTTTGTTTGACATCAAATAAGGGAAATAACTTATACATTATATTGTTATAGTTTTAAGGATGGAGTTCTTCCCCTTTAGATAAGCCTTTTTTTATTTTAAAAAGGATTTTTTTTTTTGTAATTTTGCTTGTTATTTTAATATAATCTGTCTATTTACCCAATTGCTTTTTGTGTTATAAATTTATGAAGATTCAATTTGTAAAGTATGCTTGTATGTTTCTCATATTTTAGTTCTTTTTTTTTACTGTCTTCTTTTAATGTTTGATGATATGATCTCATGTCCATTGTATTTTTGATTCCAGCTGTTGAACAAGAGGGAATAGTGTCAGAAATAAGGAGGCTGCTGCAGAAGGTCAATGAGATGAGGGAACAGAGAAAGGCTCTAGTGGATCAGTTCAGAGAGAAAATCCACAATGATGACATAACCAATGTTCTGGTCACACAGGACATAACAGATAAAGCGGTTAGGATTTACAATTCATTGTCCCATCTTTCACATCATGTAATTTCTTTTGCAGCCACCATGGTCATGTCCCTGGTGTGTCCATTGCTTTGTTTTTTATCTTTCTTATCCCTATCAGGTTTAGATCTCAAATTTAATATTACCATTACCTTCAGCCTGCTTGAAATAGATGCAAAGGCTATTCATGATCATTTGAAGTAATTTTTTGTTTTAAAAATTATGTATACAAATCGGATGCACATACATGTAATAAGTATAAATCATTTTTAAAAAAATTAATTTTGTGTGTAACAGGATGTTTGCTTATAATACAAACTACTTAATTGGACTTATTAATTTTGTAAAGCACACCCACCCTTTTTTTTCTTCATTGTAACCTTATTTATTATGTTATGGTATTAATGCCACACCAGGTTACTTACGTTCAGGTTTGCGGGTGGATTTATTATTTTTTTTTACAAAATTGATGATGGTGGCCTGAAAATAAATGTCTGCTTTTCATAAGAGCTGAGTTGAATAACAAGTTCTCTTATCTCAAAAAAAAAACAAAATTATGAGGATTTAATCCCAGGACTTGCATTTTAGGGGGCACAGTTGATGTGTGGTTAAGCGCTTAGCTTTCGAATCTGGGGTCCTGGAAACGTGAAGACAGGGATTCTGAATGTCACGATTTTTAGGACACCTCTGAGTCCACCCAACTCCATTGGGTACCTGACTTAAGTTGGGGAAAGTAAAGGCAGTTGATCATTGTGCTGGCCACATGACACCCTGCTCATTTACCGTTTGCAAAAGAAACAGATGACCTAAACATCATCTACCCTATAGCTTTTATTCAACCTTATGTTTTGTTTTCCAGAGGAACCTGGGCACATATTTTATTAGTTTCATTGTCTTCTTGCATTTCCCATTCAGAGTGTATTTAGGGAACAGCTAAAGAAACATGACCAGGTTGTCACCTACATTAAACAAAACCTTTCAGCTCAGGACAACATCCTCAGGCACCTCACTGATGTCAATGCTAAGTTTGCTTTGATCAGACAGGCATATATAGAAGCATCTACTAAGTAAGTTCTTTAAACTTATTATAAAGAGCTAGTTCTAATACATGGTCAGTCTATACCTTAGAAATTAGTGAATTAAACAGCATGCTATGTTCAATTTTTGTTCTTCTTTTTCTTGTTTACTTCTTTGTTAAATTGGTAGCTGTGGTGCAATTGAGTTGGTTTTTTTTATGTGAGTTCAGCATGTCATAATCTGGTCCCTGATGTGTCCATTTTATTTAGGTGTGCCCCATCAGTCATGGGAGATTCAAGTGGATATATTCTGATGGGATGAATTTCGTGGATTAAAGCCAAGAAATACTGTTGTGGGATTGTATCTGTTAATTTTTGGTTTCAGTCTCTTTTGCTTTGAGATATTTTGTAATCTTCCTTCTAATCTCAGGCCACATTTAATCATGGCGTCAGACTTGTCTGTGGTTGAGCGTTTTCCAGAATGGTTCTAAAAATTTTTAAATGTCTACTTCTTCAGTATTTAAATTCTTTTTTTTTTTTTAATTTCATATATTGGTTACCAAAACTTGGATTAGTGGATATTGGTTTTAAACGTTTATTATTTGTATAATTATAATTTTTTTTATCACGTAAAAATATTATTGCCGTTATATTTAACATTAATAATACTATGGTTGTTTGTTTTTTTGTCAGGCGAGACAAGGCTGTACAAGATTTGATTCTGTCCTATGAGAAATATGAAGAACTGCTGGCCAAGTCACAGAAAGGGGTTGACTATTACAAGAAGCTGTTAGAGAATGTCTCCAAAACTTTGGAGCGTTGCCGCAGTGAGTGCAAAGTGCGCCAGGAAGAGAGGGAGATGCTGCTTACCAAGTTTGCACCTAAAGGTATCCTTCTTCTCCTACATTTATCCATTCTATGTGGAGAAATATTGTAGTTTAAACCAAGACTACAGTATAAAGAAAATGAAGAGAAACACAAACTATTATAGAATCCCAGATTGTAGTAGGAGCAAAGATTGTAAATAATGATTTGCAGCTCAAAAAGACTCATTTCTGAACAAAAAATAAATAAGATTGCTCTAAGAACCAATGTGAGCCAAGTTTGCTGTGGGTAAAGTTATAGCTGTAACAAGGGGCTTGGTAGCTAAGTGATTAAAGCGCTTGGCTTCTTAACCTGGGGTCCTGGGTTTGAATCTTGGTGTGAACACTGGGATTTTGAATTTCATGATTTTATTTTAGGACACCCCTGAGTCCACCCAACTTTAATAGGTACCTGACTTAAGTAAGGTAAAGTAAAGGCGTTTGGTTGTTGTTCTGGCCACATAACACCCTTGGCCAAAGAAATACAACCTTAACATCATCTGCCCTATAGATCCCCCAGACTGAAAGGGGAAATTTTTTTACTTATGAGTTGTAAGAACTAGTATAATAAACTAATACTATTTAATAACATGACTTCTATATACAGTTTATTTGTATATTTTCTTTCATAACATGTAATATATAATCAGGTTTGTCATCTATAGTTACAATGGGAATTCAGAAAGCTCAAAATTACATTTTTAAGAAAAAAGAAAGAAAGATGTTTGTATTTGTCACCACGGGTTTTATATTGTTGTTGAAATGTTACTGTTGCACTGCGTTCACTGTAGGCGTGGAGGTGACATGCGGGTTCATTCATTAACTTGTTAATAGTAGACTCGTCAGGATCAATACTCTATACGTACTAACTTCACTTGTAAAATGAGGAAATAACTCGTCTTATAGCAGACACAAATAATACTTTAATAAGTACAAATATATACACCACTTGTAGGAAATGATACACAACTTCAGAATGATTCAAATATCCATAAACGAATGATTCACCAATAACTCATAGTAAATAACTTCAGTCCATTACAAAATCTTAAACAACTTTATCAAATCAACTTCTTGTAACAACTACATACTAGTGACTCTCTCAAAGTTTCTCTCTCAACTGACTGTTCACATATGATTAAAAGTGTTCACATTCTCACAACATGGTAGTGAATTAAGTTCATAATATATTAACTGGGGTGTCCACCCAATGGCACCAACTTTGAGGTGGTGACAGTATTTTTTTTAAGTTTTATTTTTATTATTTGACAGTTCCTGCACCATCTCGGCCATTAGCTCCTAAACCTGGTTCCAATACTGAGGCATCTTCATCATCCTTGACCAACCCTGAGATGACCAACCCTGAACCTAATCTGAACCCATACTTACCAGATAAAGACTTCTCCTCATTACCTTCCCTAGACATGCACTCCTCTGTTGCCTTTCAGAGTTTGCCGCACAGCTTTGAAGGTCCCAAGCTGAAGGACTTTTTGCCTTTCATGAAACCCAGGAGTTTTGGTCCTAAAGGTGGAGCCCCATCTCCTCCAGTTGCTCCAGAGAATCCTTCCTCGGAATATGGGGGTGATCAGGGCTACCATGGCTTAGATCCAAGCCTGGCTTCTGTCCTACCTGCCACACTGGCTCAGTATTTGGCTTCAAAGTCTTCAGGGATTTCCACAATGGCAGGAGGGGCACGGCACACTCCATCCCCACAGAGCTCAGGACATGGATCTCCTCGTCATTCATCAGCCAGTGTTATTCAGCCTGGCTCTTACTTAGCGAATTCTTCTGTGGACCCAGCAACACTTCCTCCAGTCCCTTCACTACCACAGAATATGCAGGCCCCGAATAGATATAATCCTGTTGACCCTGGTAGTATGTCTGAACAATTTAGACAGTATTCAGTCAGTTCTGTGCAGCCAGGGAGCCAGGTCAATGCACCTCTTGGATTCTCCCAGCAACAGCCGCCTTCCAACCCAATGAACATTGTTTCCTCCATTAGACAACCCATTGTCTCTCCAACCCTAAACTCTGTCAACCAAGCTCAGCCACATGCAGCTTTTTCACAACCCTCAGATATGGAGAAATACCCTCTTCAGATGCCCCCACAGCAACCCGTGCCTCGTCAGTCAGGTTATGGGCAAGCCCAGGATGTAAATAAAACCCAGTATCAAAATTTCAATGCTCATCTGGGTTATCCAGGGAACTCCAATCAGAAGCCTTTTACAGATCAGGGTCACACTCCTTTAAGCCATTCCAATAATCCACAAGAGCAGAGTCTTCCTGGGCAAATGGCACAAAATCAAGGATATGTCCCACAAAATTCAGGAGTGATGGGACAAAATCAAGGATATTTTCCTCAAGGGCCTGGGAATTTGCTGCAATCCCACGGATATGTTTCACAGGGGTCAGGGCAGATGCCACAAAATCAGGGATATGTTACACAAGGACCAGGTCAGATTGCGGCTGGTCAAGTGACAATGCAACCAGTTTCTTTGCAAACACCTAGTCAGACTCCAGCTGGTTCAGGACAAGTTTCATCTATTCAAGCCCCCACTTATCCAGCACATTCTAGTCAATCTTTCGGCAATATGAACTACAATGTTCGGCATCAGACTCCTGTTTCCTCATTTGGAGACAACATTTCCACCAATAGTTTTCAGAGCTATCAGAATTTTCAACCAGGCATGCAACCTCAGTACCTTCCCACTGGACAACAAACTTATCAGTCAGGAGTAGCTCAGCAAACCAATTCCCCACACCAGAGTCCAACAAAGAATACAGATTATAGCAAGCAGATTCCTGTGGTGGGACCCATGCAGGGGTTAAGACCAGGAGAACAAAATCAGCCATGGCTGCCTTCATCCCAGCCATCTCAATATCAAAACTCTACCTACCAGAACCAGACTAGTCAACCTTTTAGTGCTGTCCCTCAGACTGCCATCAGTGCAGGAAATCAGTTCCAAAACCAATTTCAAGGTAATCAGAGCATGACACAGAAAGGTCAAGGCCAGACTTACTATCAGGCCGTGACTCAGCCACAGCAGCCTTATAGTACTAACATTCCTACTAGTCAACAGGTCTTAGCACCTGCTCAGCCTGCTCAGCAACTTTCCACACAGCAATCTGCTGGTTTTCAACAGCCTGCTCATATACCCCAGCAGGCTATGGCAGGAACGTTTCAACCCCTTCAGCAACCATTACAGGCAGGAGGTCATGGACAGATGCAACAATTGCCCTCTCAGTTTCCACAGCAATTGGCATTCCAGCCTTTGCAGAATCCTGGTCAGCAGCCTGGGCCAACCCCTCCTCCTCAGCATTCCAGTCAGTCTGGACACATAGCTCCAATGCATCAGCTGCCTAGACAGATGGCCCCACTACCTCAGCAGTCTGGGCAGATGGCCCCACTACCTCAGCAGCCTGGAAAGATGGCTCCAATGCCTCAGCAACTAGGGCAGATGGCTCCAATGCCTCAGCAGCCTGGACACATGGCCCCAATGCC
>JADKLZ010005465.1:7244196-7259010 GCA_021533235.1 Biomphalaria straminea | reverse complement strand
CTATCTGTCTAACTGATACAAAGTTTGAACATGTTTTTTCTCCCATTTTCCGTTCTTGGATCAAGTTAAAATTTAGTTGACATTTTATGTAATTATTCATTGTCGATGACAAATCAATCCTGAAATTAACCAATTAGTTAATCATTTAGTAGTAATTAATTAATTTTGTTTTATAGAGCAGAAAGGGAGCTAAACCCTGTAATTTTCACAGAAATGGCAGTGATTGGCTGTTCTTTCCCCTAAATAAGCTTTGTTTTTAACAAGTTTTTTTTTGTATTGCTTGTTTAAAATCTATTATTCAGGAGTTATTAAGAGCAAAATAATTTCTCTTACTTAAAGTCATCAGCTTGATTTGGGAGAAATGTTCTTTTGTTTTCATTTTTAACACTATTTGAGAACAACAAAATTTTAATGTTATTACAGTAATATAATGAGACTTTTTTTTCTTTTTTTTAACCTTACATAGACCAAACAAGGAAGAACTTTAGTCCATCTGCAGTTTAAAAATTGGCCTGTCAGGTATGTTTTTAACCCATCAAAAACATTTTCTTGTTTTTAGTATAGTCTGAATCATTTTAAACATGGCGTGATCACTTACTGTGTTATGCTTATTGTCCTTTGTTTCTTGCTGTAGTGGTTTCCCTGATGATGTCAGCAGTATCTTAAGCTTCATCTCTGAGGTGCACAGCTTCTATCTTCAGCAGAGAAGTTTAACTAAACCCATCATAGTGCATTGTGGGTAAGTTATACATAATCATGAAAATGTGATACATTTGATTACCTTCAATTTCTTATGTAAGAATTTTTACAACAGAAGACATCAGATATGTTTATCAAGCTTATTCATTACTTTATCCTTTTATTTTTACAAAGCTTATATCAACTCATTCTGTCTAACTGCTAGAAATTTTCAGACCTGCCTACCGTTACCCAAAATGTGTATTTGTTATGCTAATTCTCCAAAAAATGACAGCGAGTACGCAAATAAGAGTTTAACCCGTCGCATTACGCATTTCGGATCTTTTTTCCCCCTCTCTAAACTAGCCTACTGGCGGTCACGGAGGTCACGCTAAGCGGCACCTTCGACATAGAGGTGACGCACTAAGCCGTCCTATGGGGGGGGGGGAACAGAAAAGGTGGGGTGGACACATTGCGCCCAGATCTATATATATACATTGATTGGAATCAAGCAATTAGATCTAGTCTACAAATGAAGAATGGGAGATTGGCGGGTTGGTACCACGCGAGGAGAGTGTTGGGAGTGGCGGGTTGGTATCATTTAATCTTCATCGTGACTTATAGAAATTAATTAATTTGGAGCTTTAAAAAAGTCGAATTAAAAAAAAAAACCAAAAAAAAACCATCATTCCCATATTAATTTTAATAAAAAATATCGAAGCGCTATTGATGCAAAACATTGTATTTTAGCTAGACGTCTAGATCTAGAATAATCTGGATCTGTATATATAGACCTCTAGATCTAGGAATCTAGATTTTGATTTAGATCTATATGCTTACTTACTAAATCCTTTTTACTCCCAGGGGAGCAGAGGGCCTCTCCACCGAACTTGTTTCTGAGTAGCTTTCTTCATCTGCTCCCATGTCATTCCAGTACCCTTTTAGATTTAATTAAGAATTAAATTCTAGAAACTAGATCTTATCTAGTTTATTGATCTTATTTTAGAATTAGGTTAAAGATAAAGAAGTGCAATGGCTAGGTCTAGATCTCTATTACTATTTCTAGATTCTATAATTATAGCCTGTAGTATAGGCATAGGCCTACTATTAGAAATTAACAAAATGTAGTAATAGTAATATTAGTTAGATCAGGGGTCTCAAACACGCAGCATGTGGCCCGCGAAACTATTTTGTGCGGCCCGCGACCACGTCCGCGAATTAAAAAAAAAAATTGATAAAATTTACAATAACCACATTTAAGCCGTGAAATGATTTACAACTGCACAAATCAGTAAATGAGGTATCATTGTCGCCCAACGACCACTTAGGCTTTCAGCAGAAGCTGGGTGAACGGTGGCCTGATTCTAACAGCTGGACCTTATGCAGTCATACACTGCATTCTGCATTAAGAAGCACTCTGTGGCAAAAGTCTACAAATGAAGAACGTGATGGATGTTGTTGTGAAGACTGTGAACGTCATACGTGCACGGGGTCTCAACCACAGACAGTTTGTATTATTTCTAGCTGATTTAGAAACAGAATACAAAGAGTTGCTGTATCATGCGGAAGTCAGATGGTTGAGTCGTGGAAAAGTGCTGCAGAGATTTTTTGAGCTGAGACGGGAATGTCAATGAAAGACAGAGACATACTGAAGCTCAGTGACCCAATGTTTTTGTCAGATCTTACTCTTTTACTGACATCAAGCAACATCTCAATGCACTTAATTCACAAATACTGGGCACAAAGCAGCTGATTACCGTGATGTTTGACCGCATCAAATCATTCAGATGCAAGCTGACTTTGTGGGCCACTCATCTGGCAGATGGCTTATTTTTCGACAGAGCATAACGGTTGAACCACAGCGCCTGAAAGATTACGTAGACATCTTCTTCAGGCTACTGAAGGATTTTGAATACTGCTTTCAGCAATTCACTACTCTCGAACCACAGTTTTTCCTTGTTGCCACTCCGTTCGCAGTTGACGTGAAAAAGACATCTGACGAGACATCTGCAGTAGGCCTAGTAATTATTATTTTTTTTTAATATTTTTTTTTTGAAACTACAGTTTCTGCTTTTTTATTAGTGACACAACGTCAACTTATCGCAGTAAACTAAACTGCCTGTGGTTGTAATAAACTACACTAAATGTAACTAATATTTTAGCATTGACAGTAGTGTTCGTAAAATTTAATGAAAAAACATTCTCTTTTCATGGTACGGCTCGCTGACTGGTTGTTACTTTCCAGTGCGGCCCACATGCTGATATGAGTTTGAGACCCCTGAGTTAGATCTATCTAGATCTAGTAGTAACTAAGTTAGGTAGATCTAGTCTGTAAAGTGTAGAGGGACAAAAGCTCTGCAATTATTAGATCTGGTCAATCTAGATTCTAGATTTATATTTATTTAGACTAGAAATTTTAGTTTCTAAATTTACTAGTTAGTGTAGTAACATCAGGACATCACATTATATTTGAATCAAATTATCTAACTATTCATAGGTCTATATTAATATATATATATATATAAAAGGAAAACAAAGGCGTATGTATGTATGTATGTATGTATGTATGTCCCCGTATAGAAATCAAAACCATTTCACCGATCTTGACAAAACTTGACAGAAATGTTCCTTGGGTACTAACTTAGACCTGTATGTATGAATTGTAGCCCTAAAACAAACTTAAAACCCTAAAAAAAAATAAAGTTTCCCAAGTCTATTACAGCTATACTTTTTTATGAACTAGGCTTTTTTTACAAATGTTGACATGAGAAAAAGATCGAAAGGATTTAGATCTAGATTATTCTAGATCTAATTTTAAGAAATACACTTTGCACTTATAGATTTTAACTTTGACGCATGAAAATACAAAATATAGTCTAATGATTTAATTATTTAACAAAATTAACCTTCGAATTTGTGTTTCAAAAGGATTTTTACATAAATTCGTTCTTTGTATCTGCGAATATAAAAATCCTGTTGAACATAGTTGCATTAGACATTACCGAAAGGTTACAAATCTCTCTATTCCTAGATCTAGATCTAGGTCTAGAACTAAAGATGATAGAACTTCTCTTCGCAAAGATAGTTTAAAGCTTTAACACTTGAACATACTAATTATAGTCCATTCATTTCATATTTTAATCAAATTAACATTGAAATTTGTTTTCTAAAGCATTTTTACATGATTGCAACTATTATCCTATTATCGCGTAAAATAAGGTCAAGTTTCTATTTATAGCTCCATTAATGATTTCTTTTTTAACGTGAATTCGCGCATTCGCTTTACTTTAAACATTATTATTTTCTTTGTTTCTAATGCACAATATCACTGACTACATCAGCATTACGCAAATTAAGACCCGCGGACAGCGGGTAATATCTGTCTAGTATATATATATATAATACATATATATAATTATATATAATATATATAATTTTAATAGCATTTCGGTTTATACGGTTAAAAAAGTCGTTTGTGTGTGTGTTAAACATTGAGGTCCCAAAATACACATTTTGACCCTCAGGAATACACATTTGGACTTTTTTAGGTAGGCAGGTATGAATTTTGTACAAATTATTTCTTCCCCATACCATTCTCAGATCAATTTGAAACAATTATTCCTTCGAGTTGACAACATATGAATCAATATATATATATATAAAAGTGATAGGAAATTTCTGAAAAGTTTTGGAATTCTGACAAAATGTGGAATTTTTCCCCTCGGTATTTCTGACAAAAAACTCATGTAGTTTAATTAGTCTGTAACATTTTTCAAAGGAAGATACAAAGTAAAATTAATTTCTGCTTGATTTAAATAGAATTCCAAAGCTTCTTATTTAGATCTCTGCCACATGGCGATTCACAAACGAGGGTGTAGAATATTTCTTAAAATTTTCTAAAAGTATGTTCCCACCACTGAAAAAATTAACCAATTAGTTAATTAATTAATTATTTGTGTTTTATGTATAGGTTATAGTTTGATGTATTTACTTAATAGTGCAGTATGTTAGATAATGTGAACATCATATTGCTTCTTATATTTTCAGCTTGGGTATTGGACGCACTGGAGTGTTCACCTTAGTCTACGCTGCCGTGCAAGAGATCCTACATGGCAATGGTTTAGTTGACCTGCCAGGTCTGGCCAAACGTATGCTGCAGAAGAGACGGGGAATCTTGAATAAAAAAGAGCAACTCAAGTGCTGTTACGATGCTGTGCTTTATTTCTCAGAGGAGTATTTAGAGAAACGTAAGCTGATGAATCCAATGCTATTTAAAACCTCTGACTTGAAACTTTTATTATCTCTTCACAACAAGAACTCTTTTTGGTGCTCATTAAACCTAGTCTTTATTTTTTTAGGTTAGAAAAATTCAAGTTTACTTAAAATACATTGAAAAAAAGTCTGGCTAATAGTAATTTGTTAAAATGTTGTTTTCTTTGTTGCTTTTTTGCAGGTGGGATGCTTGTAAAAAATCCTCACTTCAAGAAGCAGCTGCCTCGTCAGTCACCCAAGCATCAATCCCATCAGACCCCTGCAGCCGACGACATTGTTCTCGGTACTGTGGACCTACAGACCATCCGAGAGAATGTGGGCAAGCTTCATGTTCAGACCTCAGAAGTTAACAAGCGGGAGGACGTGGCTTCTGAGCCCACAAACCTGAGCAAGAGGTCCTCCATCACCAGTTTACCTGATGTTGTCCAGCAGTACAACGAGCCGAGCCTCGGGGAGAAATCCTGCAGTAGCAGCTACGGAAGTGATCTGTCCAGCCTTGGGCTTCAGACTACGCACATTGATATTGGGGCTCCTCCTGTAGGTCAGCATGACCAAAAGAGCGATTCGTCAAAACCCACAGCAGCCAAGCACTCGGCCAGCGATCAGATTTTAAATGGTCAGCAAGATCCCAGTAGCCTCCCCGCTTCACTTGCCCAACTGCAGGACCCAACCACCTTCACCATGGGCTCGCCTGATGCCAAGAAGAGAAACAAAATTACTAAAGCCAACTTCAACCAGTCCCAAGGTTCCCTTCAGAGTGGTCAGTCAGACCCAGGAGACCCACTGGGCAGCTTAGACCCGCTCTGGACATTAACCAAAAAATAAACTGATTTTCTATAGTAAATTATTTTAATGTGGAGTTTTTGGAAATTTAATCGAACAAATCCATTGTTGCTCCAAAATCCATACTTGCTCTATTACAGTGCAGTCGAAGCTCATTATTTAAAACCTTGTTAGGAATGCTGAAGTTTGACAAAGCTCCTGCTGCTCAGAATAAAAATTACATTTGAAATAAGATGGGTTCTTATTCAAGGAAACTAGATATCATAGACTTTGACTGTTCTATGTTTTGTGATTGCACAATAACATGAATTGACCACTGTTTGAACTTACTTTGTGTGTATATTTTTTATTGTTCAGATTCATCAGTCTTTCTGGTCTAGATTCATGGCACTTGACAGAACAAAGTCATGTGACCATGAACTCTCACACAAGTCATTGTGGGGTGCTTTTGTTGAAGTGCTGTGTTTCAAGATATGCTATTTATATATTGCTCTTAGGTGTGGCAACTTGTTTGTTTATCTCATTCATATTGTGAACTAATTTTGTTTTGGTTTTTCATTGAATTGATTCTATCATACCCACACCATTGTTCAATCAGCCATTGAATTAGATGCTGGCTAAGGATTGGTAAAGGGATACCTGCTTGTTCTATAGTGTTTAATGATATCTACATTGTAAACTAGATATTTGCATTGTAAGAAAGGTTCCTGTTTAAACTACAGTTTACATATGAACCATGGGGAAAAAATGTGTATGCTTTTATTTTGTGTTGGAGATATGTAAGCAGAAGTCAAAGTTTTCTAAATGTATAATTTACAGACCTTACTTTGGGGTTATGACTCAGTGGGAACAGTCTTAGCTTCCCCAATGATTGTCTAGTGATTAAATCCAGGGAAAGGCTAATTTTTTTTCTTTTTTGGAAGATGTAATTAAGTCAACTCTAAAATGTTTCAAGGAAAATAAAATTGGTTGGTTGTGACATCACTTAGCACCCTCATGAACACTTAATGTTAGGTTAGAATGGGAGATACAATTATAAAGTAAAGGGGTCAAACAATGAGTGTTCTATATATATACACATAAACATTAAGGTAACACTTGGTGGACAATTTTTGAATAAGAGAAAATGGTGAATTAAATTTGGCCATATGATGGAAACGTCTTACCTGGACAATAACCACAGACCTTTGAATTAAAATCTCAAGCAGCAATAAGAACGGGATAAATACAACAAAGAATGCGAGAAAAAATCTGATCTGTTGTGTTCACCAGTCCTGCGCTGTCCAATCAGAATTTAACAACAGTTTCATGAGCACCCCACCATACTTGCATCACCAACAATCCTAAGAGAGCAGAACACAACCATGTTGTCATTAGGCTTTTGACTCACTAAGGTCTGAATTTAATTGTATATCTCTCTACAAAACAACTTAAAGAAGCTAATAAAAGTAGGTTGAGTGTGTAAGTAGAAGCTGAAAGCATGACAAATTTGAAGCTGTGCTGAACCAATAATGTTTCAAGGTGAATTATTATCAGAAAGATCCTTTTTTTTAGGGGTATCTAGATAGTTGTGTACTGTGTTAACTTTTTGATATAGTTGTTAGTGCCAAGGTTCCATGGTTCATGCCTTGGTCAGGAGTTTCCCTTACGTCAAAATTTAATTCCTTTTCTTTCAATACAAAATATTATACCTAGTGCTGCCTTATATAGGTAACATGTAGGTAGCCTCAATTTGAAACTACTTACTTAGAATTCCTAAACATATGAATGTAAAATCTGCATTTGTAGCCTGCAGTATTTATTCTGTGTTGTAAATATCAATCTCAGCTTATAGTGCTCAGACATGACTTAAGTACTGCTCTTTTACATTAACTTAACCAGGTGATCATAGTTTCAGTTCCTATATAGGCCCTAATTTCTCCTGACACCAAATAATTTGCCAGTGTTTTGTAAAGTTTTTTCACATTTTTTTTTGTTTTTTGTCTATATATGCTCATCACTTGCTTTTCATATTATTCTGTAGCCAGTAAATATTTGCATGTACATCAAGTGATATTAATCTAATACACCTTTTTTTAATTTATTGACCACTATTTCTCAGTTACAACAGCTCAACAACTCTCTCATTCCCATTTGATGTATTGATTTTGTATACAACTGTATACTGCCTGCCAATGATTTTCATCATCTCTTGTGTTCACTTGATTAATTGTTAACACAAATATTTAGAGTGTACATGATTTGTGTGTAGGATAAATCACCAGCTATTAATTCATAAAAGATTTTTAGAAAGGGTGAATCATCTATAAATTATTTCTAAAATTTAGTGTATCATTTTAAAATTAAACAACTTAAGTTTGGTATAGACTAAGGTGATGATACAATATCAGGAACACTGTCATGTTAAGTTACATTCTTTAAAAATTAAATTTGTTAAGTATTTAATATTTTTTTTTTACATTTTAAATATTTTTTTTAAATTCAAAGCTCTAGTTTGTTGCCAACTTTGAACATTTCCATTTTGTAAATCTTATTTGATGAGTTGTAATCAAACTTGATACTTCCTGTATCTACTGGGACAAGTGCAACAGTTTCCATTGCTCACTGTTAGACTATTATTCTCTAGATTGTGCACATATCTGTTTTCTTCTACCAAATTAACTGGAAGTTATTGAACAAAAGTTGTAGTGTTCATTTTGACTTTATTGCACTGTTTGAAATATTCCTTTGCCAATAGATTACACATTAATTACCAACATGTGGAAGTAGCAACTACTAATGACTGGCTATTCTTCACTTCATGACAGTTTTTCACAGTTTTTCAGGATAAACTTGACCTGTCCTAGCTTTGGGGCCTCACAACCTTGATGTATGAGTAAGACATACTTATCTTCTCTTTTAAAAGGAATGTCTGTAATGTCAATGTATAAAAGAAAACGTGGTGGTTGAGCGGTAAAGCGCTTGGCTTCCGAATCTTGGTAAAGACTGGGGTTTTTTTAATTTCAGGATCTTTGGGCTCCTCAGTCCACCCAGCTCTAATGGGTACCTGATATTTGTTGGAGAAAGTAGAGGCGGATGTTGTTGTGCTAGCCACTACACTCCGTTAATTGTGGACCACATCAAATGGATTACCTTTACATCATCTGCCCTATAGACCCCAAAGTCTGAACTGGGTACTACAATATAGAATGCAGGAAATCAAAGCTGTCTTGGGTCTCTCATAAACAAAATTCTCAAACAAATATTTGGTACAGAGAAAGTTTGCTGCAAGGAATGAAGTTAAACATTGAACCAGTCAGATGTTTAGTGGAAACATTTTTGATCAAGATTTGACTGTTGTGGCATTGATTACAATATTCAAAGTGGATCACATTTTTTTATTTTATTTACTTGTCTATGTTGTTATCAGATACATAAAAATATCTAAACAACTAAGACGAATGTGAATGTAAGACACATATTGAGTAAATAGTTGTTTTTTGAATTGTAAAATGTGAATGTAAGACACATATTGAGTAAATAGTTGTTTTTGAATTGTAGAAATCTTTTTAAAAAAAAAAAGAATTTATATAAAAAAAAATTCTTATGAAAATTTTTATGAAGTTTTTGTGAACAAAATGGTCATTTAATAAGTCCCTTACCTAAGTTATGTAACTTTGAGTACTTTTTAACTTGGCACCACTTATGTTAAAAAAACAAAAAAAAAAACATTCCAAAACAAATATTTTCAAGTGTAACATAATTTTAACTTTGAAAATGTTTTTTGTATTGTTTTCATGTCTTTGCACTTCTATATTTTCCAGTTTGGTTTCAGCGTTTTGTTTTCAATATTTTAATTGTAATAATAACTAGCAATACTGTATCATGACTGATAAAACAAAAAAAAGAAAAATCGTTACATCTGAGTGCCTCCCTTTCTATCTACAAGCCCACTAAAAAAAAAAAAGAAGTATTTTTTTTTATTTATTCC
The DNA here is from genome assembly GCA_021533235.1 of Biomphalaria straminea. Lineage (NCBI taxonomy): Eukaryota > Metazoa > Mollusca > Gastropoda > Planorbidae > Biomphalaria > Biomphalaria straminea. The sequence continues at coordinate 7,249,307 of JADKLZ010005465.1, read as the reverse complement.
CAGTCACAGTCTTCTTAATTCAACTAAAACACTGCTTAAGTAAGACAGGTCTTCTCACAGGGTGGGTCTTGTTAATTAAACTAAAACACTGCTTAAGTAAGACAGGTCTTCTCACAGGGTGGGTGGGGGGAGCCCCATTCTTGCATTTTTTAAAAATGCATCTTGTAAATATATTTGTAGGATTTTGACATGTGGGGAGAAGGCAGAGGGGCCCACACACACCCAGTTTTCTGGGGCACAACTATATTTGACAGCGGCATGTCTGTATTTGGACAAGTGGGGATTCAGTCCGCTTAATTTGGTTGTGCCATGAGACCAGAACTTTTTCTTTGACCAATGACTTGTCTCTATCAGGTTTCCTTTCTGACATTTATTGTTTGAAGAAGTTCTAAAATGTATAGCAACCCAGTGTGAACAAATTTGAATGCAGTAATGCAGTCAACTAATAAAAAGTTCTCTTCATTCATACAATTGTTTTTAATTTCATCACTTTATTTCAATATGTAAATAAAGGACTTTGGCATGGAAATCACTGCTGAAACGATCAAAATACTATTGGTTGTGGAGTATGAGATTGTGGGCAAACTTTTGAATGGCCAAACATTAGAAGAAGTTGACTCATGTCTAACATAAGAGATAGAGGATCAATCAAAGAGATACAAACATGTTCAAGCTTGGCATTAGCTGCCATGAGCAGACTGGAAAATCTGAAAGAGTAACATCTGCTTCTCAATAAAATTAAACTTATTCGCCAGTGGTCTTAAGGAAGAGTAGAGAGAGCACGAAGCTGACTGGACCGTGCACAAGAAGTAAACAGGCCCCTCTCATGATATCCTGCCAGTATGAACATCATTTGCTATCGTTCAAATAGTTTTTAATGTGTTATACACCAAATGTAAAACAAATGAGGTCAAGGCTAATACAGATAGTATTATTAGTCTATGTGTTTAAGAGACTGAAAATGCATGCACAAGTTGGCAAGACTAGCACATGTCTAAAAAGTTCCCCCTTTCAGACATTACGGTCTATAGGTCATCTGATTCTGTGGCCTATGGTTTACGAGGGTATCATGTGGCTAGCACAACGACCAACTGCCTTTACTTTTCCCCATCTAATGTCAGGTACCCATTAGAGCTGGGTAGACTCAGAGACGCCCAAGGATCCCGAAATAAAAATCCCAGCCTTCACCAGGATTCGAACCCGTGACCTCCGGTTCAGTGGCCAAGCGCTTTATTGCTCCACAACCGCGCCTCACAGGTCTAAACCAAAACATCAAAGGAGAATTCAAAAAGGGCTGTGAGGATATCTTATAAGTATTGATTTAGTTATGGTTAGAATCGATCTAATGGATAAAAATAGATTTCTATATACAAGTTAATTTTGTGTAACAGAATAATAAAACAAAACACCATTATTTCAATTACTGCAATTTTTTTTTTAATACAACTGATCATTCATAACATACATAGCCAATATAGTTCTATGACTTGTTTGTTCTCTAGACATATCCCTTGGAAACCAACAACAGATAATGTTATCATTAAAAAACATAAACATTTCAGCAAACATGACGAAACAAAATTATTTTTTTTTTACCCTTTTCTAAGATGAAAATGAAGTAAAACTTCAAATCAGCGCACATCAAGTGTAGAATAACAACAATGCATCACAAGATTCAGTAACAACGGAGCGACACCGGGGCATATACAATGGTTTTTTTTGTCATTCAAAATGTGCCAGCAGGAAAAACCCTTTATGCAGAGATTTAACTGTAGTAGTGTCTCCCACTATGGCCAGGTAAGATTTGAGCAAATGACCAAATCTAATTATTTAACAATGCAGAACACAAAAGGACTACTAGCATAATATATACATCAGAATTTATGTACTATCAGTAAACTCCATACAGTTGTAGTTTACAGTATAAGACACAACAAATGAACACAATGCCATTTGTCGTAGAATGGAATGAAAGTTGATCAACTCTCTGCTACACAAGTATTCAACACACCATCATTCTTAGGACCAAGACTTGACTATCAAAGCAGTTTTTTTTCTGTGAGTTTTTTTTTTTTTCTTCTCAAAGTGTGGTCTGGTGAAAGTATTGCACTTAAAGAATGGGAAATGAATTTTAAAAGCACCTTTGACTACATTTGTTCTTATATTTAATATTATAATAATAATATGATTTATCATGTTTCGAAAGCGCATTGATAACTAAGTGAATCTCTCTCTTAATGCTAAATATTTTACTAGTAGAAACAAAAATACAATTCTTGGTTTTGTACTATTAGGCCTATAATATTATCTATAAAAAATCCTTTGAGACAACAGTAATGTCTTATATTTATTCTATTTGAAAACAGTTAGAAACAAGTCTGGAAAAAGGCATCAAAAACCATATTATAAAAATTACCAGATTATATGCTTTCTAATATTAAAAGAATGGTTTAAAAAGGCTTCTTTGGTTTAAAAAAATCTGGACAACACCGGATAGGCATGAGACTTAAAAAAAAAAAAAGAACAAATTTGCAGATAAAAATGTTTCCATTCAATCAACATGACCAATATGTACATATGTCAAAACATCTTATCAACTGAGGGTTTGTAGTTCAAGTACATGTGTAGACAGAAGCGGCCTTAGGGTTGGCCAGTGGGGCAACAGCCCCAGGCTTCGCACTTGAGAGGGCCATTTTTTCTTATTATTCTCTAGTTTGTTGATTTTTTCATGCAAATTGTTACTGCCTCATTGGTTATGTAGATTAAAGGGACAAAATCAATACTGGGGACAAAATCTTATTTTCTCGGAAAAATTACAAAACAGGATGTAATGCAGTCAAATGGCCAATAGTACAGTATCTACCTAGGGTAGCATATTTTGTAACAATAAGGCCTACAGCATAAGAGGTGGAAGAGCCTGTTAGCGTGATGTGGTATTGTATATTGTTATGACATGATTAGAACATACATTTAGTTCGGGAATAATAAAGTGATAAGTTTTACTTAGTTACGGAAATGACGAAAAGTTAGATTAAAAAACAGAACTAATTTAAGCGACACTAAAAGGAGGACATTTATTATTGAGACTACAGACGGCAAGTACAAAAGGACACCGACGGATCCCTTATTAAGTATTTAACATATTTTTTTATAGTTGAATCGATTGTCGACTTCCTCTATTGCTTGTTTGGCATTTCGTCTGTGGTTGAGGATTACCTCATGCTTATTTCATTTGATATTTACCACGGCGGAAGAGCCATAACAATATATAGTTTATGCGACTCTGCGTATGACACTCTCTAGGCCCCGGGTATATAGCACTGGCCCTGGGCATCGCGTACTGCTAAAGCCGCCTCTGTGTATAGATACATGATTTCCATTATCAACAATATGCATGGCTCCATTGTGTATGCTACTATCTCTGTGTGGAGATTCTATTCAAATACAAACAACAACAAAATTGTTGAAGACATAAAAAAAAAACAAAAAAAAACTTATAAACAACACACACACAATTTTTTTCATCTAATGTAAAGTATTTTTTTTTGATGGATACAAAACTGGAGTCCATTAAAAAAAAAAAAGAAGTAAAATTAGCAAATATTTTACCAAAGTTTTTGTTTGGTGAATGAAAAGGCCAAAAACAAAACAAGTTAATGCAAATCTGATCTAAACAGTAAACAAATGTATGGCACTTTTTCAACACAACAGACTGTATATTAGGCTTGAATTTCATTGTAACATAAATAGTTACAATGAATTCAAAGTCATTTGGTTAGACTAATATCCAGATAGAGGCAAAAAGCACATAAACAAAAATGTGCCTAGTCAAATGCACTTAAATTTGAAGTAAAAATTAAACTTGATATGAAAATATAGACATATATATATATATTTATATGTACCGGTATAGATATATATTTTACAAATATTTCAATAATGCAAAAGATGATTTGGAAATGAGTTTTAATTGATAAATATAATATCGTCATGGTCAAATATTTTTTTAATTGATAGGTAACATTTGGAATAGAATTGAATGTTCTTTTATGTGAAGGTACGCCAAAAATTATGAAACTATTGATACAATTTTTGTTTATCATTAATATTTTTTGAAAAATAAATTTTTAGGTTTCCATAGAAAAAAAAATGAAACGACAGTGACGATATTATGACATATACAAGAATTACATTATATCGTAAGTGATCAGCACATTTCCTAAGTTGAAATATATGAAAATAAGACTTTTATGGCAAAGGTTCCTATAGTAAAATGTATACCTTCTGTTCAGTAAGGGAAGCCAATTATTACAAAAATATTTTGTTTTTCTTGAAAAAAAGATAAACTAGAATGCAACAAAAGACAATGCTTTGGTTTGAGCTCTACTAGCATTAACAGCAAGACTTTCTTCTCACTGACCTCCCTTGAATCTAAATATGCCCAAAAAAAAAGGCTATTTATCCAATTTCATTAGATGAGAACATATCTTATACTGATGGATAATGAAGGTCTGCCACGGAAGGAAAGAAAATGACAAATAATTGTAGAATAATTGAGGAAGAAGAATTGGTTGTGTCAACATGTGAGGCTTTTTTTTTTTTAAATCTTTTTGTTTGTATTTGTTTTATAAGTTTTGTTTACTCTTTCAGAATTGAAGACTATTTCATCCAAGCCCAAACCTCCCACAAAATGGCAGGGGATGGCGGTGGACAATATGACAATTCAAAGAATGTATCACACAACCTGGCAGCAAATCTTTTGCCAATCTTTACTTTTGACTCTCCCACGTAACAGAGCTCAAATACAGTAGCACCACAAAAGCCAAAGCTAAAGTTTTGTTTTGAAGAAGTGGAAGGATGAATGACAGAAAATAAAACCAGAATATATAGTCTATCTTAAGTGCTAAGCTCATGATCCCTACCACCCAAATCTCAAGCGCTTGAAGTAGCAGTCTTACATAAGTACCCAAAATGTTTAAGTGCAGTCTTGCAGAAATACCACATGATCAGGACTATCTCCCAAATTTGAAGTGCTTGGAGTATCAGAAATACCCCTTGGAATAAACTGTGAGAATTCTATGCTTTATTAATTACAGAACAAAAAAAAAAAA
>JADKLZ010005465.1:7223736-7233760 GCA_021533235.1 Biomphalaria straminea | reverse complement strand
ATAACAGAGAATAACAAATGTGGTCACATTACAACAAGAGCAAACTGAAAAAGTCACCTTGGTGGCTCATCCATTGTCAGCTAGGGGGTCTGGGGGGAGCGCTGCAAGCTCCCCACGCGGGGTTCTGGGCGACTTTAAGCGTCTTCTTGCGTTCTTCACTGCCAGAAACGCATTCTCCTAACATTAACAAGCAGTGTAAGTATTTATTTATTACGCGTTTTGACCGTAATACTATATTCGAGCTCTTGTAGTATGCTTTTTTTTATCAGAATAATATGCCAATGGATCGATAGTTAAACACTCTCTATATATTTGATTGTTTTGACGCGCTCAAATATCTGATGTCTTAAGAACCCTTTGAATATTTTTGTTTTGCTTTAAAAAAATATATGCGTACATATACATTGCAAATACATTGCAAATACAACAGATGTGCTTCTTGAAAAGAAAAGATACTCCACAGATACTTTGAGATTCAGACTAAGTCTTTGAGGCTCGCAGCCGAAAACAAAATGTCTTTGAAAAAGGATAATAAAAGGCTTGAACCATCAGTTCTAATTCAGGTCGATTTCCCCTTTGTTTTATTTTTAGAAATGCTTTTATATTTTTTAGTCTCGATCTATAACAAATTTAACTCTTTCTCTCCTAATTGACGATGCCAACGTTGCTTCGACCCCAATTAACTAAATTAATTTTGGATTTATAAGCTTTGTGCTGTGTAAAAAAGAACATGCATTCCTCTATAATTCAATACAAATATATCATTTTCTGATTAGAAACAAAAATGTTATTGAAGTCGAATCATAACAGGTGTCACATATGCCATTCTGGGTTTGTCTATGTTATTTTTATTTACTAGGGAAACTTGGAAAAACCTAGAATCTGGGTTCTTCTCCAAACTGGAAATACCAGGAAGTTATTTATAGTTTTTCTTTGTCTTTCTAGAATTTGAAATCTATTGGTTGATTTAAAAATAATTAGACATTTTTCTAAAAAACTAGGGCCAGGATATTGGCGGGGCTAGAAAGAACGCCAGTCGATAAAAGAATTTCTTATGAGCAAGTCATGTTTTATTAGAGCTCTGCTTATAAGCCTTTGTGATTTTATTTCATATCGTTTGATCTGCATTGTACATAAGTTGTACTTAAGTTAAATTTGAATTAAAGTTCCAAGTTATTTATTTATACGGAGAAGTTATTTGCTTGATTCCTAGATCGTAATAATTCAATATTGTATGATTTCAAGACTTAGTCCCCGGCAACACAAGATCATTCTTCTACTCAGGCAGCAGCTTCCTATAGCACTTCAAGTTAAAGTTGATAACATCATCTATCAATCAATCTGAAGTAGAGAAAAAGGACTTGTGATAACAGGATAGTGAAACACTAATGAGCTAATGAATAATACTATCGGAATAATGAAAATAACAAGGGAGAGAACGAGTTAATTACACAAGTTCGCTCAATACAAGCTTTAATTTTGTTTAAAAGTATTTTAAAATATTTATCTTGTCTTGTTAATATCTTTGCCGCCATGTCTGCTCTGCTCGAAAGAGTTGTTTTAGTTGCACTATACTTTCTAGAAAAAGAAAAAAATAGTGACGTCACAAAAGGCTACCTCGAGATGACCCTTTCAATGAACTCAACATTGTGTCTAGGACAAGATTTCTTAATTAACCGGTAAACATCATTCCATTGGAATTAAATTTCAAATATAACATTGCCGGGCATCTGAGGTTTTTTTTGTAATGTGGGAGTAAAATACCCATGGGGTAACCCTATTTGGTATGTATTAACCAGTTTACAATAAATCAGGGTTAATTTTTATCTTTATTTTCTTTTATTAAAAAAAATATTCATAAAACTTGTCAACAATATTAAAAAATAATCAAATGTGGTACATTATACTCCACAGTAGAATAGCAGAGTATGCACACCATGCTTTTCAATCTTTTTTAATTGTTAGACCCCACAGTAGATAAAAAGGACTTATGCGCAGGGGCGATCGCAGGATTCTTTTACAGGGGTGTGCAAGTTGCTACCTTTTGCTCAAAGTTGTAGGCTCAAGTTTCTTGCCACCTTAAGTCTTTTGCAATATTAAGTGCATTGTAAATACATGTATTTGTTTTATGAAATAATAATATTAAAAACTGATAAACATGTAAAATAAAAATAACCATATAAACAAGTTGTCAAGTTTATCCCTACAGTCGATCAGACAAACCTGCAAACTTGGACTGTGGCTGCCGAAACTCTTAATAACTTTCCTTAAAAATTGCTTCACGTCATAATGGACAAGCTGGCGATGAACGCAATCGTGCACAATGCTGCGAGTCTTCTTAGGGTTGCAGCTCTTGCATCGTTTTTGGATGAAGACAAAACAGGTTAAACTGAGCATTATTATTGGTCGAAAAGCGAAATGTTAATGAAGAAACTAACCAATCAAGATACGAAATGTTAATGAAGAAACTAACTAATCAAGATACGAAATGTTAATGAAGAAACTAACCAATCAAGATACGAAGTGTTAATGAAGAAACTAACCAATCAAGATACGAAATGTTAATGAAGAAACTAACCAATCAAGATACGAAATGTTAATGAAGAAACTAACCAATCAAGATACGAAATGTTAATGAAGAAACTAACCAATCAAGATACGAAATGTTGAGCCGAAATCCAAACATGTGGTTTTTGCTCTGTGTTTCTGTCCAACTCTGTCGACTGCTAGTTCTCGGCATCACCAATTCAATACCATGTTCGTCTGCCAGCAGTCTCGCCTCACTCGCCTTACTCAAGATGCCACCTCTGTAATGTTCCTTAGCAAGGTCAAGTTTTTTTTTTTATGTCAATGAGACTGCTAATGTGCTGTTGAGCTGCCACTATGTTAAATTGGACAGACCGCAACATCTGGGAAACTGGTTGAAGTATAGATAAATAATTGTTGACAATGAAAAGACAAATCAGAAAAAACGCGAGAACCAGGCTTCTATTACACATGCATAGTTTGTCTGGTTTAATTTGCAGCCATTATTTTAAGATCCGCCGAACACGAATGGATTCATATTTCTCAGTCCTTTATGTTCCAGTCAAAAGAGATGACACCAACAGCATGGCCTAGAGATGAAACGTCATTTCGGTCCATGAAAAGCGCAACGGACAAAGGCTGCTTTGTGGATATTTTCCACGAATCCTGACTGTTCTGGATGTTACCATCACGTTCTGGATGTTACCATCACGTTCTGGATGTTACCATCACGTTCTGGATGTTACCATCACGTTCTGGATGTAACCATCACTTTCTGGATGTTACCATCACGTTCTGGATGTTACCATCACGTTCTGGATGTAACCATCACGTTCTGGATGTTACCATCACGTTCTGGATGTTACCATCACGTTCTGGATGTTAGCATCACGTTCTGGATGTTACCAACACGTTCTGGATGTTACCATCACGTTCTGGATGTTACTATCACGGGGTAGCCATAGTAGTCTTGGCCGAGTAGTTAGGCCATGTCTAGATTGTAAATAATGTATTCGCTGACAATGACGTTACACGGACAGTGCGTCTCTCTGAACAGAATCTAGGAAATTTATGAACTGGAAATTTAGGCACCAGATATTTAGGCGCCTGGTAATTTAGGCACTCAGAAATTTAGACACTTGTAAATTAGGCACGTTTTGACAATGCTTAAAATTTGACAAATATTCATAATAGAAAAGAAAAGCTGACAAAACGGGGAAAAAATTACAATCATGAGAATGTGGGGAAAAAATGGCTCCGGATTAAGAGTCATATCATATAGAATTACTGGATTCAGGGGCGGGGAGGTAGAGATATTTCCTCGCTCATCGCTTCACCTCCAACACCAACCCTTAAGGTTGACGGATGATTTTTTGGTATTGATAATTAAGCTATTTGTGTAAATAATCAGTTACTAATGTTAATACTTTAATTATTTCAAAATTCAATTCAAATTTTTTTATTCAAAGTTATACAATAACTACAAGCTGTATGTGACTTAATGTGAGATTGAGCTTCGATACCTGGAGCTTCCTCACACCCTGACAGCATTAGACGAATGAAAGAAAGTATGAATGTTGAAAATACAAGTTGAGAACTTTCTCAGACACAGAGGCGTTAATGTCTCCTCATTAAAACAATTATGTCATGATATTCAACGAATAAGTCTTCGGGTTGTAATGACAGAGTGCAGAGATGAGTCCACAGAAAAGAGGTGTTTTTTAATCAATATTTGTACCAGTCGCTTGAAAAGCAGACCGAAGATGTAATTTTGAACAAGTCTGCAGTTTTTGCAGAGACATTTTTTTTTAATTTTGAACTTTAGGTGGTTTTAAGAAATGACTGTTTGGTGCGTGAGTGTGAGTGTGTGTGTGTGTGAGAGTGTGTATTGTGAGAGTGTGTGTGTGTGAGTGTGTATGTGTAAGAGGTTGTGTGTGTTTATTGTGAGAGTGTGTGTGAGTGTGTGTGAGTGTGTGTGTGTGAATGTCAGTGTGTATTTATGACAGTGTGAGTGTGTGAATGTGAGTGTGTATGTGTGAGAGTGTGTGTGTAGTCCATGCGTGCTAAGCATTCCTAATCATTCTACATAAATGTTATTTTTGCAATAAGCTATTTCGCTGATTGGACAAGAAGTCACACAATGTCATGTGAGAAATGAAATAAGATATAGAAACCTCATTAACAGGATCTATTCTATCCCAAGAGACTACGTTCCTCCTATGCTACCTTAATACTCTTTCGTCTATTAAATTCATTTCACGATTTTCAGCAAAATTTCTCAGTTGAAAGAAAATAGATATCTCTTTTAAACTCTACTGAGTCCACACAATAAAAAGATCAAAATTGTATCTTTAAACCTCTTCTTTGTTAGGAGAAGCTAAAACATGGATACGCAATAACTATTGCTTCCACCTGATTATAAAGAAACTAAATATTGATAATGCAATCGTTATGTTAAAAAATATTGTTTTCGCCTTTTTTTTTTGTTGACTAACTTAGTGTCTGTCATTGTCAACCATTTGTGTGTAAACCATTTTTTCGTTCAAATAATGGTCTGTAAACCAAATGTCAGGTGAAAAAAATTGTACAGATAAATTGTGGTTGAACCTGCTTGTCAGATGATAAAAAATATAATAAGAGCGAATTATCGTTGAACGAATTCTCTGTGAAAAATGTGTCATCATCCAACATGTACGTGTTTTTAAATTTTCCTTGGGGGCACTGTTCGAAGTTTACACCTTAGACCGCATTAACTAGTTGTCTGGCATGTCGGTCCCGTGATTTCCTAGTTGCACTGCATATCTCGGTGCATTCTTTGTAGTGCACTAGATAAAATAATGAAATTAACATTCGATATTTGCTGTCAAATTTCTTTTTTTTTTAAACGAGGAACTAAGCATAATGTTGTCCTTAGTGCAGTTATTTAAAAAAAAAAATACTCCAGTATGGTAGAATAGCACAATGGTCAGACAATACAAAGAATAGCTGTCAAAGAAACTTGATATTCTGAACATGACTGTCTTTATAACAAACAATGCTGATGGCTAATTTTACGCACGCCCATTTTAATAATATATTACAATTTTTTTGTATATAAGTTAAAATAGAAATAATTTTGAGGAAATTTTAAAAAAATGCAAATAAAATTTGATCCTTTTTTTTTTTTTTTTTACAAAGCTTACAGCAATACACTCTGGCCGAAAGTTTGTACACGTTATTTCTCCGACACCCACTCTCGGATCAAGCTGAAATTTAGCACAATTATTTCTTTTACCTGACAATACAAGAGTCAATTTAAAAAATTAACAAATTAGTCAATTAAATAAATTACTTTGCTTGGTATTTCAAACAAGGGAAAAATATAGTAATTAACTGTTGGTGATAAATTACTTTGTTTGGTATCTCAAACAAGGGAAAAATATAGTACTTGACTGAAATGGTGGTATAATCTGAATTAGTCCCCCTTTATATTAGGCTGCCGTCGTAGGCTTAGTGAAAACTACCATGAAATAGAAATAACAAATAACCCTACAATCTTGTATGTTCACGGACTCTCTGTTAGCAGTTTGGTTACCGCATTGGCTTGAGAAGCTTGAGAAGGCTTTGACCCACAGGTTCAAATTCCCATTTTTTTTAAATACATTTCTTTCTTGTTATTCAAGCAAGTTATTTTAAGAACATCTCTAGCATCAATGTGTTTCATTAGTTATAAACATAGTGAGATCTCAAATGACAAACATATGCATTTTTGTTATCTATATTCTACGTGGTGGTTGGCAACCAAGTCTTTCTCTCCGGGGCATAGTTGAAGCAACATAGATCTATCTATTTTTGTTACCCTTTCTTCCGTGTTTTGAGTTGTTTTTTGTTTTTTTTTTGTTTTGTTTTTCAGTGAAATCACAACATTTGTATTCCATGGCTAGACATTTTGTTTTTCATGGAGATGTCATGATGACATTATAGTTGGATGGCGTCATAACCAGAGCGTCGATAGGGCTTTTGTCACCCGGTGCGATTAGACAATGATGTCCACTGCTTGACAATGATGTCCACTGCTTAACAATGATGTCCACTGCTTGACAATGATGTCCACTGCTTGACAATGATGTCCACTGCTTGACAATGATTTCCACTGCTTGACAATGATGTCCACTGCTTGACAATGATTCCCACTGCTTGACAATCATTCCCACTGCTTGACAATCATTCCCACTGCTTGACAATCATTCCTAATAAAATCCTTCGTTGATTTTTATCCCCCTTTATTTTCAAGCCAAATTTTTGGCCTCTTTCAGTCGCAAAGCGACTATAAATCATCTCATGGATGAGATGAATGCCTGGGCATTTGTTTTGGACGGAACGACGTTGCCCACACATCAGTCCCTCCCCCTCGCCACTCAGCAAATTTGTATCCAAATGAACGGCAAGTGCCGATACAGTTTGGAGTGAGGGGTCTAGCAGGCTCTCCCAAGGTGTAGCACTGGGTGCTGCAAACTGCCTAAGGGTCACCGGTTCCTGACTTAACCTCAGGGCTTACTCCCGAAGCCTTTCCCATGATTACAAGGCAGCAGATGTTTGAATTCAGTCTTTCCTTTCTCCTAGGTGGGTAGCCAGCCATGGCTAACGAGAACCTCCTGCCCAAAGCTTACTGTTTAAGGCGCAAGGTACTCTTTTTCACCCCTTTTCCTGTTAGTGATAAAGTTCCGCTGGACTTAATATCTGAGCAACACGTGAAGGCCAGGAGTTGGACTGGTTGTCAGAAGCTTTTTTGAGACGCATGTCATTGGTAAGCATTTTATAGTTAGAGGAGTGCTTGTATCCATTACAAATTCTTGGAATGACAACCTTATGGAACCACAAGCAATTTATAAAAACCTAATTTAACTGATTTATTGATTTGTTCTTCTGTGTGTTTTTTTTAATAGCCGTCCGCATCCTTACACTCCACTTTCATACTACTTCTTATAACTGAATCTAAAAGAGACATTTATTTATCCTTTATAAGCTAGTAACTATAGCAAGAGTTATTACTGCACTCATAACAACTAATAAATTATACATACCCTGCCCTTATTCATACATTCCGATATATATAACTGTTGTGATTTTTTTGTAAAATGACAATTATATAACCAAGGCAGATAATGTATAAGGAAATTAATACCTCCCAAAGGCTTTCTATTAGAGTTTAGATAACTACTGGTAAGGTTTCTGTCAGACTAGTGTTATCAATAGTTCGATTAGTTCCACGAACTGTAACCAGGCAGTCATCATAACAAAGTTCACCTTGAGTGAAAAAGATAACAGAATAGTTTCGCATGATAATTAGCCTTCACAGATTACTTCGAAATTATACGATTGCACAAGATATCGACGCGCACGAGGGAAAAAAATATACACACAAGACCAACAGTGGTGCGTAGTCTTTGAGAAATGATCCACGTTTTTTTTTTTACTGATCGATAGGCGGAGAAGACAGTTTACGTCCTTACTCTAGGCGGAGAAGACAGTTTACGACCTTACTCTTAATATTTGCTGCGTTCAAGGAGTCTAAATAAGACATAGATCCAGTGGCGTAGCTAAGGTGGAAGATGAGGGAGGGGGGTCCAAATCTGAAAATCCTCCCGAGTCCCACTTGAAGGGGGGGGGCAAATTGAGTGTCCGAAATTTGTTTTACATTATCGCATGTCATGATGTTGAATGTCGAAATGCAGGGGGCCCTAAAGAGCTCAACCCCTCCCCCCGGCCCCATAACCTCTAGCTACGCCACTACAAATACTCTGCTAAAATAAAAGTAAAGTGTCCCCTTCAGACCTTGCGATCTACGGGGCAGATGATGTTAAGGTCATCTGTTTCTTTGGCCAACGGTTAACGAGCAGGGTGTCATGTGGCCAGCGCAACGACCGACCGCCTTTACTTTCCCCAAATAAAGTCAGGTACCCATTACATTTGGGTGCCCTAAAAATCCCGAAATTCAAAATCCCTGTCTTCTTAGGGATTCGAACTCAGGACCTCAGGTTCGGAAGCAAAGTACTTAACCATTCAACCAACGCGCCCCTTGCAAATACTCTAGTGTTTGGATAAGATCCATCATCAACGAACTAGTCGCAGACACACCGTTTATTGTTGTGTTTCAATCACTTATAGAAACAATATCAGGTGGCCGAGCCTTGCTCGGTTAAATAAATGCCCTGCCCAGCCTGACTGTCGGGCAAGAAGAAGTTCATACCGGCTTTTGCCATCCATCCATCCCGGTGGTGCTACAGCCCGTGGTCTGCTTTTAGTTTTACACATCCCTTCATTCATATCTCTAAACGCGTTCTTGTTTGCAAAGAAATATTTTAATGTACTACGGTAAGCTTAGTGACGTAAACAGCGTTTTTCCCGTTTACGTCATGGAAAACTTTCATTCATAAATTATTCAAGCCAAAATTAATTTTACAACGAGACATCTTATATATCGAAATAACGGTCGAACTCGAGTTTACCCGATGTGGCCGATGAGCTGAGAAATTTTTCTCACTAATATGCAGATACGTTGAAATTTTAAAGAAAATCGTTAGAGCCGTTTTCGAAATAGAAGATATATATATATATATATATATATATATATATATATATATATATATACAAGAATGGCTCGCTTATGTATGTATGTATGTATGTATGTATGTATGTATGTATGTATCGAATAGAAATCAAAACTGCGTGACCAATTTTCATTAAACTTGGCAGAAACGTTCCTTGGGTACCAACTTAGGCCGTAGTGTATGTATTGTAGCCCTAAAACAAACTTAAGACCCTCAAAAAAAATAAATTTGACCAAGTCTATTACAGCGATACTATTTTATGGATCTAGGCTTTGTTTACAAATGTTGAGACATGAGAAAAGATCGAAAGGATTTAGATCTAGATCTAATTTTAAGAAATACACTTTGCACTTATAGATTTTTACTTTGACGCATGAAAATACAAAATATAGTATAATGATTTAATTATTTAACAAAATTAAGATTCGAATTTGTGTTTCAAAAGGATTTTTACATAAATTCGTTCTTTGTATCTGCGAATATAAAAATCCTGTTGAACATACTTTCATTAGACATTACCGAAAGGTTACACATCTCTCTATTCCTAGATTGACCTAGATCTAGGCATTCTAGGTCTAAAACTGTAATTCAACTAAAAGATGATATAACTTCTCTTCGTAAAGATAGTTTTAAGCTTTAACACATAAATATACTAATTATAGTCCATTCATTTCATATTTTAATCAAATTAACATTGAAATTTGTTTTTTAACGCATTTTTACATGATTGCAACTTTTACCTAATATCGCGTAAATTAAGGTCAAGTTTCTATTTATAGCTCAATTCGTGATTTCTTTTTTTAACGTGAATTTACTCATTCGCTTTACTTTAACATTATTATTTTCTTTAATTATTTCTAATGCACTATATCACTGACTACATCAGCAATACGCAAATTAAGACCCGC
>JADKLZ010005465.1:7210033-7223636 GCA_021533235.1 Biomphalaria straminea | reverse complement strand
GATAGATAGATAGATAGATAGATAGATAGATAGATAGATAGATAGATTCTTTATCAACTACCAAAATAGAATGACGTCTACCAAAGGCATGAAATATTATCACGACAATCTGGCAACTTGTTATGGTACACCTGGTCACACCTTTTCAACGAGAAGCTAATTGTTCTGGAGAGAAAGACACTGACAGAGGAGACAAGAAAAAAAAACTAAAGCGGCACGACAAAGCTAGAATAGTATATTTTTTTTTTATTAAGCTTCCATTGTGCATGAGGCTTCTAGCTGCACGACCAGCGCCAATTTGTACGGCATTGAACGGCAGCCTGGTGTCAATCTGGACTGTCGTCTCTGCCCATTGTTGTCTCCCGCCGTCCTGCGGGTTGTTTGATCTAGGATAGAATAATCATCTTCAATTTCGAAAAAAACACCCAAATCATGTAAACCAAAGAACAACGAGAGTGTATGTATTATTCCTTGTGTTCAATCAAAGTAAGAGCTCTAGAGTAGTGTTTTCTGAACAACTTCCTTCTTATAATATAAAATACAGACGTTACTTAAAGAAAAAGATGATAATAACGTTCTATGCGTGTTCCTAGGTCAACCTAGTCAAATTCTGCTAGCTTATTGATTTTACTGGCTGAATCAAACAACCCATTCCATGCTGCAATAGTACTTGGAAAAAAGGAGCATTTGTACAAATTTGTTTTAGCGTATTCAACAAGAGGTTTGCCTTTACTTTTGTGTCTTTCTGAGTATTTTATAAGGTTTTTATTTTTGTATTTGAAGATTATGTTTCAGTATTTTTTGCATAATTGCTACTTTACTTTTAAGTCTTCTATCGTGATTTTACTAAAGATGTTACTCTAGTCAGATGTGAATATTCGTTTGTTATGAATCTCACTGCTCTATTTTGTGTCTTTTCTAGTTTCTTAATGTTTCCTTGAGTTGAGCGGCCTCAAACAGAGGATATTATTGGCATATCAAGGTCAAATAACATGTTCAATATCAGGTGGCCGAGCCTTGCTCGGTTAAATAATTTATACTAAGAAAGGTAATATACTACTGCTACTGGTGCTACAGCCCATGGAAAGATATGGCCTGCTCTTACACATCCCTCCATTCATATATCTCCTGGACCTTTCGTCACCACGCCCTAACGGTAACCCCAAGTTTAGATATCTTGTTTAGTGTGAGAAAGTAAGGAGCAGTAGAGCAGCTGTGTAATCACCATTTCCTTTGTTTTGGTACGGGACATTAGACACTGAAGCATGAACACATGGTCATAATTTTACCAGCAAAATTATAATTATAATAAGGCTTGACATCAAATCCGAAGGAATCTACACCGCTCTACGCAATTAAAGTGTAAACAATTTATTATTTATTTATTAAGCACTTAAAACGCAATAACTAATCATACATCGGTACATTTAATTTCATGACTTTCCTTCCATAGTTCTATAATAAATCAATCTTCAATAAGATGGTGCGCAAATGTTTAATTAGGTCCATTGATATTTTAAAACTCGTTCTTGTTTGCATTATATTAAGGTAAGCCTAGTGACGTAAGCAGCGTTTTTCCCGTTTACGTCATGAAAAACTTTCATTCATAAATTGGAAAACTTTCATTCATAAATTCTCCATGTCATTCATAAAACCTTCAAACCAAAATAAATGTTTCGATAATGAGACATTTTTAAACCGATATAACGGTCAAACTCGAGTTTTCCCGATGTGGCCAATGAGTTGAGAATTTTTTTCTCACTAACATTTAGATACGTTGAAATTTTAAAGAAAATTGTTAGAGCCGTTTTGGAAATAGAAGAAATATATATATATATATATATATATATATACAAGAATTGCTCGCTTAAGAGTATAGGATACTAAGAAAGGTTATATACTACTGCTACTGGTGCTACAGCCCATGGAAAGATATGGCCTGCTCTTACACATCCCTCCATTCAGAAAACTCCTGGGCCTTTCGTCACCACGCCCTAACGGTAACCCTAACTTTTTTACTTAGGTTTATAGTTAAATCAAAAGTGCCTGCAGCGTAGCAAACTCGTTGACCGTTAGCTAGATATCTTGTTCAGTGTGAGGAAGTAAGGAGCAGTAGAGCAGTTGTGTAATCACCATTTCCTTTGTTTTGGTAATAACTAATCACTAGTTGACCGGCGGCATAGCATACGCCGCTATTTACCAGGGCCGGCGACCGCAGTGGGGCCCGCATTTCATAGGACCCGCAATTTTATAGGACCCGCTCTAATTTAAAGTGTAAAAATTATTAAATTAAGCCATTTTATTACTTACAACAGATTCCCCGCGCCATCCTGTCGATTTAACATCCCTATAATTATTTGTCTGTTAAGCTATTGCTTTAAAAGAAATCAAACACATTTTTAACAAAATATAGTCATTTATAACGCTGTTAACCATCAAGCTGTAAGGGAAATAAGTCTTTGGCATATGGTTGAACACAATCTGCAATTACAAACTGAAAAGATGAAATATAATTTTTAAAAAGTCGAAGAACAAAACTCCACTTGTCTCTCTAACCTTGCTAATGCTTTTTTTTTTCCACCACAATTGTTCACAAATACTCGTATTAAAGGTCTTTTGCAAGTCAATGGATTTTTTTTATCTAAAGAATTATAGAGTATTAGCGCTCTAGAAAACTTTCTCTTTGACTATTAAATACATAAATAATTCGAGTTTTAAATATGGTTCTAATTTTTCGCATTATAAAATAAGTAAAGCCAATGCGTTAAAAAAATGATTAATGGAGCTAAAAATAGATTACTTGTTGTGTGTTGTTGCCCGTTTGACCTATTTACTTTGAGAAATAATATATAGATACATCGGTACATTTAATTTCATTACTTTCCTTCCATAGTTCTATAATAAATCAATCTTCAATAAGATGGTGTGCAAATGTTTAATTAGGTCCATTGATACTTTAAAACTCGTTCTTGTTTGCATTGTAGTAAGGTAAGCCTAGTGACGTAAGCAGCGTTTTTTCCGTTTACGTCATGGAAAAACTTTCATTCATAAATTTTCCATTTCATTCATAAATTATTCTGACCAAATTTAAATTGAGACATTTTCATATCGAAATAACGGTCGAACTCGAGTTTTCCCGATGTGGCCAATGAGTTGAGAATTTTTTTCTCACTAATACGCACATACCTTGAAATTTTAAAGAAAATCGTTAGAGCCGTTTTCGAAATAAAATTTATAAATAAATATATATATATACAAGAATTGCTCGCTTAAGAGTATAGGATATATATATATATATATATATATATATATATATATATACAAGAATTGCTCGCTTAAGAGTATAGGATATATACTATGGCCACCGTCAGTCGCGAAGCGACTATGGATCATCTCATGGAAATGAGATGAATGCCTGGGCATAAGCTGTGGTCGGAACAATGTCGCCCACACATCAGTTCCCCCCTCTCCACGCAGCTGATGTATCCAAAGGAACGGCAGTGCCGATACAGTTTGGGGTCAGCAGCGTCGCAGGTTCTGCCAGAGTGTAGCACTGGGTGCTGCAAACTGCCTTAGGGTCGCCAGCTCCTGATTTTTCCTTAGGGTTGACTCCCGAAGCCTTTCCCTTGATTGGGTATATATATATATATACAAGAATTGCTCGCTTAATAGCATATGATTATCGCTAGCAATCACAATAAACTTTTGCCCTGCTTTGTTCTCTCAGAAAACTCTTTACAACTTTCAATGTGCAGGAACTTCTTTCTCAAGATTCTTGCGCAGGCTACAAGAGAGCTATATTAAAAGTTAAACCCATCACAAAACCTTTAAATTTTTGAAATTCCGCAGCAAAAAATTTCCTCATCGTTGTTGTTCCTCATCATTCCATTTTTAGCGGCCTCCGAAAGGGGAAAAGACGCTATTAGTTTTGTGTAACCTGTCTGTCCGTCTGTCTGTCTGTCTATGTGTTTGTACGTCCGCCTGTCCCGCTTAGATCCCAGAAAGTAGAAGAGAAAATGCAAATCGGACATCACAATAATTTAGATCATTCAAAGTTCTGATGCAAAGGATACTATTTTTTTTTTCTAAAAGCTCAAAATCTAATGTTTTTAAATCACTTATACAAGCAGACCTAATTTAAGACAATTAATAATGTTATAAATTTCATTATAATTCACGTTTATTTTTGTTCCAACTTATGAATATTTACTAAGTAACCAGTCCAAAAAGAGGCCTAATGCCTAAGGGTTACTGGGGCACTACATAAGACCTGTCAACCTTCTATCTACATTCTTATCTGTCATTTGTCTTTGATATAATTTCATTCGGATGTTCTTTCTAAAATATATTGAAACCTGCCTGGGTGAACCACTTCGGGGGCCGATTTTAAGTTTGTGTTTCCACACAAACTGTCTTTGTAACCTTTTTTTTTTTTGTCTTCTCGCTAGTCCCCTTGATTTCTGGTTCCAAACCCAAACTCTTCATCCTCAGATCTTTGATCTTCCCATCTCAAACTGTCTTCTTCTTTCGTCCTTCTTCTTCTTCTTCTTCGTTCTCATTGTTATGTTGGAGGGTTCAGATCACTACACCAATATATGAGATGAACTGCGCAGTGGTTTCCAAGCCAGGGAGCTCTCCGTATAGTTTTCTTTCTATTGGGGTGTTTTCGGGCCAGTGTCTTATACGGGCCTCTTGGTAAAGAGCGCTGTGTTGGAGGACGTGGCACGCATTCTCTGGTGACACTCCACACGGGCAGATGTCACTGGTTCCAATTTTGAGCTTCCGGTACATGTGTTGTCGCATTCTGTTGTGTCCGGTCCTAAGTCGAAAGATTAGACGTTGATCTAGTCGGGATAGCTTATAGTAAGCATCATCTTTCTTGTGATTTGGATGAGAGCTCTTCCATTTCTCATTTATTTTATTTACAATTAATTTCTTCATTTCTTCCGGGTAGAGTGCAGAGTTTATTTGTGAGTTAGTTCTCCCACTCTTGGCGAGTGTGTCAGCCTTCTCATTTCCTTCTAGTTGTATAAGAGCTGGTACCCACTTAATAACCGTTTTTTTTTTGCTATTGTTGTTGAGTTTTGAAAGTTCTGAGTTTTTTTTAATACAAGAGAAATCAGAGTTTTGCAAGCTTTAAATGGTTGTTTTCGAATCGGCCTTCTTCTTTCGTTCTACTTTGGAGATATACTTTGAGTGTATAGTTACCAAACAACCTTTTTGGGGTCGTGTCGTCAAGTCAAAACATTGCAACTTGATGATCACAGATGACGGAATCATTTAAGGACAAATTGAAGTTGTGGTTAAGTTGTAGTTAGCACGTTGAACAAAAAAATGCACATAAGAATGCAGTCAATTCATTTGGAAAGCACCATCACAGCATAGCCTCGCAATTTATTGGTGATTTTATTCTTACAATGAGTATTTGTTTAGCTAATTCTACAGATTGTCACAAATATGAAAATCTAAAAATAACTCTCTGATTGCTATTTCTTTGGGTATTCCCTCATCGGAGATTAGGATACAAAATCTTGAAATGATGCTTATCGACTTTTGCAACAGTGCCATTATTTTTTTCCACTTTCGTGTTACCCCCAAGGGATCATATGGCCCCTAATTGGTCATGACCCATCGTTCCAAGCGCAATGAAACCCCTACGCACCATGGTTGCTACTCTTCGGGATGTGGGCCCCTAATGGTCGTGGCCAATGGCTTATTGAACTCCTTCGCGCCATGGATGCTAAGCCACTGATGAAATCCTAACTCCACAAACTTCGTAGTCTGCCACACCATTGTGGTCAAGTAGCATACCGTGGGAAGGGCGGGTTAGGCTAGGCATCCAAATCAGGAGTCGAACCACTGCATTCAATATTGTGTCGCCACGTTCGTTAACTTCGTTTACATTATAGTCACTTGTTGTATCTACTGATGACTTTCTTATGCAAATATGAATTACTTACACTTTGGGGAGATGTGGAGGGTCGCCCTGGGCACCGGGCACCCTAGTTGCGCCACTGTTGTAGTCCCTGAGTCCTTAGTTGTTTATTTTTGTTGTTTTTTTTTAAGCGACCAAAGGACGCTCAACACTTTTCGCTCAAATCAAAGGTCGAGCACCGATGCTCAATCTGTCCAACTCAGGCAACAATTATTTCGCTTTGAAACCGACATCCTCTTTCGTTTTTAAAAAAATAAAACCCTTAGTTGTCAGCAGGAGAATGTTTATTTTCACAATTCAGTAAATGTGCCTATTTAACTAATAGCTCAATGTCAAGGCCAGTACATACAGCAGATTATGCCCACTGTAACTAGTGAAGTGTACGATAGCAGGGGGATGTGGTCGTCGGCATGTAGACCTATAGCATGTACAATCGCTTTATGCATTCACACTGACCATGGGCGTAGCCTGGGGGGGGGGGGGTTCTTGGGGTTCAAATGAAATCCACCCCCACCCCCGAAAGGGGGGGGGGGGTCGGAATTTACTAACTGATTTTTTTTATTAGATTTTATTAACTTTAGGTGAGATTTCAATACTAAATCATCATTTGTCCCAGCGCAGCCAAGGGGTTTTGAGTTTAAAACCCCCTAACAGGGGGTTTTGCAGTTAAACCCCCCCCTCGAATCTTCTATAGAACAAAACAAACAAAAAAAAACAATGTAAACGACAATTTCGAAATTCCAAGAGCATAGCTAAAGGGGGGTGGGAGGAGTTTGATTTTAAAACCCCCTCCGAAATTTTCGATAAAACCCCTTCTTCAATGTAAGACTATCTATACATCAGTCACCGGCTTCTATGAGCGTAGCCACGAGCGGCGTTTAGTGTTTAACCCCCCCCCCACCTCTTCAATGTTTTAAAAGCAAATTACACACTCAAAATTCTATGAGCGCAGCCAAAAAGGTTTTAAGTTTTAAGCCTATTATAACAAAAATAATTACGCACTCAAAAGGGTATGAGCGTAGCCAAAGGGGGGGGTGAGTTTAAGCCCCTCTTCAGCGAGGAAATTACACACTAAAAATGCTTTGAGCGTAGCCATAGGGGGTTTTGAGTTTAAACCCTCCTTCAGCGGGGTTTGAAGCTAACAATATCTCTTCAATTTGAAAAAAAAAGCAAATTACGCACTCAAAATTATATAAGCGATGCCAAAAGGGGCTTTGACTTTAAACTCCCCTCCAGTGGTATTTTAAGCTAAAAAATACCTCTTCAAGTTAAATTCACCAAAATCTATGAGCGTAGCTATGTTGTTTTTTTTTAAATCCCCCAAACCCCCCCCCACCCCGGAAAAAAATCCTGGCTACGCCCATGACCCTGACCCACTAACCTTAAGACACTGTGGCTCCCTGGCGGCCAAAAAAGAATGTTGTTAATTCATGAGGTCACACGTTCCTAAATGAGCTATTTCTGCAGCAGCCTTTCTGTACTGGTAAGAAGTACAGGAGACATTATAACAGCGGTTAACAAATCTGTCAACTTAGAGGTCGGTTACCGGTATTTGACTTTTTGAAATATGTGAAATAAACAACAAAACAAGACAAGATTACAAAGAGAGTTTGTGTGATACACAAACTCAGAGGCGGCCCCCGTCGGAGTCGGATCCCTGTCAGATCCGCCTATTCGCGAGATGTTTCGGATGTTCCTTCTAAGTTGAAAATAATTAACTTCTCGCTGGACGACGGAGGATGGCGAGCAGGGTATAAACCTGCCTTATCTTGATGTTAGCGCTCTAGACTTTAGTTCGGATTTATCGTTGGTCCCTGACTCAATTCATGTATGCTCCCATCCTTAAACTATCGCAATATTTCAGAAAGAACAGTAAAGGTTAAATCATATTTTCAAAAGCCATTAGTGTGTTTTTTTCTAACCGTGACGGACAGACCAAACAACAGACAAAACGCACAAAAATATGCTTCTTTCATTCTAATGGGGGCACTAAACAATTTTGTTTTTAAAAATCTGATTTTTTTTTAAATTTAAGAAATTAGTTTAGAATCATGTCATTTCCGGGCTTTACGCTAGTACACGAATGCCGCTGCTAAAAGTTCATTTTAAAAAATGTGCGTGATATCATTACATTGTGTGTATTTCTTTGTAGTAACATTTCCTCCCTTACATTTACGTAATTGTTTTAGAATTGGTGTTTTGTTATTAAAAAATCGCTTGCATAATTAATTTTATAAATTAAACGGTTTGCTTTTAGAAAACTAAAAGTAGCCGTTGCACCTAAACTTTTCAAGCTGCATTTAATGGTGAAAAAATATTTTTCGTATCTCTTCTAGTTTTGGCGCCCTGAGTGTGACAGACGGACAGACGGACAGACGGACATTTTGCACAAACCTAATAGCGGCTTTTTCCCCTTACGGGGGCCGCTAAAAAACAGAAAAAAATAAATATATTTTTTAAAAGCTTATATTTAGCGTAAATAGTAGATGCATCACTCAATTTTGATCAGTCGTGTAATAATCTTTATAATAGATATAGACCAGGGGTGGGCAAATTAAGATTTGCGGGCTACATGCGGCCCGCCGAAGTGTTTTATGCGGCCCGCGAACTCCTCCAATATGGTGTGCCTAAAGTATAACAAAGATTATGCTTATTGGCTATACACTCAATCTAAGACACAATCTCTGGTCAGTATTTATTCAATGCTATAAAGAACTGTGTTGAGTATGCTTGGAACAAGATTTTAAGTGTAGCGATTGATGGAGCTCGATCTTGAACTATGAAAAACTGTTGTTGTTTTTTCTTTAAAATAAACAATATCTTGAATATAAACTCTAAACAGGAAAAGTTGCGCAAAAGCTGCGTTAAATATCAACACAATGATCAGGGCCGGTCTTAGGCCATTGCAGCCTATGCGGTCACAGTGGGCCCGCGCTTTCATAGGCCCCCGCGCTAATTCAAGGTGTAATTATTAAAATGCAAAATATAAACGAAAAATTCCTTAAAATCTCCTGAATTTATTAAAATCTCCTGAAAATTTTTAAAAATCTCTAGTAAAATAGACAAAATTGTCATTTGTGGGTGTCATTCATTGCGACAACGCCAATCCTACGAGCGATAAAAGAAAAAAGGCATTGTCAGCTTTCATGTAATAAAATGAAACTAGTCGACCGGCGGCAAAGCATACGCCGCTATTTTCCAGGGCAGGCCTTAGGCACTGCAATATACGCGACCGCAGTGGGTCTCGCACTTTCATTGGACCCGTGCTAATTTTTTAGGTGTATAAATTATTAAATCAAGTTACATGAAGTTAATTCCTTTTACAGTCTATATTTATTTATGTCTATGCTATTTTGTGAATGAAAATAGTGCGGATTTGGATACACCATTTCTATTCACACCGTTCTGCGTTATGGGATCTTCCCATTTACTTGTTATAAGTGAATTCATGAATAAAAAATACTATGAATGGAGCTAAAAATGGCTAATTGACCTTAATTTACGCGATATTAAGTATAGAGTTGCACTCATGCAACAATGCTTTAGAAAAACAAATTTGATTGTTAATTTGATTAAATGGACTATAATTAGTATGTTCATGTGCTAAAACATAAAACTATCTCTGCGAAGAGAAGTTCTATAATCTTAGAGTTGAATTTGAGTTTTAGATCTAGATCTAGATTTAGGAACAGAGACATGAGCTAGCTTTCGTAATCATGTCTAATGAACGAATGTGCGTAATTTGTGATATTAATTAAAGTACTTTCTCAAGTGAAACCTGAGAGTATACTCTATCTGTGTGTTGTTGTTCTAGTTTCAATAGTCTTACGACACAATAATCTGGAAATACTTTTAATATTATGACAAAAATTGAGAAGAAGAGAATTATATAAACACCACTTTCATTCATTCAGCCCCAAGGATCACAGTACACGGACAGCCCCTTAACGTGGTAGACCACTTCACATATCTAGGTAGCGTAGTGTCAAATGACGTCTCACTTTCAAGGGAAGTTGATAACCGTCTGGCCAGGGCCAGTAGCGCTTTTGGACGCCTTCAGGCGAGAGTTGGGAAGAACAAATCGCTCCACCTACCTACAAAAATAAATGTTTACCAGGCGGTGGTTCTCTCAACCCTTCTATATGGCTCTGAGACATGGACACTATATAGAAAACAGCTAAGACTTCTTGAGCGCTTTCACCAAAGATGCTTTGCGCTCCATCATGGACATACGATGGCAGGACCGCACTACAAACAGCGATTTCCTTGCGAACGCCGGTATGGACAGTATAGAGGGACTTCTTATGGTCCGACAGCTAAGCTGGGCAGGCCAAGTATCCCGTATGGGAGACGCAAGTATGCCAAATGCAGTCTTTTTTGGTGAGCTAAAAGGTGGTCGACGTAACAGAGGCGCCCCACGGAAACGCTTCAAAGACCAGCTTAGGCGTCAACTTTCCTTGGCTGACATAGAAGAAAGCACCTGGCTGCATGCGGCGTCGGAACGAGACAGCTGGAGGTCACTCACGAAGGCCGCGGGATACACATTTGAGACCAAAATAAAATCTGCCGCCGAGGACAAACGCAGACGGCGAAAAGAAAAGCTAAATCGACCACATGCGGACAATGGTTTTACTTGCCCTGGATGTGGCAAAAAATATAGGTCATAGCTGGGACTGCACAGCCACGGGAAACACTGTATTCCTCACTAATCTTCGGATTCGAAGACAAGCCTATTATTTACTTTCATTCAAAAAATAGTGCGGATTGGGATGCACCAATTTCCACTCACACCGTGCTGCGCCATGGGATCTTCCCTATTTACTTGTTGTTGCTTGTTGTTGCTTACTTGTGTGTTTGAACTTTTGAACTTGTCTTTTGAGAAATATATATATAGATAATCAGGCGAATTTTTACCTCAATCGAAAGTTACAATACTTTATTTACTTTTATAGTCACTGGCATATAAATATGCCATTGGTTAAAAGGTTTCTAAAGTACAGATCGCAATTTTTAACTTAGTAAAGAAATAATAAAATTCAAAGTCGATTTTTTTCCTTACACAAAATCTTAATTTTTACTTATTATCCTTATTCTCACACAAACTAGGCCCCGCGCAATCAGTTTCTCATAGGGCCAAGCAATTGCTAGGACCGGCCCTGACAATGATGGCTACACCTTAAAGGTAATTGAACATATCAGTTCTTAGGGGACTTGACCACTTGCAGTTCCGACAAGTACCGGAAAATTTAGAAACAAAATATCCCGATGTATCCGCTGGCCTAGAGTGAGCAAGGTAAGAATGAAAAATCTGAAGAAAGAAATGTTTATGTTCTTTGAAAGACATTGACTGTGACTTTGGTATTAATCTATACTCTTAAGCGAGCAATTCTTGTATATATATATATCTGTGATTTCGATAACGGCTCTAACGATTTTCTTTAAAATTTCAACGTATCTGCATATTAGTGAGAAAAAAATTCTAAGCTCATTGGCTACATCGGGAAAACTCGAGTTCGACCGTTATTTCGATACATAAAATGTCTCGTTGTAAAATTAATTTTGGCTTGAATAATTTATGAATGAAAGTTTTCCATGACGTAAACGGGAAAAACACTGCCTACGTCACTAAGCTTACCGTAGTAGTCTACACTAAAATATTTCTTTGCAAACAAGAACGCGTTTAGAGATATGAATGAAGGGATGTGTAAAACTAAAAGCAGACCACGGGCTGTAGTACCACTGGGATGGATGGATGGCAAAAGCCGGTATGAACTTCTTATTGTCCGACAGTCAGTCTGGGCAGGGCATTTATTTAACCGAGCAAGGCTCGGCCACCTGATATTATTTCCAATGAAGTGTGAAAGACAGACTTCAAGTTTTTCATAGTTCCTGTTTAAATGTGTTGTTTGCATATGAAATGTAAGTGCATGTTAAATCTTTTCAAACAATGCTTTCCCATTTCTCCAGGCAAGCAAGTGAAAACAGATTTTGTCCATTCCTTTGATGAAGGGTGAAATTATTTTGAGTGAAATGGTTCAAAGTACAAGACTTATTTAGATTTCGTAAATGTGGAATTTATGAAAGGAAATCTAAAGACGTCAAGAACCAGTTCTAAATACTATAAGCCGGCATCAGCTCACCATTAGGCGCAGAATCTGATTCAGCTCCAGAGGACATTTCTCCAAGCAAATTATGACCTGAAAGTTCCAGTCATTACTTGTGCGGGAGCTTTATGGGTGCCAGAAGATGTATTTACACACTTAAAAAAGCTGCTAAACTTTCACATTAGTTGGGTACACAATGAGTACACATACATATAGGAGAATTTGTTTTTGTGAGTAAACTAAACAAGTGTTTGTCCGTCCGTCCCGTGTAGATCTCAGAAACTAGAAGAGATCATTCAAAGTTCTAATGCATCGGCTATTTTGTTCTTTTCCGAAAGTGAACCATCTAATTTTTAAAATTATATATGCAAGCAGATTTTTCAAAAAAAAAATTACACCATTTTTCAATGAAAACTTCAAGGGAATTTTTTTTGGTAAGTAAACTAAACAAGTGTACACACAGGTCGATGGTGACTGACTGTAATTTGACAGCAGTCACAAGGATAACAATTAGTGAGTTAGTTCCACGCTTCTGTAACATTACGCAGGAGAGTAAACATTGGGTACCATTTTGTATGTGTGGTGCAGTGTTGTGATGTAAAAAGACAATATCATTTTTTTTAAATCGTAAAATTGGTTACAGAAAGTGCTAACTCTTACTGTAATTCCTCAATTGGTAGTGTAAAATAATAAAAAAAAAAGCAAATGTATAAATATGAATTAAAAGTATAAATATGACATTATACACCGTTAGTTAGCGTATCTTTCTAACTTGTAAGTTATATATCTATATATAATTCTCTTCTTCCCTCAACAGTTTAAACGAGATGAAGAAGTGAAGGAAAGATCACTCTCTTATTTCTGCTGACAGTCCACGAGAAAAAAAAGATGGGGAGTAAGAGCACACGTATTCACAAAAAAGCAGGGCATCACCTAAGGTCGGCCCTGCAATACAGTGGCGTATGATACGCTGCCGGTCGACGAGTATGTAATATATGAGGCAACAAAAATTTCTCTTTTTTTATGCAGCGCTCGATACAAAAAGATTGTCTACCTCTCTTTTAAAGTATCAACTTGATTAGAGAATGCGCGAGGGAGAAGTAGTGGTAAAAATTATCTTAGGGGACTAAACCCAGCATATCTGTGAATAATGAAAAATTAATTTCCTTTCTTAGTATCAAACTAAATTTTTACTTTCCAGTAGTTAACTGACTAATTTGTTACTTTTTTTTTGTTGACTCATGTCTTGTCCATGCCAATAAATAATTGTATGCAAAGTTTTAACTTGATTTGAGAATGGGTATGGGAAAAATAACATTACGAAGTTTTTACCAGACAGAAAGATGAGTATCGAAGGTGTCATATGGCCAGCACAACGACCAATCGCCTTCACATTCTCTAACTATGTTTAAGTACCTATTGAAGTCGCGTGCTTTCAGGAGGTCCTAAAAGTCCCTAAATTCACAATGCCAGTCTTCACCGAGATTTAAACCCGAAACCCATCGGTTCGAAAGCCGCCACCACTCACTCACAATAAAAAGAGACTTTTTAAAAATCTCTCTAA